>OY992879.1:116495112-116975112 GCA_963921405.1 Cepaea hortensis
TCTTTCAACACATGGTCCTTTTTATCAATTTTTAATAGCGCGGTCTGAGTTAGTATCTTGACGTCAGACAATTTGAATAGATTGATTGATTGATTGATTTAGAAACCGACATCACAGCATTCGGTTCATTCCCATAAGCGCTCCTTCCCCATCCTCAGCAGCCAGCGAAGAGTTCCAACACCAATAATTCCAGTGAGTGGCACCTTGCAGTCTTGACAGACTAAAGTATGTGAGTGGAATGTGGCCAATATTCCATCACAATGCCTGGGCAGAGCTTCAGAGAAACATGTGGTGCCCAAATGACATTATCCCTCTCTCTGCCTAATTCTTGTGTATTCCAGAGGAATGGGTAACCAATACGTCTGGCACAAGGTAGGCTGCAGACGCTGGTGGCACAGCGTCGAAACCTCCAAGACCTCGCCACCAAGAGCAGGTGGCGAGTGATGGCCAGACCCCGACACCCAAGGGACCCGGCTTAGAGGCGTTCAGCCAAGTCCCACAGGTGAGGGCCTCGTACGAGCCCGGACCATAAGGGCACGCACATCTGTCAATCACAAGTGTCCGGTCCTGTGTAAAGCGTGCACTATCGTCAGACTCTCCACCTGACTTTGGCAGACCCCGCGACCAGCGGGAATAGTCCTGCCTGAGCTACCGCAGGAGATAATGCTTGTCTATTGCGAGCAGTATCTCCCATCCTTCCACTGTAGAAAACCTGAAGACAACCTTCCAGTAGCAACCTGATTATATGTCCGTCTTACCTTTCCTCTGAGCGCCGAGCCTCGGCCAGATCCCCTCGTCACTCCTCGCTGCCTCATTCTTGCCAGACTATGGTGATCCATTTGCTCCTCTGAGGTGTACACGTGCTCCCACAAAGCCGCAACCACATCTGCCTTGTCATGCATCAATGCCATAGGTATTTTGTCTTCTTGGGCAACTACATTGTTAGTTAGTTAGTTAGTCGCAGTTCCAACTTCACAGCAACGGGTTGTCCCCATTATGCTCCGTTCCTGTGCCAGTGAATATCATACAAAACGCTCCCCACTGCCCAATGTGAAAAGTGGAAAAGACAGGAGTCTCGACAAACAACAGCCTGCACAGATACACTGTGCATAATGCCGCCGCCAGAATGTCAACACAATAGTCCCCCACAAAACTACATTGTGATATGATGCATTGTCCATAATTAGACAAGACGGTCTATCTAGGGATAGAAGCACTGTATTCTCAAGCCAATCGCTAAATACATTGCCATTCATCTCATTATAATAATCCCTATTGTCTGTATGCTTTGATACGAACACGAGTCCAGCATTCTGTAGTAAACCATTTTGAGTACTACCAGCTGTCCTTTACTACTGGGTACATACCGCGCCATCTTTCCGTCCACTGATTGCCATTCCTTTTCACTTGTGTGGTGCGAATTGATCCAGGTTTCATCCAAATACACTATGTCATAATTTTCTTTGCGCATTTCCCTTATTTCACATAGGTATCTGCTTCTCGTGGCTCCTAAATGCGGTTGCTCGCAAATGATATTTCTGCCTCCCTTGTACTTTCTAAATGTGAAGCCTTATATGAAAGGACCCACATTAATGACACACCTCTGAAGATACTACGACACCACTGAACACTCCCGTTTCACTTCTCAAGGCTCTTTTCGTAAGGTCAATCCTGTGAACAACGTGAAAATTTACTATTGAACGCTCATGTTTCCTCGTGAAGATGTAATACTTCTAATAATGTGCACTTCATCTCTGTCCCGTAAATTATATACCGCATATAAACAAACTTTGAAATCTGCTGTACAATCTCCAGAACAAAAATTTTTTGTTGGGTGGACATCATGATAAGGTTATATGCTAAATCTCATCATTTTCTCTCAGCTGGTTACTGAGATATGGAACTTTATATTGGGGAAGACAAAAGTAAATGGACAATAGTTTTGTTAGCCTCTTTAAGGCAAGGCATTCGTTGTTAGTTACTTTGGCAGTCCAAGGAATTCGCAACATTCGTCTAAGGAACCACATCTCCGTTGCTTCCAATCTCTTCCTAATTTGTTCATTTATATTAAAAGATTCACAGCAAAACAGGTTCTATGTAGCTCTTCAGCACTCTCTCAATTTGTACAGAGAAGTAATAATGAGATCCATATCAGGAATATTGGTTGATGGGCATAATGTAAAAAACCTGTATTATGCTGATGACATGGTTTTGCTCGCTAAAATTGAAATGCAGCTGCAAGAAATGATAGATATAATTGCAATGGAAAGACTTAATCTGAGTAACAAAAATCACAGTTATTGGTTATTACAAAGAAAATTGTATATGCAAATGCAACATCAAAATGAATTAAACCAGTCTGAAACAAGTGAATGTATTTAAGTATTTGTATACTTTAATAACAACTTATAGAAGATCTATTAAGGAAGTTAAAAGTAAACTAGCTCAGGCATTGGCAGCATTTCACAAGACAAAGAATATTCTCTGCGATTTATTTTTGTAAATCAAGTTGAAGAAGATAATTCTTAAAAGCTATATTGAGCTTATTTTGATGTACAGAAGTACAAGATGAATAATAAGCATACATTGAGGAATTATGTGGAAGCTGCAGAGATGTGGTTTTATAAACGTTGAGAACACCATGAATGGATAGAAAGACCAATGAAGACATCTTGAAAGAAGTTAACTCACTAAGAGAACTGGTAACCCACAATAGAAGAAGACAGTCCACATTCTTTGGGCATGTCATGAGAAGGGGCAGGTGGAGACCAAGAGAGAAGATGCTGGACAGTTTGATGGTATGGCTTGGAGGAACGTCGGCTTCATACATCGAATTATAAATACATTTTAGGTTAGCTAGTTTCAGTTGAATATCTTTTATGTGGCTTTTGGTTAGTTTTCTTAGGTTTTTGGATCTGAAATAATTGTAAGGAAATCATTCCGTTGTGAGACTTTCTTGAAGAAACTGTAATCTACAAACATGTACCGCAGTTTTACATGTCAGCTTAAGTAATTGATCAACCCGCTTCATAGTTGATTTTGGGAGGCAACGTTTCAGAAATTCAAAACAATAGACAGAGTGGCCATGGAGAGTCCTCTAGGTCTCATTCTAGTGGACATCTTTATGGTGCACATAGAAGAACAAAGATGATCAAATATATTAAGGACCTTGTTCTATACCGCCAGTACATGAATGACATATTATTCCTCATGGATACCAGACAGCAAGCAGAATTATTCTACTCCATCATTAACTATACCAACAAGAACATTTCCATGACTATTAACCATGAACATAATGACATCTTACCATTCTTGGACATCCTAACCTGACGTCAGGAGGATGGCACCATCCAAAGAGCAGTCTGTTGAAAAGGAACATGGATAAGCCAATACCTGAATTTCAATAACTTTGCACACATTCAATATAAACATGGGTTGGTGTGGACCCTATTTAATTGAGCTAGGAAAATTTGCTCCAATGACACACTAAAGGAAGAACTAAACTCCCTTCTCCAGACTCTAGAATCTAATGGATATCCAATGGTTTCATCAAGTGTCACTGCCAGCCATCCAAACCTACCCCCACATAATCAATGGTTCCCAAACTTCAAGTGTTCCTTCAATTCACCTTTTGACGAGTTGATGTAATGAAACAAATACATGACTGACTTAAAACAGCCACCACAAATTCTTTGTGGCTGAACCAATTATCAGATATAAAACCACCTCAACCTACCTATTCCATCTGGTCTCTGTACATCAAATCAAATTGCATTTATTGATTCTAGTGTGGGTGGCAAGCGACTTACATGGGTAGAATGGAAAGACAGCAACTTGAGTAGCTAAACTTATACCAGATAAGAGAGTTAATTATTCTTCAGGAATTCCTGTGCAGTCGACAGGTCATAAAACGACATAACAAGCATACCGCATTTTGTACACTGTATTTAACAAACAATAATTGAAGCATGTTTGTAGATTCCAGCCATTATTTTATAAACAGAAAGACTTCTGCTAAGTGTTAGAATTCCTGTGAATATAACATTCTAAACATTAGCGCAATGTCAGTGATTATGTACATCATATTTAATCCAAAGTATCATTCTTTTCTTCACATTACTTGACATATAGCTCTGCAGTAAATACCTG
Organism: Cepaea hortensis; assembly: GCA_963921405.1. Taxonomy (NCBI): domain Eukaryota; kingdom Metazoa; phylum Mollusca; class Gastropoda; order Stylommatophora; family Helicidae; genus Cepaea; species Cepaea hortensis. The sequence goes on from OY992879.1 coordinate 116,499,265, forward strand.
ACGAGATGCAACGAAATATGCGTGGCAAGAAATCATGTAATATTTTATTTATGGAGTCTACAAATTGATAGAAAAGACCTTAGACTTGTAAAAAACATATTGGAAACAACAAGCTGCCATTAGAATTGATAATGATGTAGGTCAATATCAGCCTATTAAAAGAGATGTAAGACAGTAATGTGTAATGTCTCCAGATCTTTTTTCCTTGTACAGTGAAAATATTTTCAGAAATATAGAAGATATGGAAGAAATTCATCATTGGGGGCCATCAATAACATTAGATATGCAGATGATACAGTCTTGATTGCAGACAATGAACAGAACCTGCAACATATAGTAGATGCGGTTGCTGCACACAGTGAACAACTAGGGTTAGAATTGAATAGTAAGAAGACACAGATTATGGTCATCAATGGGAAGAAGGAAATACCACAATGTGATATACGAATAAATGGGCACATTCTTAAGCAAGTGAATCGGTACAGTTATCTCGGAACAGTCATAACATCTGATAGGAGATGCCTTGAAGAGATTAGAACAAGAATTGCCATTGCGAAGGTAGCCTTTTGCAAGATGAAAAACATACTGATCAATAAAAAATATATCAATTGAAATGAGAAAAAGAGTGTTGAAGTGCTACATAGAACATGTACTTTTGTATGGATGTGAAGCGTGGACAATGAGCAGTCAAGCTGAAAAACATCTGATGGCTGTGGAAATGTGGTTTCTGAAAAAAATGCAAAGAATACCATGGACAGACAGAAAAACCAATGAACAAGTCCTTCAAGAAACAAATGAAGATCGTAAACTGATTAGAGTCATTAGACGTATACAGCCAAAAATGTTTGGGCATGTTATGAGAAGACATAACTTGGAGAATTTGGTGACAACTGGCACGATCGAAGGGAAGAGACCAAGGGGAAGACTGAGAAGTATATACCTGGATGGCTTGGCTGTAGCGTAGCGTATACTACTAGGATGGAAAATAGACCAAAGTAGATACAAAATAAACTTCTATGAATAGAGAGTCTAACCACTGCTGAAGAAGTGATAAAATGGCTCGCAATTCTAGACGGATGATGTCCAAGTCCCACAATGGATCACTACTTCTAAACAGTACCAGGCAGAAAGTTATGGCGACCAGCCATACTTAAAGAAAGACAGTATGTCAATGGATTCCTGCTAATGTGCCTGGATGAATAATGATCCCCCACCATCTAATTCATTCTTACAACAAAGAGATAGACAGAGTTATATATATATATATATATATATATATATATATATATATATATATATATATATATATATATATATATATATATATATATATATATATATAAAAGACGATGTATGTAGTTGACGATGTATCATGCTGTGTCAGACAGAGTCCTATTAGTAAAATTAAATGGAAGACCTTTTAAAATAAATGTCATTCAAGTATATGCCCCAACAAGTGAAAGCAGTGAAGAAAGCATAGAGGAATTTTATAATGACGTGGAGTCTGCTTTGAAGAACTGCAAAAAATCAGAAATAAATATCATAATGGGTGATTTCAACGCAAAAATAGGACAGCAAGGCAATGGATGCAGTGTAGGCAACCATGGTTTGGGAGAGAGAAATGAAAGAGGATACAGACTTGTAGAATGGCCAAAAGAACAAGAAATGGTTGTAGGAAACACCTGGTTTAAACAGCATCCTAGAAGATTATGGACATGGAGGAGTCCAGACAGCAGGATTAAAAACCAGATAGATTACATCCTGATTAGCAAAAGGTTTCGAAATGCGTTAACAGTCGTAAAAACAGTTCCAAATGCAGACTGTTACAGTGATCACAGATTAATTACAGGCACATTGAGGGTAAAGTTAAAGAAAGTCAAGTATACAGCATGAAACCCTAAATATGACTTGTGCAAATTGAAAACTGACAAAGAAATACAAGATGATTTTAACATAGAAGTAAAGAACAAATTTGATATATTGTCTGATCTAGAGATCCAGTTTCAAGATGTAGAGGATCAATGGGAAACGATGAAGAATTCAATCAGTTGTGCAGCAGAAAAAACTATTCCAAAAGTAAAGAAAGTGGGCCGTAAGACATGGATGACTGAAGAAATTTTACAGCTAATGGAAACAAGAAGACAGAACAAAAATAATCCTGCCAAATATGAAGAAATTCACAGAAAAGTGAGAACCTTATGTAAGGAGGAAAAATAAACATGGCTTGAGAAAAATTGCAGAGAAATTGAAAAACAACACAACAGTAACAATGCAAAACTAATGCACAAAAGAATTCAGGAGCTTACTAATCAAAGAACACGTACATCAGCAGGCTGCCTAAAGACAAAAGATGGAAGAGTCATAATAGAAAAAGATCAGATCTTACATGAATGGTCAGATTATGTGAAAAACCTTTATGACGATAACAGAGACGAACAGTATGATGTCCAAAATAATAATGAAGGACCAGCAATTTTAAAGATGGAGGTTCAGAATGCGCTTAACCATATGAAATCTGGCAAGACCCCCGGTTCAGACAGCGTCACAACAGAAATGATTAATGCTTTAGAAGAATATGGAATAGATAAAGTTACCAGTCTGCTTAATACAATATATGATACTGGAAATATACCTCAGGAGTTATGTAATTCTGTATTTATTGCAATCCCAAAGAAATCAGGAGCCTTGGAATGTGATCAACATCGAACAATTAGTATAATGAGTCACATCACTTTTGCTAAGAATTATCATGCAAAGAGTTAGGAGGAAAATACAACCTGAAATAGGAGAAGAACAATGTGGGTTTGTGGAAGGTAAGGGTACAGTAAATGCTGTGTATATACTGAGAAACATAATCGAACGTTCTATAGAAGTAAACAAAGATGTACACCTTTGCTTTATTGACTACACAAAGGCATTTGATAAAGTGAGACATGTCAACATGATAAGGATGCTTGAAGATTTACAAATTGATGGAAAAGATCTTAGACTTGTAAAAAACATATATTGGAAACAACAAGCTGCCATAAGAGTTGATAATGAAGTAAGCCAATACCAGCCTATTAAAAGGGGTGTGAGACAGGGATGTGTAATGTCTCCAGATCTGTTTTCCCTGTACAGTGAAAATATTTTCAGAAATATTGAAGATATGGAAGGAATCAACATTGGGGGACGATGCATCAATAACATTAGATATGCAGATGATACACTTGATTGCAGACAATGAACAGGACCTGCAAAATTTAGTAGATGCGATTGTTACACACAGTGAACAACTAGGGTTAGAATTAAATTGTAAAAAGACACAGATTATGGTCGTCACTAGGAAGGACGAAATACCACAATGTAATATACAAGTAAATGGGAATATTCTTCAACAAGTGAGCAGGTACAATTATCTCGGAACAGTAATAACATCTGATGGGAGATACCTTGAAGAGATTAGAACAAGAATCGCCATGGCAAAAGTAGCCTTTAGCAAGATGAAAAACATATTGACCAATAAAAAGATGTCAATTGAAACAAGAAAAAGAGTGTTGAGATGCTACATTGAACCTGTACTTTTATATGGATGTGAAGCGTGGACAATGAGCAGTCAGGCTGAAAAACATCTGATGGCTGTAGAGATGTGGTTTCTGAGGAAAATGCAAAGAATACCAAGGACAGCCAGAAAGACCAATGAACAAGTCCTTCAAGAAACAAATGAAGATCGTAAATTGATTAGAGAAATTAGACGTAGACAGTCAAAATTTTTTGGGCATGTTATGAGAAGAAATGGATTGGAGAATTTGGTGACAACTGGTAAGATCGAGGGGAACAGACCAAGGGGAAGACCTAGAAGCAAGTACCTGGATGGCTTGGCCTTGTGGCATGGTCGAGACAGAAACACGGAGCTGATCCACGACTCTGGTGATCGAGTGAGATGGCAGAACATGACCGCCCACACTTACCGGCATGGCACATGATGGATGGATGGATATAGGGATGTATTTGATGCGTTCGATAACGGTCCATCCGATTGAGATGAAATTTTCTACATGTATTCTTTTCATTCCTGTGCAGCCAACTGTCATAGTTTGTTAGTGTACAATCAGCTATTTACTTACTAAAATTTTATATTTAAATTATCATTTATATATAGCGAGGAGACTTAACTTAAGAAAAGTTATTTCAAGGGGCATAACTTTTAATAGCATTGCTATATATTTTATATATAGATTGTTTCATTGTTTTCACAGATTTATAAACTCTTTGTCTACAGTTATTTACAGGCATATGAGTTATAATAAATAATGATATAATCTTTAAGGCATTATCAAAGTTTTCATAAAAATAATGCATCTATTTAAATAGTGAAAATTTTCTAACTCATCTTTTTATGTTTAAAGAAGTTATCTACAGTCATGTAGGTGATTAAAAACAGTTTTCATTAAAAATAATGGATGGTGTGTGGAAGGACATTCTTAAGTTAATTTTTTTTGTTATATGAATTTAATGAGATGCTCCCCGCCAGGAGCTGGGCGAAGCCGCGCCGGGTCAGATAGATAGATAGACAGACAGACCGACAGATAGTCGGGAACAGGAGCTTATATGACTACTTATATGAATTAAATGAGATGCTCCCCACCAGAGGCTGGGCGAAGCCGGGCGAAGCCGGGCCGAGTCAGACAGACAGACAGACAGACAGATAGTCGGGAACGGGAGCTTATATGACTACTTATATGAATTAGATGCTCCCCACCAGGGACTAGGTGAAGCCGGGTCGGGTCAGACAGACAGATAGATAGATAGATCCCCGCCAGGGGCTGGGCGAAGCCGGGCCGGGTCAGCTAGTGTATGTATATATATATATATATATATATATATATATATATATATATATATATATATATATATATATATATATATACTAGCTGACCCTGCCCGGCTTCGCCCAGTCCCTGGTGGGAAGCATCTCATTTAATTCATATAAGTAGTCATATAAGTTCCCGTTCCCGTTACCGACTATCTGTCTGTCTGTCTGTCTGTCTGTCTGACCCGGCCCGACATCGCCCAGCTCCTGGTGTGAAGCATCTCATTTAATTTATATAAGTAGTCATATAAGTTCCTGTTCCCGACTGTCTATCTGTCTGTCTGTCTGTCTATCTGTCTGCCTGACCCTGTCCGGCTTCATTAAATTCATACAACAACAAAAAATGTAACTTAAAAGAACGTTCTACCACACACCATCCATTATTTTTAATGAAAACTCTTTCTAATCACCTGCATGACTACAGTAACTTCTTAAGCAAAAAAAGATGAGTTACAATGTTATGCATTGTGCATCATTTTTATGAAAACTTTGAAAATGCCTTACAGATTGTATCATTATTTATTATAACTCATATGCCGGTACATAACTATGCACAAAGAGTTTATAAATCTTTGAAAACGATGCCACAATATGACTATAAGTTATACAGAAAAGTTATGCCCCTTGAAATAACTTTTACAGAGTTAGGTCCCCTGAGATATATGAAATTATGATGAAAAATGAAAAATGAAATAATACTGAGTAAGCAGGCGATTTCACACTAACAAAATATCACAGTTGACAGCTCTGGAATGAAAGGAAGGCGTGTAGAAAATTTCATCTCAATCGGATGGGCCGTTCGCGAACAAATAAAGGACATACAGACAGACAGAGATACGCACATCCTAATTTATATATAAGATATATATATATATATATATATATATATATATATATATATATATATATATATATATATAAAATTAGGTATAGACACAATCCTTTCAGTCATCACACAGTCTGATGATACTACTAGATCTAATTTGATAGTGACAAAAGCTGGTTGTTACGTTTAAAAGTACAACAGAAAATATTTAATGCTAAAAACACTTTGTGAGACCCACGGGGTACTCATGGACACTTAAGGGATACGCAGATCCCTGGTTAACTTAATGTCATATATGTATGTTTGTGAATCTTCTTATGTTCTATGGCAAAGTTCCTGGTAAAGATGCTAATCATAGAAATACATCACTGGCCGATAGGACAAACAAACTGGTGATTGCTGTGAAGTGGCGAACGGGATGTCTGCCACTTAACGTCTGGTCCTAGGCCTCCTGAATGATAAGCTGGAATGGGCTGATGGTATGATTAGTGGTATGGACACCACATTCAGCTGTATCAGTGTGAGTGATGTGTAGCTCAGTCACCGGTCATGATTACGGCTACTGTTGATCAGGGTGTAGGCTCTGCGAATGACAGTGAGAAGGGGTGAGCAATCCTTCAAGACAAAGTTATAAATCTAACTCTTGTTTGTGTCCTATAACCTATAATTACCTACATGTCTCATACAGAAAACTTAAACCTAGCTTGCACTGTCTATCTTTGCATATTTGATTCCTTATAATGAGATCTACAACAGCACACTTATCTAATGAAAAACAGCACACAAATGATATTCTGTTCCTTCCTCTTTATTTATATTTAAATCGACTATGAATAACCACTCAGATGCTCTACGTCAAAGACTACTGTCCTAATAACATATGTATTCTAAGTCATGATTAATCATGGAAACACCTGAACCACAATTCACACAATGTCACATATTATTGGATGAATTAAATGGAATTAAAACACACACCCCAACTAGGACGTCACGATATACATGATTGAACCATTGAATATATGAAACAACACAATTCGTCTTTCTCAATTATGAATTAACATCACATCTTATCGAATGAATTAAAGGGAATGGATTCACTGACACGTCATAAAAACTACATCACGATCTATGTGATTGCACCATTATATCTATGAAACACTCAAGTTATCTTCCATAGTTACGAACTGTAATTCTAGCGATCATCTTCCTTATCTTCATTAAAACAATTAATTATCCAGAAGATTTCCTAGCTAGGCTTAAGATTACTTTCACCATAAACACGAACGATATTAGGGTATTGGAGAAGAAGGCCAAGCAGAGATGGCTTAAGTGTGTCAATCCAAGTGGTGGCTATTGTAACATGATCCCAAGAGATCATATATACAAATCCTGGGTAGTAGGGTAATTATGCCAATCTATCTGTCACTCTCTCAGAACAGACGATTACACAATGGCAACACCTAAGGGAATGTTGCTCATTGGATAGAAAAATATGAATAAAATTTGGTGGAACTGTGGTAAGACATGTAAGATGAGGCCAGTCTGGACCTTCTTGAGACTAGAGAAATTATTTATACTATGAAAAGATGGGAAAACCTTAACAGAATCTAGACAAATTCTAGAAAGATGGCAGGAGTATTGCAGTGGAATGTATGATATGAGTGACAGTGAGGATATGAATGAGATACATGAGCCAACGACAGCAGAGACATAACCTGAACCCTCATTCAATGAAATTGCATGGGCAATAAAGAACCTGAAGAATGGTAAATCACCTGGATGTGATGAGATACCAGCTGAGCTAATTAAAGCGGGAGGAGAAGAAAGCATACAAATCTATCACACATTATGTAAAATGATATGGTATATGGCCAAAAGATTGGAAGAGAACTATCTTCATTCCAATACCAGAAAAGGGCAACCTGAAATTATGCACCAACTATAGAACTGTTTTAGAACTGTTATTGAATATAAATGTTATAAAGGAGTTCTAAGAATATCTTGGGTAAAGAAAAGAACAAATGCATCAATACTTCAAGAGCTGAATACAGAAGAAGGTTGGCTATTAAAAATGATAAAACAAAGAAAATTGAAATATTTTGGTCACTTAAAACGTCATGAAAGTTTGGAGAGAACAATAATGGAGGGATATATGCCTGGGAAGAGAAGAAGAGGAAGATGGGTGCAGGATGTGGCGGATGATCTCCAGATGGGTGTATTGGACGCAGAATATCTTGCTTATGATCGAGAGGTTTTCCAGAAGGTTGTTATGGGAGCGAGGTTCTGCAAAGGACATGCTACTGAATCAATGAATGAATGCAATGAATATATTATTACAATATAAAATACTATAAATGCAGACTGTTGGTCACTCCTATTTTTTTCTGTTTCACATCAGGTCCATGCCAGGATGTTGAGAATTATAAGTCAAGAAACATGTCCTTTGAGCTGTTGGTAGTTATTTGGTGTTCAGAATATTGTGAAGTATGTGAAATATTAATTTAAAATCTTACTATGATGCAGTAAAGATACCATTCATATTTTCTAATTATGTGCTCATCCATAGATTAAGATGTTTGGACACTTTAGGAGAAGAAACTTGTAAGCTATACTATATATATGTATTAAATATGACAAATATAAACATAATCCCAGCATTAAATTTCATCCATAATTGCATCAACTAATTCTGTTATTCAGTTTTAGCTTGAGGACAGCTATATGTATATCTGGAACTTGCTTTGGTGAATGTTTTCTTATTAGTCTTCATTTATTGTGTTTATATATAGGTTTTCCTGACTATTCTTGTTATGTGAATTCATCCAATGTTCCTCCACTACCTCCTGTTCTCAGCAGCTCTCTTCATCCTGCCCCCCCCCCTCTCCCCCCGCATCCTTGCATGCTTGTGTGATGTATTTTTCAGGTGCTGATTATGATTTATTTTTAAATTGTAATTTGTATTCTTCTCTCACTCATGTTCCGTTAACTTTCTTTTGCTCCACAACAGAAGCCCAGTAAAAGATCTTGCTTTCTATTAGATATCACCAAAATAGTGGTGACTGCAGCTTTGCAGTGAATAACCTCACATATTGAGGAACATGGAAAGGTAGACAGAGGTGCAACAGTCTCAAACTAATGTTAACATAAATTATGTAGGACTCAAAACAATAGAAATTGTTAGCAAAGAATCTTTGTGTTAATTCAGAAAGACATTTGTAAACAAATAAAAAACCAGGGACCCATATCTATATTGAGGACAATACAAACTTTATACTGTAAACTGTTCTGTCACCTGCATTTATGATATGTTCAGAGTTGTAAATGAAACCCCGCTTTGTATGTAAACAATCTGAGACAATTATGGAGTGTATTTTACATGAATGATATCTACACACAAATCAACTCACAAGGGGAATAGAAACGGACAACAATATATTCAAGAAAAGGGAAATTATGTTAATATTCAGAGAGATAAACATTTAATTTAAAAAAATAATAGTCACATGTCTCTATGAAAGACACCTGGAAGTATGACCTGGGTTGCCCTTGCCCCAGAGAGTTTCAAGGTGGTCAAGGGACCAAAACATTCAGTGAAGGGGGACTTTTTATGACAATTGGAAGACTCTTCTCATGCTTGCTGCACGGTGGAGTTCATACTACTATTCAAGAAAATGGAAATTATGTCAATATTTAGAGAGATACGCATTTAATAAAAAATGATAATAGTTAAATGTTATAAAAATATATTTTTATGTTATCATAATTTAATGTGTTTGCCCTGACTATTTTAAAAGACACAAATACATACTGGAGGAAACAGTCGAAAGCTGACAAACAAGGTTAGGTAACAATACAAGTTGGAAGATAACATCAAGAGACGACAACAGCAGTGTGTCAGAGTGTACAAACAGTGAGGCATAACGTGTTGGAAAATCTTTGTAAAAGTAAAAAAGTAAAGGACTCTTTTGCATGCTTTAAGGCTCATTGAGCACTCAATAGATGATGTGGTCAATATTAAACCAGCCACTTTTACTTCCCTGAAATTGCTGGCATCAATTTGAGACTTAACCTTGGAAGCCCAGGTCAGTGAACAAATCCCCTCTTGAAGAGGGTTCAGACACATGGTCATCAGGCTGGCAGGCATATGTGCTAGCCATGGGCTGCTGCAGCTCCTAGTATCTAGTTAGTCAATCAGGTGCCATCTCTACATTGAAGATTGGCTGCAATATATCTGCAACACTGTCTCTCGCACTGGCTGTACATTCTGTCAGACTGATGTTTGTCCATCTCTTGATGTCACTTTTATTGTTGCCTACTTCTTGCTTGCCTGCCTTCAACCTTGCCCTCCAGTATGGTTTTTATAACAAGTGTTATGTCTTTTAACATGGCACAAATTTATCACTTGCCACTTTTTATTTCTTTCATCAAGTTGGAGTCTTTTCATTACTAGTTTTTTTAGATCCTCTGTCTTTGTTTTTGTTTCCAGATATATCCACATCTCCAGGGCCTCTATCAAACTTTCTGCACCATATAGAAGTGTTGAATGTACATAACATTTGACAGTTCTCATTTTTAATGCATTGTTAATCTCTCTAGGTGTTAATACTGATTTCATGCTGTTGAAAGCATTTTTCGCCATTCCTATTCTCGTTTTGATTTCTGTATTCCCTAGTATTATTACACCATTGTAAATCTTTAGAGTTCATTTGCTTCTTACCAAGTACCTGCTAGCTTTCTAAGTAGGCTTGGCCATTTTCATTCAGGCTTTTCTGCATATTCAGCAGGTTATTTTTTATTTGTTAATTTTCTGTCAAATGTTACGGTTTAAGTTTCCTGTTTAATGTTACACCAAGATAGGAGAGGTTTAATTTTTCCTTGGTCTGGATGGTGCTGACTATATGTTAATTGATATGAATTTGAATAATGAATACACAAACTATATTGCACGATTTATTGCCTTGCATATATCACTTTAACTCGTCAGGTACATACTACAGAAAAGAAATTCAACATATAATGAAGTTGCTTAGTGAATCCTTTCAACCAAAATAAACAAACTATATTGTCATATATGTCAATGTCACCAAGGTAGTTTCATTGTTTAAATTCGTAATGGGAAAGCGTTTTGAATTTCTGAAATGTCGACTCCCAAAATCAACTGTGACACACCTGAAATGCAAAATTGCAGTGCAGAATTGTCGTTTTGAGTTTCTGAACCAATGCCTAATAACTGGAAGATTCCCTCACCGGTTCTCTTTGAATCTACTGTTGTGACATTGAAACATGTGATAGTATGTTTTGTTTATTTTGGTTGAAAGTATTCATTACGCCACTTCATTATATATTGAACCATTAATTTATCTGTAGTATGCACCTGATGAGATACAATGAAATATGCCAAGCATGAAATTATACAAGGTCTGTTAATTGCTTTGTCCTTCAGGGAATGAAAGAACAGCAGTGTGGAGGTTTGTTTGTGTTTATTCATCACCAAGTTACAAGGCCTTTACAGAACATCATGGCTCACTGAAAAGATTCTCAATTCTTAGCCAGTTTTCCTGCTTCATTTCTTTTGTTCCACAATTTTCTAAAAATGTTTCTAACATTTAAATTCACAAACCCCGATTTTCTTCTTTAGTGATTGCAAAATGGTCGATGACCGGCATCCATTTGTTGCCACAGGGAGGATGCATGTTCTCAGAAATGTTAATTGAATTTGTTTTCAGCTGTTGTTGTGCCAAGGCTATTAATACTGTAAAAGTTCTGCATCTGATTTCTGTTGAATAGTCCCCATTCTTGTTGATTATGGAGCTAAGATATTGATAGTTTGTGACAGTTTCAATTTCTTCATTGTTGGTTGTGATTTGTGTGTGATATGTAGTTTTTCCATTAGAATTTATTTTTCAAGTTCAAAAAAAGATCTCTTCATTGTGTTTTTGTCAAGCAGGATTAACTCACTTAGCAGTTTGAGAGGAGGACTGTGTTATCTGCTTACCGGGGTTCTGGAATTGGATTTCCACCAATTATATCATAAAGGGATCAAAATTGTCAATGTTCTCATCATTTTTGTTGTTTTTCATTGTATTATCTGCCAAAATGTTGGAACAGGTAAAGGAGAGAATGTCCTACTTCCCTCAAATTAGTTTGCTGTTTCCCTGGCTACAATGACAGGTGCTTATTGTTCATGATATCATGATTCAGTTATCTTCTTGTACCATGCTGCATAGCGTTGAGGGATCATGTCTGTTCACAGCCTTCTGTCTCTCGTGCTTCCAATTATTTCTGATACAGATGTTCCACCATGCCATTATGTCAGACTGTCCAGCATCTTCACTTTTGGTCTCCCTTTGCCTCTCTTTCCCTACAGCCTTCCTGTTCTAACAACATACTCCAGCTTTCCTCTTCTCATGACGTGACCAATTTAGAATTTAGACTGTCTTCTTTTGACGTGAGTAACCAGTTCTCCTTATGAGTTTACTTCCTTTAAGATATCTTTAGTGCTCTTTCTATCTGCCCATGGTGTTCTCTTCATTCTTCTATAAAACCACATCTCTGCAACTTCCTCTAAATTCCTTACTTGTTTGCTAATTCACTTCCGTACATCACGATTGATTGAATACAACTTTTAAGAACTCTTGTCCTCATCACAAACAGCCAAAGATGTATTGCAGAGAATATTCTTCATCTCGCTGCTTTTTTCCCCAGGGCTATTCTGCATTTAACATACATCTTCCATCTGCTGTTATTAAAGTACCCAAATACTTAAATACATTGACTTGCTTCAGATGGGTTCCATTCACTTTGATGTTGTATTTTGGTATACTTTTTTCTTGTAATAAACATTACTTCTGTTATTTAGACTGCAGTTTATTTTGATTTTCTGTAGCAGTTATATCTGTCTTTTTGTGTAATTGCATTTTATTTTCACCAACCAAAACCATGTCATCAGCATAATGCAGGATGTTTACGTTATACCCACCAACCAATCAATGGCATGTCTTGTATGGATCTCATTATAATTTCACTGTACAAACTGACAGATTAGATGATAGTAATTAGTAGACAACCATGTCTAACACCTTGTTTAATGTGTTGAAAAGTGCCTAATTGGTTGTCAATCCTTATGGCTGGTACTGTTGCCAGTACATGTTCTTTATTATTCCAAGATCTTTCCCGTCAATGTTTGAAACTTCTGACATTCTAATCACTTCTCCGTGCCTTAGTATAGTCAATAAAGCACAACTATAGGTCTCTGTTCATTTCAGTCATTCTTTCTGTTAATGTTCTCAAGATGTATATGGTGTTGTTTGTGCCTTTACCCTCCACAAATCCACACTTCTAATTTCGAATTTCTGACTTTATTTTATTTCTTATTCTTCTCAATATAATTCTCATTAGTCATTTGACTCCTTAAATTAATTGTGCGATGTTCTCCACAATTTGTTGCACCACATTTCTTTGATAGAGCTATGACAGTAGATTTCAAGAAATCATCAGTTATATATATCTACTGTTAGAGATATCATTCAACAGTTTTGTTATCACTTCTATACCAAGTTCACCAACAGCTTTAATTTCTTCAACACTAATGTTATCTGGCCACAAAGATGTTCCTTTCTTCATCTGTTGTATAGCTTCTGCTTGCAGTACTGGTGGTCCTTCACATTGATGATAATTGTTTATTTTCTGATCTGTCATCATCATCATTGTATAACTATTTTATATTATATTTATATTCTGTCCATCGATTATCTTTTCTTACTCTGTTAATATTTTACCTTCTCTTGTTTTTCAAATAAATACTTGCTGTATGCATTCTAATGTCCGATAATTCATATATCGTTCTGTACATAGATTTTGTGTCTTCTTGTTGTTCATCAGTATCCTTGCACTGACTACTTAGCCTCTCTCACTGTCTTACATTTTTGTACTGTTTCTCTGTGTATTCTTTAATAATTATCTTGATTTTATTTACTTTTTCTTCTGATGTCACTTTGTTGTAGAATTTATTCAGTCATCCATTTTTTCTTCGCAGTCTTCTCTATTTCTAGTATGATTTCCTTTAATGTCTGTTGTATAGATTCCTTTAGCATTTGCCATTGCTTGTGTAAACTGCGTATTTTTTTCTATTGCATTGAACCTATTCTGTACAGCGTATTTATCTTTAATTTCTTGGTTTGCTTAAAGTATTGCCAAATCTAGCTTTGTACTTCTTGGGGCCATCTTTAATTTCTTCAGTTTTATTTTTAATTTTCCAGTTGCTGGTGTATGGTCAATTAAGTGGATCAAATGTGCTGGAACTGTGTTTATTATGACATGTTATTTTTCTGTCAAAGATATTAACATATATGCTGTATTCTATAATTAGCTGTAGTGATGTGACTTCTGAGATGTAAACAATGTCCTATTCATTGTGGATGTCAGATGCAACGAGAAAAGAGTGTTGAAGTGCTACATAGAACCTGTACATTTGTATGGATGTGAAACATGGACAATGAGCAGACAAGCTGAAAAACATCTAATGGCAGTGGAAATGTGGTTTCTGAGGAATATGCAAAGAATACCATGTTCAGACAGGAAAATCAATGAGTAAGCCCTACAAGAAACAAATGAAAACCGTAAACTGATTAGAAAAAATAGACATAGACAGTCAAGATTGTTTGGCCACGTTATGAGAAAACATAAACTAGAGAACTTGGTGACAACTGGCAAGATTTAGGGGGAGCAGAGGGGTAAATGTCTAGATGGTTTGGCCACATGGCATAATCGAGACAAAAACACAGAGCTGATCCATGACTCCGGTGATTGTGTGAAAAACATGATCACTCAAACGTATCTGCATGGCACAAGTTGATGATTATTCATTATCATTGTATTTTCATAACGATTGTCTAACAAGAGCAATCAGTAAAAGTGTTGTGTAATGTTACCATGGTTTTCGTTGTTCTTTTGTGTGTCCATGATTGTGTACATGCACTGTGTTGAATGTGGTGATTAATCAGTCAGTAACATTTATATCATTCAACATTTTCTGAGAAACTGATCAATCGAATATGCAGATTTATATTTTCCACTTGTTTATGTTTAAAATTATGTGTACACTCTAGTTTTTATTGTTATACTGTCATTTCTTGCATTTGATAATAGACATAGATTGTTGAGGTAAGATTATCTAACCTTGAGATATTCATTCAATTATACACTCATATTAAAATTCATCAAGGTTTTAATATTTGGATATGATTTTCAAAAATAAAATCTGACCCATTGTTATATTCCTGGCACCTTTTTCACGTAATTTCTGTTAGATTATCATCATTGCATTCCAGACACAGGATGAACTTTCCTGGGAAATAAAGGCAGCTGACATTATATTCACCACATTTTCCACAGAGTGCTGATTGGTCAAAAATATGCGGTGGTACCATATACATAATATGCCTCATGATATAAACAAGAGGTCCTTTATTTACTTGCCATACTATGGATACTTTCATAGATGCTCCAATCTCCCTCGCAGTAAATGCAAGAGCATACATAGTGACTAACTGCCAGTCTGATTTTGATTGACAAGCTTCATCGTTCATGCACTTGGTGAGCTGCTCTTCCCTGGCCACACTGTTCTTCAATTCTAAGGCCAATGTTCAGGCTAATGATGCTAATTTGTTCAGTTTTAAGTTCTTGTTTAGGCTAGACTCTCTTAGGAGGTTCGTAATGTGAGCTCAGTCCAAGGGTTGACACTCTTATATAGTGTCAACAACTCAATTGCGACAGGCATACAAGGATTCCCTACTTTTGCACCACACGAAAATGACAACTCGTACTGTGTGAAAAAGGATACATTTTATTTGGAGCTGATAGTACATGAGCTCCACGAGCGGAATACCACATCGGTATTAAACATCATAGTATGTTATAAAGATGTAATGAGGAGATGATGTTGATGATAATAACTACTGAAGCTAAGCTTAAGTCCTAACTATTGATACTGTCCTTCTTAGCAACAAAGTATTCACAGCGGATATACAGTCCGTCGCCTACGCCGTCGAGTCCCAGTCTCACGAATCTCTCTGTGGCGTGTTCAGCCACGAGCAATTGGCTCTCCGTGCATCCTCTAGTTTGCGTGCTTGGAGTTCCAGCACGCTGGTCACTTGGTTAGAGTAACCAGTGTTGCATGGTCACTTCTCGTGATGCGGGTTTCCCAGTCTCTTGGGTAACCCCAGCTCACGTATACTCATTGACCTCCTTGTTGACACGAGTGTGTCCCGTTAGAGAACTATTTATAGTGTTTGTGTCCCTTCTGTCTGGTTTCCTAGATCGCTATGTTACTTTCCTCTTCTCTAGCTCTATTTATATACTTCTTAGCTCTTAGCTCTTATGTAGCTCTTTGACAGGCTCTCATTCCTCCCGTGTTGTGTTACAAACTTTTAAGTTGTGGGGGTAACACAAGTCGTAATCTCAACAAAAATTGGATGTCTAATTTTGTCAAAGACTGCGTAAGTTCTCTACTTCTCTTCTGGGGATAGGACAAGATCTCTCCTTTCCCTCGTCACACTGTTGTATTACTTCACTTGGCTAATTGAGTAGCTCACCCCACTAGTACAGTTGGCTATAGACTGTCATTATATTTCTGGGAATTGTGTGATCCGGAACCTATGTCATAAGACCTGTCCTCCAATTGTCCAAAGTTGACAACCCGTACAACTTGCCTCTGTTACGAGTACAATACATGAACAATAAATGTTCATGCTCCCATATTATATTTGCCCCAACTAGTATACATGCTTTATGTGCCACTCTTCACCTTTTTAGCTTCCGCTTGTGAAGAAATATTTAAGTGTTACATTAAGGTTTTCGAGATGTTATTGTGTCCCCTGTTAGAGTAGTTATCGTTCTTTGCAGGTAATGATGTATGCAACTTTTATGTGTTAGTTTTCCTGGTTGGTTGCGTGTTTTCTATTAAACTAAAGTGTATTTAACTTACTAATATGTGTATGCGTTTATAATCTACGTGTATGTACTCTTTCGAGCGCCGTAAAGCGGTTTATTGTAGCCACAAACGAGTGTGTTATGCTGATTCATGACTACAGTCCTGGTTTCAGATGCTCAAAATATGTTTCCTATCTCTATCACTAAAGTATAGCGACTACACAGCTAAAAAATCTCAACAACACATTGTTTACACAGATTGACACAGACAAATTATAACAAGTCGTCTTGTGCGGCGAAAAAAAAATTACCGCTAAATCTCTCACTCTCCTTATTTAATTCATTCTCTCTCTCCCATTCACACATCTTTCGTTCATCTTTCATTCGACAGTGGTTTTAAAATATTGGTTCGTCATTAAAATATGGTTCAAGAAATAATAACTGGATGAACAATAAATATATACATTAAATAGTTGGCTGAATTTAAACAGGTTTTCAAGCCAAATGACTGTGCTGTATTTCTGCACTCGTCACATCTATACAAAAATATACATGGTTGCGAGGATTGTTTGCTACCAATCCTGTGGTAATGACTGACATAACTAATCTATTGCAAGTTGGTGTACTGTTCTAAATTAATCTAAGGGAACTAATCTAACTAAATAATCAAATTTGGGGAAAAGTGGGTTAGTTACCTTAAAGTGTTATTAGTACATGGATTGATATAAATTCCTAAATGATGTGATTACTTTGTAAGTGATGTTTTTATTAACTAAATATATAAATAAATGTGTTTACATGGTGATAAACTAAGGTAATGTTTCATAATTGCAAATATGATGTAGGTGTTAAACTAAACGAGTTCTTAACTAAATGTAGGTGAATTTTAACTCTGAAATGTCATAAATAAAGTTATATAGGTAATTCTACCTTCATAATTCTAATATCACTGCAAAATACGAAGTTATACGCGACTGTTTTTAAAAACATGTTATATACATATCACATATAATTTCTATTTAACTAAACTAATTAATTACATCCAGGTGTGATGTCGGAGCAGTGTCCTCTGTAGAATGTCCTCGAAAAATAGAGTTCAACTAGACAAAGTCTGATTTACGCTCTCATCCTGGGTAACGTTCATACTTCGATCCACTAAGGGATTGCATCTATGGTGGTGGTGTAGACAACTACTAATGTGTCTGTTCATTTCACTCATACTGACACAGTTAATATTACACACGTTTAAGCGACTGGCGATGGTAACGCACTATAGTGTTCATAATCACCACATAGGGCACTAGGTAATTACAGTGTCAATGTCTTTGGTGATATAAGGTCGCTCTCTTCTCGTATTTCAGGTATCTCAATGTGAGAAGGTCGGCTCAATGTGTCAGCCAGAGAGTTCATGCTTCCCTTCAAATGCTTAATAGTGAAGGCATAATTTTGCAGTATCAAGGACCACCTGTAGATCCTGTTATTGCGGTGGACCCCAGACTGCATTACAGTCAGCGGCGAATTATCGGTTTCAATGACAAACTTTGTACCCGCTAAGAATCAAAGCTTCCTGACACAATAGATCACGCTTAAAGCTTCCAATTCAGAGGCTGAGTATCTTGATTCAGCAGGAGTGATTTTCCGGCTTACATACATTATTGGGTGGAAAATTCCCTCATAGGACTGGCCTAAGACGCCAGAGATGGAAATAGCACTTGCGTCTGTACGAAGGAAATACATAAGATTTTGGTTAGGCAAACGCAAAATAGGTGGAACGCTAAACATACGTTTCAATTTTGATGAAGCACCAATTAACTGTGCATCTTGTACATTTAGTTTTACAGATGCTTTCAAAACATCAGAAAAAACGCTGGTGATTTCAGCCAAATTGGGTATAAATTTGCTGTAATAATTAACTAGACCAAGCAAACTTCGGACCTGCTTCTTGGTCGTTGGCATAGTTAAATTGAGAATCTTGGTGACAATTCTATCATCTGTTCTCAGTTGGCTTCTGCTGATCGTATGGCCTAGGAAATCAATTTCTTCCATTCCCAACTCCACTTTGGTTGGTTTTACTGTAAGACCGAATAATCGCAATCTATCGAAGACATGTCGCAGTTTCTGTAAGTGTGATGTCCAGTCTGCGGTATGGATACAAATGTCATCAATATACGTCAATGTATTCGTAATTCCGTGCAAAAGGTCCCTAGTGAGTCGGACAAAAGTGGCTGGGGCATTACGAAGACCAAAAGGAACTAAACGCCACTCATACAGACCTAGAGGTGTTGAGAATGCTGTTAACGGGATAGACAATGGGTGCATCGGAACTTGCCAGTATCCCTTCGTAAGGTCAGGTTTAGAAAAGATACGTGATGTTGACATATCAAGGATAAGATCCTCACATGATGGGATAGACTCTGCATCGACCTTGGTCACGTTATTTAACCGGCGATAGTCGACACAGAGGCGGATCGTCGAGTCCTTTTTCTTGACAAGGACAATAGGAAAAGAGTATTCTGACTGTGATTTTTGGATTATTCCACTCGACTCAAGATTTAGAAGTTCCTTGTTGAGACTTTCCCTGTAATTTAATGGGATGGAATAAGGTCGGCATTTGATAGGGGTGTTATCAGTCAGAATAATGGAGTGTTCTATCCTGTCCGTTCTACCTGGGATGTTGGAAAAAATGTCCCTGTACTCCGTTACTAGCTCTATGATTTGTCGTCGTTGCTCGTCTGTGAGTTTCGGTTCTAACCATATGCTATCAATTGTCCCAGTCGTGTCTACTGTCGGGACTGGTAATTCTATTCCATCGTCATCTGTCTGATTAAGTACTGTCGTTGTACTAACTGTGTGTTCTGTTTCCTGACTAGGTGTATTTGCGATGTCGTCGTCTTCTGTCGCCCTACCTAGTGTAGTTGTGTTGTGTACGTCTGTCGTCCGGTTGCTTGGTGTAGGTGCATTCTGTTTATCTGTCATCAGTCCTTGTCGTGTTCAGCATGTTGATATGAAATATCTTTAATTTTCGGTTTATCGATATTTCATAATCGACATCTGATATCTTTCGTAACACTTTGAATGGCCCTTGCCATGAAGTTAGTAACAAGTTACGTTTATCTGGTAGTAAAAGCAGCACCTCTTGATTGGGTTCAAGGTGTAGGGGTTTGGCACCCTTATTTGCATAATCGCGGTAAATCTGGCCTTTTCTCTCCAAAGATGATTTGGCTATTACACACGCCTTCATAATTTTATCGCGTGTATCTGTTACCATCTCGTATGGTGTTACTGAGGTTGGAGTCTCTACTGTGCTAGTGACTAGCTGATGGTAAATTGTTAGGGGTCCACGAGGGTTCACCCCATAAACTAACTCGAAAGGTGAGAAACCCGTACTTGAGTGCGGAATTTCTCGATAGGCAAACAGCACCGCTGGTAATAGAGTATCCCAATCAGATGGGTTCTCTGCTGTTACCTTTGCCAGCATGTGTTTTAGATCCCCGTTAATTTTCTATATAATTCCGTTGCTGGCAGGGTGGTAGGGGCTAGTGAAATGTTGTTCTATTCCTAGCAATTTGGTTAGGGCTTGGGTGGCAGCTGAAATAAACTGAGTTCCTCGGTCGGATAAAATGGTTCGAGGAAATCCAAATCGACAAAATAGATGTAAAAATACATTTGCCACATCTTTGGAGGTAATGTATTTTAGTGGCACTGCTTCGATCCACCTTGTACAAAGATCCACGAGGGTTAGTATGAAGCGGTTTCCTTTGTTCGACACCTGATTCAGGGGTCCAACAATATCCACCGCTACACTTTCAAATGGCCTAGAGGCCAATATTGAACGTTGGACCTCGGCTGTTACATGCTTTCCCTTTCTCACTAAATGTTGACAAATGGTTGTTGTTGTTTGTCCATCAAGAATGATGATGACCATTCATTTCATCCAGTGGGGTTGAAGGTGTGGAGCCGTGGGTTCTAAGATGGCTGATAAGGCCTATTTTGGCTCGAAATGTTCTTTGACAATGTGGGCAAAGAATGCTTGACGTCTCTGGAGGAGGATTTCCTGCAGTGGTTTTTCTGTCCTGCCTTTTCTTCACAGCTCTTGCAGTCCTGGTTGCCTCACATATGACTGCACCTTTGCGCAATGATGCACGCCACGAATTTCGGTCTCTGGCTGCAGCCTCCCAGGTGTCATGATGAATTCCAAAAGCATTCAGTGAAATTTTCAGAGTGTCTTTAAAACGTTTCCTCTGGCCACCTTGGGAGCGTTTACCACAACGCAGTTCGCTGTAGAAAATTCGTTTAGGGAGCCTGTGATCTGGCATGCGGGTCAAGTGACCAGCCCAGCGAATCTGATTCTTCATCAGTAGAGTGTGGATACTGGGCATGGATGCTCTTTCTAGGACTTCAGTGTCTGGAATCTTGTCTTGCCATTTAATCTTCAGTAGCTTCCTTAGGCAGACTGTGTGGAAGTGGTTTAATTTCCTAGCGTGTCGCTGATAAACAGTCCAGGTTTCACAAGCATATAGCAGTGTGGATAATACAACTGCTTTGTAGACTTTTAGCTTTGTTTGCAGGCTTATTCCAGTTCTGTCCCATACATTCTTGTACAGTCTGCCAAAGGCTGCACTGGCCTTGGAGATTCTTGCATTCACTTCGTCATCGATTGTGGCAGCTTGTGACACAGTGCTGCCAAGATAGGTGAATTTGTCCACAACACTTAGTCTATGATCATTCACTTTGATATTCGGCACAGTGTGATTATTCCCTGGAGCTGGCTGGTACATAACTACAGTCTTCTCCAAGTTGATATTGAGCCCAAAGTTGGCACAGGCATGTGAGAAAGCTGAAACATTATGTTGCATGTCCGCCTCTGAGTTGGCGTATAGAGCGCAATCATCAGCAAACAGGAGCTCTCTGACGGTGCCGCTGTCAATTTTGGTTTTAGCTTTCAGCCTTCTGAGATTGAATAACTTTCCATCCATACGGTAGTTGATGTCTATTCCAATGTCGTCGTTCTCGAAGGCATTCATCAACATGGCTGAAAACATGAGGCTGAACAGTGTTGGTGCCAGGACACATCCTTGCTTCACTCCATTGGTTACAGGAAAGGGTTCAGACAGTTCACCATTTTCCTGTACTCTTGCCTGCATGCCGTCATGAAATAGCCGCACTATTTGGACAAACTTTCGTGGACAGCCATATTTTGCCATAATCTTCCACAATCCTTCTCTGCTGACTGTATCAAAAGCCTTGGTAAGGTCAATGAAAGTGGAGAACATTTCGCAGTTCTGTTCCTGACATTTCTCTTGCAGCTGCCTTGCAGCGAAAATCATGTCAACAGTTCCACGTTCTTTTCTGAAGCCACATTGACTCTCAGGAAGAAGACCTTGATCGAGATGGGCTGTGAGGCGATTGAGAAGAATTCTGGCGAGTATCTTCCCTGCAATTGAAAGCAAGGAGATGCCTCGGTGGTTGTCACAGGATTGGCGGTTTCCTTTACGTTTGTAAAGGTGGACTATTGACGCGTCCTTAAAATCTTGTGGCATGGTCTCGTTCATCCATATGTTTGTGAAGACTTGGTGAAGCTGCTCTGTTAGGACCGGCCCACCTGCCTTGTATATCTCTGCTGGGATGGAGTCAGGACCAGGTGCCTTGCAGCTGGAGAGTTGCTGGATGGCTTTGTTTATTTCCACTATGGTTGGCAGGTCACCAAGTGTCTCATTGGTGGGAACTTGAGGAAGGCAGTTGATGGTTTCATCATCGAAGAAGGAAGTTGCATTTAAGATTTTGCTGAAATGCTCTGCCCAGCGTTGGAGGATTTCTTTCTTATCGGTGACCAATGTTCCCCCGTCTGCACTGAGGAGGGGAACTATGCCTGGTGATGAAGGACCATAGACCGCTTTCAGTGAGTCGTAGAAGTTTTTCATATCATGTCTGTCAGCAAAGCCCTGAATTTCATCAGCTTTGCTGCTCAGCCAGGAGTCCCGCATGTGCCGAAGTTTCTGCTGCACTACTCTCTGAATGTTCTTGAAAGCATCTTTTTTTGATGTTGACTTTGGGTCATTCAAATGTGCCTTGAGGAGAAGATGTTTCTCGGCCAGCAATTGGTTGATGTCTTCGGAATTTTCATCAAACCAGTATTTATGCTTTCGGGGGGCTGGACCCAGGATTTCCATAGCAGTGTTGTAAATTGTGTCCTTTAGGGCTCTCCATTCTGTTTCTGTATCCTGTTTAGCTTCAGCATTGGGCTTGAGGCGGTCTTCCAGCATATTTTCAAACGACTGCTGCATTTTCTTGCTGTTTAGGCGGGTGACATTTAGCTTTGTTTGCATTTTCGCCCCTTGAGGACGCCGTGGTGGCCTGATGTGGATGTTCATTTTCGAGACAATGAGACGATGGTCTGTCCAACATTCGGCACCACACATGGATTTTGTCACTCGAACGTCTTGTCTGTCACTCCTCCTGACGATGACATAGTCAATGAGGTGCCAGTGTTTCGAGCGAGGGTGCATCCACGATGTCCTATTTCTCATGGGGAGACGGAAAATTGTGTTCGTAATCACGAGATCATGTTCGGCACATGTCTGAAGGAGGCGGAGTCCATTGCTGTTACAATTTCCGACTCCATGCTTTCCAATAATGCCACTCCAAGAGGTGGTGTCCGTGCCTACTCTGGCATTGAAATCCCCAAGGAGTATAAGTTTGTCTCCTTTGGGAACAGATGTTAATACACTGTGCAGGTCCTCATAGAACTTGTTCTTGACATCATCTTCGTTGGTCATAGTTGGTGCGTAGACACTCACAATGGTTGCGTGCTTCCTTCCATTCAGCAGAGGCAACTTCATGGTCATGAGCCTGTCGTTTATAGCCTTTGGAAATCCAGCTAATTTGCCGACCAGGGCCGACTTAATGGCGAATCCCACACCGGATTGGCGTCTTTCCTCGCTTTTCCTTCCACTCCAGAAAAATGTGTAGCCGGCACCAATTTCACAGATTTGGCCTTCTTCTGCAAGTCGTGTCTCGCTCAAGGCTGCAATGTCGATGTTGTACCTGCCCAGCTCTCTCCCAATCAGTGCTGTTCGTCTCTCTGGACCCGACGCGCCGTCTCTGTCAAGTAGGGTGCATACATTCCAAGTTCCAATTGTTAAGGGAATATGGTTTACTCTTTTAGCTTTACTTGTTTTATCTTTCTTTGTATGTCGACCGCAGTTAAGGGTACCCACCAACCGCGGCTAGCTGGTTAGGTAGTGATGAAGCAGACAATGTTTAGGGCACCTTTTCTAGCCCCTTCCTCATGCTATGGAGGTGAGCAGTGTGTTCCTATAGAGGGCTGCTCAGTCGCTCAGGGGGCTGCCGAATCCCACTGCTGCTCCGGTCAGTAGAAGACGACCATATGGCCTGAGCCGCCTGTGTGCAGGTCTGCGACTACGGCTGCCAGCGTACCCACGCCTGCCGCTTTGCCGCTCGCCCATCGCCACAGGGCTTGAAGGTGATATGTGACGTTGGATGAAGAATGACTTGCGCGATGACTTGGATTAAAGTGATGAAGAGTTGCGCAATTCGTCGACCTCACTCTCTCGCCTGAGTCCATCTGAGTCCAGTGGCAAGACAAGTCGAGACGATTGGAGACGAATACAGGTGCAGTGGATGACCAGGGCGCTCTACGTGCCTTGCCGTGCTCATTACGTTCCACAACGCTTTGCAGGTAAACGCCGTCTTGCCCGTTGAATCAGGAATGATTTCTTCCGCGCAGTCTGCCGAATCCTGTCTTCACATGCTGGGTAGGCATACCCTAGTTTACCTCTTGGTTTGGCACCAAATCGGATACCCATGCCTGGTTTAGCCAGCCTCTCACAGCTGTTGCCCGGGGGGTGGCCGCTGTCGCATGCTGACAGCTACTAGGAGCCACAGGCACGAGCTGGGTGTCAGACTTGGACCAGTGGGGGATGGGTCCTGAAAGGACATGAGAGCCATCCTTACCAAAGGTGCTACCAATGCCTGACACCCCGTACCCCCCTGACAAATGGTACATGACCGACAAAAAGATTTAATATCGTTACAAAACTTAGGCCAATAGAAATGTGACATAATTCTGGCTCTCGTTTTGTCATAAGCTAAATGTCCAGCAAACGGTGAATCATGCGCAATCTTTAGCACATTTTGTCGGTGTTTTAAAGGTAACACCGTCTGCTGAATTTCATGGTTATTGGTAGTATAATAACGCATGAGAATTCCATTATGCATTTTGAAATACCAAGATGCATTTTTAGTTACTTTCGCTCGCTCACCTAAGAATTTAAAATAAGGTGCGATAGTTTGATCGGTGCGTTGTGCCTCAATAAATTCTTGTCGAGTGGTATTGTTACTAGCACCGCTGGGTGTTAACAACTGTAACATTTCATTTTGTAGGTCAGTATAATGTGTTTGGGTCTCTGACCTAGTTACAGCATTAGCCGTGTTTGTTTGTTTCCAGGCTTATATTTCGTCATCAGTACAGTGTTTTAATGATGGTAAGCAACCCAAAATTAGGTCTATACAGGGATTCTGCAAAATCGCGCACGTAAATGTGCCGGAAAGGAACGGGGTGTTTATGCATACTTTTGCCAGCGGGTATTTCTCAATGTTACCAGAGAAAGTGCGGCATTTAACAAACTCACCCGTATAATCCTCTGGGTTAACTAGCTCTCTCCTTACCTCGAGTAAAGTGCTCCCGCTATCAAGTAAACATTGGCATGGTTGTTCGTTGACCAGTGCATTGTGGAACTTTAGATTACCTCTGGAGGCTAAAGCTGAAATAGCATCTTCGTTGGAACATGATACAATATGACCACATTTGAGTTTCCCGTCCGCATGAAACTGGTGACACGTGTCACATTTATTAAAGTCTAATATATCAGTAACTACAGCCACACTCTCACACTCATTGAATGGTAATACATTTTCGAGCTCAGAATCAACTACACTCTCATCGTCAGATGATGTATCTATGAGTAAAGCATTGCTAGCCTTCATTCTTTGCCTGCCCAAACATCTTGAAGAATAGTGGCCATAAGATGAACAGAAGAAGCATTTAACCGCACGTTTGTATGAGTTTCGTTTGTTTTCCTGCTTTTTAATCATCATTTCAAGATGCGCAGGGTACGAGGGATTTTTTTTATCACACATCGAGTACTGCGGATGGAGTAACTTGCAGTATCCACACTGTGGTGGCTTTTGATAAGGTTTGTCTTTCTTCTGATACCCTTTTTGGTTGTAAGGCCTGCTTGGTACGTTCTTAGCAAAAGCAGTAATATCAGTATCATGTAATGATGATTTAAATATATCGTGGTTTGACGAAAAATAAGCTGAACCGCGTTTTTCAAGTTATTCAAGAGATTCAATGTCTGCTTGTTGAAGGAACTTAGCAAAGGGAGTAGGAACTGTGGAATCAAACAATGATAAA
This sequence comes from Cepaea hortensis, assembly GCA_963921405.1. Taxonomy (NCBI): domain Eukaryota; kingdom Metazoa; phylum Mollusca; class Gastropoda; order Stylommatophora; family Helicidae; genus Cepaea; species Cepaea hortensis. The sequence continues at coordinate 116,525,311 of OY992879.1, forward strand.
AGGCGAAAATGTGAAGACGTTGCTTGTTGTGAATTCAACGACGATCTGACGGAGAAATTTATGTTTATGCTTAGCCGTAGTGGTAAACCAGTTTGCTTAATTTGCGGATTTTGTGTTTCTGTTACCAAAAAAAAAAAAAAATCTGGAACGACACCTCACGACCACACATTCACACATAAATCCTCAATATCCGATCAATTCGAAGTTAAGAACATGACAGCATTTGCAACACCTTGGGGATTATACGAATGGTGTAAACTACCATTCGGGATAGTCAACGCCCCAGCAACATTCGTACGTATGACACGACTGTTACTAGCAGACCTACCGAACTTACTTTCATACATGGACGACATCTGTGTACATACTAAGACAATGACGGAACACCTGACAACACTCCGACAAACATTTGAACGTATCAAACAACATGGCCTAACAGTGAAACCATCCAAAGTAGAAATCGCCTATCACGAAATTACATTTCTTGGCTATAAAGTTTGTAATGGATTTGTCACCACAGATGACAACATTGTATCCAAGATTCTAAAATTGTCGCTTCCGACAACCAAAAAGGAAATACGAAGCATGTTGGGTCTACTCAATTATTACAGACGATTCATTCCTGATTTTGCGGGTTTAACAGAAGGTTTTACAAATTTACTAACCAAAGATAAACCAAATAAAATTGTAAACAGCGAGTGCCTGAGACCTGCATTTACAAAAGATTTGTCATACTTTTCGACTAAGCCCATTCTTAAATTGCCAAATTTGGAAATTGATTTCAGACTGAGGACTGACGCAAGCTCCATAGCCATAGGGGGGGTATATCAAAAGATTGTCTACATATTTGTTATGTCGTCATTTCATTGTAGACACAGACAACAATCCATTAATTATTATTAAGACAGGGACACCAACAAACCACAGAATAGGAAGATGGTCTTTACTGCTCCAAGACTTCAGTTTTGAAGTGAGGCACATCAGCGATACACAAAATACGATTGCAGATTTGCTCTCCAGATGTCCGCCCGACACGTCCGATTACATGAGTCAATATCTGTGATTACTTAGCGCGCTCAGAAATCACAACCCAGCAAATTAATGTGTAACATAGCTACACATCGCTGGCACACATAATTGTGATAAGGACAGTGTCCTCTTGTTTATTATCAATTATATTTTTAATCCGTAAGCATGGTATAGATATGTGTGATTAGAATGAAAAGTGACAATATTTTAAACACTTGTTAACATTTATACGAACAGTACTACGAGTGATTACAAAACTTACCTGAAGTCAACTTATGGTAACATCCTCAGTATCTGCTCTTATGAATAAGATTGATATAAGCCCAGCAGAGTGTTAAAATATTTTAAATCGTGTGAGAGAGACAACGACATACGAATTCAACACATTCAACAGAACAGTTGCATCTATACTTCAAGAGAACATTGTTATCCAAACTTGTGAACGTGTGAACAGTTCATCCGTAATTCTGTAGAACATTGTTATCCAAATTTGTGATCGTGTGAACAGTTTAATCCGTACTTCTACATAACAGTGTAGTCCAAACAGGTAGAAGGACAATGTGTTACTACAAAATTTCAACACATCAAATGTGTACTTCCGTTACTTTTTGGAATTAATTAATATTGTTAGAAAATTAGCAGACTATACGATAATTGTCACAAAGTAATGACACTTTATATAACTTTGTGAGACCAAATTTACATATACTTAATTGTATGAGAGGAATTTTAGATTTGTAATCTGAGAATCATTGATTGATCAACTTGTTCTCAATAGTACCAACTAGGTCACTATTGACAAGAAGCATCAAACTATGACGCTTAGAACTTAACTTATAAATGTACTTTTTGTTGTTGTTGAAAGAAAGTAAAAGTTATTCCCCATAGTGATTCACAATAACATCTAAGGGAAACAATTTGAAATATTGGGTCAAGGTGAACATGAATATAGTACTTTGTTCATTGCGCCAGAACGGCAACACATCGCAAGATGACATCAACTATGCGTGAACTATAATTACTGAAGTTGTGGACCAGCATGCGATCATCCGACCATATCGGTTGGGGTCTAATGCTGATGTCATCTTAGAGAAAAGATTACTTGCGGCCTGACATGTATCTTTTTGTGATTTTTTTTCTTTGTCGGGAGGTAGTTGCGTTGCTTGGGAGACAGCGTAAGTCGCGGATAGCTACCGGACTGGCTTAGTCCGTCAGCAACCTAGGTAAAAGTCCAACGAGGGGATTGTACTTGTTGAGTGTAGCTTTATGGCAGCACTGAAGAGAAGATATATCATGTAAATTACCCACGATACTTCAATAAACTCCAAAGAGTCACCTAAGATGACAAACGGTGGGTCGATTCTGACTTTTTATTAGTAGATTAACCCAACTTCAAATAGCCAATAATGAAAGGATATACCTTTCATTCAAGGAGCGGTGAGAGAGTTTCAGAATCTTCCCCGGGTCTTCATCACGGGCGCCTGGCAATGACGGCCAGGTACGTGAACTGCAGTAACACTTACGACGCAGTAACAGGGACTGGGCCTGCGTGGTACACGGAGACCACGAGAGGAGAAAGCTGGACCAACACGGGCTCACTGCAGCTAGCAGGCAGACAGCCTTGGACCGTAGGACTGGACAGACATAGAAAGAGAGCAGTGCACGTATTGAGTGTATGAGTTGACGCTAGGTGAGAGAAAGCTTGTTCAGTATAGAAAGACTGAGTGCATGGTATGTAATATTGCATTCATGAACTGATGTATTATATATGTATGTGTATTGAAAATGGCATAATCGCCGAGTTGAGCGAAGCCAGTTATGATTGCTGTTTGCGAGAAGTGCGTTTAAAGTAGTTGAGAGATGTCACCATGTGTTATGTACATTCATTCTGTGTGAGTGATTGTTATCACATCTGTTAGTCACCACGAGCCTTTATTGATTGCAAATCAGGACTCTGACATTATGCTTACAAAATCCATTTGACAATGTTTTTTTCCCCCTATGTAAATGTAACATGCACATTTGATGAATGAAAGATAAGTGATTGAAAGGGCCGAATGTAAGACGGGCCTGCGTGCCCAATTTGTTACCCTTTTAAAATAAAGTTCGTTCGCTCGCTCGCTCGTTCTATCTATCTATCTATCTATCTATCTATCTATCTATCTATCTATCTATCTATCTATCTATCTATCTATCTATCTATCTATCTATCTATATATCTATCTATCTATCTATCTATCTATCTATCTATCTATCTATCTATCTATCTATCTATCTATCTATCTATCTATCTATCTATCTATCTATCTATCTATCTATCTATCTATCTATCTATCTATCTATCTATCTATCTATCTATCTATCTATCTATCTATCTATCTATCTATCTATCTATCTATCTATCTATCTATCTATCTATCTATCTATCTATCTATCTATCTATCTATCTATCTATCTATCAATCTATCTATCTATCTATTTATCTATCTATCTATCTGCTTGTCTGTCTGTCTGTCTGTACATACCTACCTACAAACCTACCTACCTACCTACCTACACACATACATACATACATACATACATACACATACCTATCTGCCTACCTACCTACCTACACACACGCACACACATTGTATTATATATATATATATATATATATATATATATATATATATATATATATATATATATATATATATATATAATATTTTATAATATAGCGATAATCGACCGTAAGTCGCACCCAGCCAGCTGCAGAAAGACCAAGAGTTGGGTCCCGTACTGAACGGAGATCCGGTTCCCTAATAGGGTGCAGCGCCGTGAACGGGGCATGGGGAAGGAACACGTCAACGGAGACGTATGGAGGCGAAGAGGCCGTGGCGGGGATGAGGTTGGCATCCCACGACCACACGTGCCAAGGGGCAGGCACTGGCGGCACTGGCTTTCCCCACCGAGGGAGGGAGGACTTGAGAGTGGACAAGGTAACAGCGAAGGGGGGACAACTAATGTGACTGAACGAACGTCTCCACGGCAGGGGTAAGACGCCCAGAGTCATGGCCCGGGAGGGACCGCCCCCAGAGAGTATTAAGAAATTAAAGGTCCGAAATGCTTGGGGAAGGGGGTTACTTCTGACGATCAGAATCCCCCTGCCGTGTTTACTCCGCGTCGGAGTTCTTGCGATTAACGTGTGGCTGGTCCACTAGACATTTCCGGAGAGACGGAATGCTGCTGCGGCTGCTACAGCACAGTAGTAAAACGTTTCACCGTTGGGGCCGACAGCGGACCGGGCTGATTACCCCTAACGCTGTATAAACTTCATTATCAATCAACAATAATGGCAGGACAACTTAACGAAAGAGTCCCCCAGGATCCTTCAAAATTGGAGGGGGGCATGAAGGTTCCATTGGCGACCGCACAGAGACGACACGAACCGTCCAATCAATCATGAGTTTAGACCAACGGCCGTTGGGCTATCCATGCGTTTATGGTAGGAGCTTCGACTCCTTCCGAGGAATGAGAATTCACGCTGGGCGGAAGAAGTGCGAGAGTGCGGCACAGGAGGCACGACAGCGCAGTCCTGAAAGGGATGATAAGACGCAAGAGGATATCAGTCAGGGCGAACCCCACAGAGCTGATAATACTCGAGTCGCCTGTGACGTACCCGAGCAACCTTCTGAAAGGGTGAAGATCAAGCTCCCTAATGCCACCACGAAGGAAGAGTGGGCGTCATTAGACGCAACGTTGTCCCGTGTTTTAGAAGATCTAAAACACATATCCCTTGAGGATAAATTGGTAATGTTCGGAGAACTTATCTACCTCCACTTGCTGATTCAGTTTGGTTGCAGCGAGAGGAGGGAAGCAGCTCTGCCGCAGATGACCAGGCGGAAAAGACTGCTGGAGGAGGTGAGGAAACAAAAGAATACCGCTATTAGACGGTGGAAATCGGCGGAAGATCATGAGAAAGAGGGCTTGCGCCAGGTGTGGCAACATCTAAAAGCCAGGCACAATGCCCTTTCCCGAGCGGAAAGGTTTTGCAGAAACAGGTGGAACACCAATTGTTGTGGCATGCACTCAAGGCTTATCACGTGCCCGAGAACATAACGGAAATGCTTGTGCAGTACTTCTCTGACTTCTCTTTTTCGATTCTCGACCAAAACGTTCACGACCAGATGGATCGACTTGCAAGTGGATATTGCCATGGGATGTACGATTTCGCCGATTCTATTTGGTATGGCCATGCAGGTCATACTGGATGCAGCATCCGGCTATGCACACGGTCTGAAACTCAGCGAAGGGAAGAACATGCCATCGCTGAAGACCTTCATGGACGATACGACAATCTTGACACCGAAGGAGAGTGATGCTCGCAGCATTCTCCCTCAGACTGGACGGCCTGATTCGCTGGTGTAGGATGAGCTTTAAGCCTAAGAAATCGAGAAGCCTGTCGGTCATGAAGGGTAAGGCGGTGGAAAGGGTGTTCTTGGTGGCCGGACACGCGGTTTCCACGGTAGTAGCGGAACCTGTGAAGAGTCTCGGTCATGTGTACGACTCAACCCTGACGGACAGGAACGAAGTGGCGGAGACACAAGCAATGCTGACAAACGGCCTGATTACCATCGATAAAGCCAGGCTGATAGGCAAGTTCATAATCTGGGTCCTACAAATTCCTGTGGCCGATGCTGATTTATGATATCGGCGTGACCGCAGTGAGCACCATGGAAGGCAAGATAAGCAGGTACATACGACAGTGGCTTGGAGTAACCACATGCCTCACGACTGTCGCATTGTATTGTAAGCAGATTAAGTTCGTCATCCCGTTCCTTCCCTCATGGAAGCGTTCAAATCCGGAAAAGCCAGACTCGCGATGATTCTGCATGAGTCTCCAGATATAACGGTCACTGCTTCAGTTCCCGCCTTGAAGACGGGAAGGAAGTGGAAAGTCGTCAGCGAAGTCGAAGAAGCCCAGGGTACACTCCAGCTGAATGAGGTAATGGGCCACATCCAGCTTGCTAAGTAAGGGTTAGGATTCCAAGTCAAAGATCTGATGTGGTCGAAGGTGACGGTCAAGGAACGCAGGGACTTGGTGGTTAATGAGATCCGCAAGGGGGAAGACGACGAAAGAGTCCGCAAAGCTGCTCAACAGGCGCAGCAGCGCAGTGGATGTCATTGGAAGTGGTATTGCAGAGATCCATTACGTGGAATGAGATCTGGCGCATTGCACCACTACGTCTAAGTTTCGTCGTCTGATCCCTCTACGATGTCATGCCATCAGGTGCCAACTTGGCCAAGTGGGGGAAAACCACTGACCCGTTCTGTCCCCTCTGTACAAAAGCCCAGATAGTCCATACAGCGGAACACGTTCTGCCTGGTTGTAAGGTCGCCCTGACCAAAGGGCGCTTTACATGGCGAGATAACAAAGTCCTGACCCAGTTGGCCGCCATAGTGGACGTGGCACGAACGAAAGCAAACAGAGAGGAGCACAGACCGAGGCCGATGGAGATTTCCTTCGTCCGAGAAGGGCGCAGAAATGGTAAGGCTGACGACTTGCTACTTGCTACCGTCTTCGACGGTGCGAGAGACTGGCAACTGACCGTAGACCTAAATGGTCGTGGCGAATACCCTGAGGTGACCCAAAAGTTTGGCTTGCGACCTGACATTGTGCTTAGCTCCTCGTCAGCCAAGCAGCTAACGCTGATTGAGCTGACCGTCCCTTACGAGTCCAATATTGAGGAGCGGCACGTGTACAAGTTAGTGAAGTATTATGACATGGTCGCAAGTCTTAGGTGGGAGGAATACACCGTCAAGTTGTCCGCCGTCGAGGTAGGCGCAAGATTTCTTGTCTCCCACTCTGTGTTTGATGTGCTGAAGCGAATGGGCATGAAAGGACTATCAAGAGCCCGGGCCCAGAAACAACTGTCTGAGGCAGCCGAAAAGGCCTCGTGCTGGCTGTGGAACTGTTGCAACTTAAATTGGAACAAGTCTCGAAACTAGTATGGTTAGAAACGGTGACTGCAATAACAACAATTTCTCAATCCAAACCACAAACTTTACAACGTCTCGTGTCAGTTCTTTAGCCCTTCAACGAAGCGTGAGCGGTGAGCCTTAGTGCAGTCAACCACACAGCTGTCGGCCGAAGTCCAACCTCAATAATAATAATAATAATAATAATATAACGATAATGGACCGTAAGTCGCACCCAGCCAGCTGCAGAGAGACAAAGAGGTGGGTCCCGAAAGGAAGGGAGATCCTGCTCCCTAATAAGGTGTGGCGCAGTGAACGGGGCACGGTTAAGGAACACGGCGACGGAGACGTATGCAGGCGACAGCGGCCGTGGCGGGGAATGAGGCTGACATCCCAGGACCACACGTGCCAAGGGGCAGGCACTGGCGGCACGGGCTCTCCCCACCGAGGGAGGGAGGACTTGAGAGTGGACAAGTATAACAGAGTACCCTGTTATAAGGTTGGTTGTAAGGATGGCGCGCAAGGTAAGGATAGGTTAGCAAATAATGCACGATTGAGCACCATAGCTAGGGGTAGCTATGGGCGTCGGGAGATGACAACAAAGTTAGTTTTAGCTTGACCGCCAGCTGGTGAGGTCGATGGTAGTATTAAGTCTTCATCTGGAAAGCGTGGTATCGAGTTGAGCCGAATTACCTTTTGTGAAATTTTGTAACCCACAACCTTGTATGCGGCTATGCCTTTTGTACGAAGCCAGAATAAACCTGAACCTTTGATATCGCCGGCCTTCGTTGTTGATTTGGAAGAGTGAAGCTCTGGGATGCAAACCATTGTACGATCCAGTCTACTTTAGCCCCCCTACTCTGTTATAGGGGAGGCTAAATTGGTGCCGTGACCAGGTTCCTGATCTGGGTTGCCGCGGAGCAGCTTTGCACAATCTTTTTCCAGGGCTTGTCAGAAGCCGCAATCAATCGTTTTCCAGGGCTTGTCAGAAGCCGCAATCAATCGTTTTCCAGGGCTTGGCAGAAGCCGCAATCAATCGTTTTCTAGGGCTTGTCAGAAGCCGCAATCAATCGTTTTCCAGGGCTTGTCAGAAGCCGCAATCAATCGTTTCCAGAGCTTGTTACAGCTGCAAGTGTTTCCAGGGCTCGTCACAGCCGCAATCGTTTCCAGGGCTTGTCACACCTGCATCGTTTCCTTGGGCTGCTTGGAACTGCCATCGTTTCCTTGGCCTGCTAGTCAGAACTGCCATCGTTTCCTTGGGCTGCTAGTCAGAACTACCATCGTTTCCTGGGCTGACTTAGCCGATGACCTTGAGCTTGCTGTATTCCTGGGCTGGCTCACCTAGCCGCTGTCCTTGGGTTTCGATGTGTTCCTGAGCTGACCAAGATGCCTGCCTTGAGGTTGCTGTGTTGTCGGGGCTGACCTAGCCGCTACCCTGCGCTACTGTGTCGCTGGACTGACTTAACTATTACCTTGCCCCACCGCCCAGTGTGTGATCTGTGTCATAGTGTGGTCAAGACAGGTTAAGCACGTAATCGTATAGGACCCAAGTCTCCGCGTTGTTATAAACATACTTTATTGGCCGAATAGTTATACTACAGCACACATGATGGTAGACTCCCTGCCCGGTGTTGACATGTCTTTTCTAATCCCCCTAAGTGACGTGTGTGTTCTCCTAGATACACTTCTTCATTCGTGCACACACGTTCACTATGATTTTCCCCCTAGTCAAGGAATGCGCATCATTCCTTAACTCTTTACTCCTAACCTAGTTCCCTCACTGTTACATTGCCTCCCCTTCTTAAAAGAGAATTTTTCCTTGAAAAAATCTCAACCCCCACTTTTAATTATTTAACTTTACATCTCTATCCTACAATAACAACAATTCCATTTATTTCCTAACTCAATTCTCCTATCTCCTCATAGCCAATTGCTAACCAGAGACAATAATATCGAAACTCTCTACAAAACTCGTTATAAAGTTCTCTAGAAAACTCTCTACAAAACTCTCCATAAAATTCCCCACAATACAAAAGTCTCCATAAGCGAACCGCTTTTACTTTAAAATGTCCATCCAAATTATGATTGACAAAACTGAAGATATTCCCTTATCCTTTATTTCCCCCTTATTCACATTCTCACACTCTCAGTATTCTAGGATAGACAGAAAAAATATAGTTAGATTAGATTTGGGTTGGTGCGCACCAAAAAAAAAATAAGAAAGAAAAAGTAAGGAAAAAGTAAGAAGTAATCACCTTTCTCTTCCCATACATTCTCAAAACTTTATCAAAAAATAAAGTTTCCAAATTTATCTTCAGTTTCCGTCAATAATAATTGTTATTATCAAAAAAAATATGTTAATCCAAAACTGCCAGCCTTTGTATTATTCAGGTCATCAATTTCCCGTTTACCATTCCTTCAACAAAAAAAACCTCCTAACTATTATTATACTGTTAAGTACAGTCTTCTTCTTCCAATATCCAGTTATTTAAATGCCAAAACTCAACCTGGCATTCCCCCCATATTCTCCCATTAAACGCTGTTCAACCCAGCTCCTATTATAAACCTTGTATATACATTGCATACCCCACATGTAATAACAACATACCCCTCCATTACTACATATTTAGTCACTTCACTAACCACCACTTTAATTCATCTTCTAACTGAACTTCAAGTAATAATCATTTTAAACACACTCAATAAAACCAAAACATTGTAAAAATAACCATCTAAGTTAACTTATTTTTCACATTTCATAAAACACAATTGCAGTCCCAACAATTGAGCAAACCATATTAATCCCCTCATCATATTTATCCCCACACATTAATCAATTTACACATACATTATGAATTTCAAGACCATATTATGAGTACCCAATAATAATTTTCCGTTTTAGAAAAAAAAACTCCACCAAGTACCTTCTTTGTAAACACAAAAATATCGTGTCTAACTTCTTCTTCTATCTGCCATCTGCAGAATATTCTACCAAGCTATTTATCTATCTCTTCTCCATTTTCTTAATAACTTCAAATTTTTTTCTATAATTGCAATATCTACATCAATGTCGCTATCCTCCCGAGGAGAGCTATCTTCTTTCATATCAGCTTCGTCATCATTTTCTGACTTTTCATCCATTTCTTCTTCCCCCCATTGTACGATCCAGTCTACTTTAGCTTACACTAGCAACCGCTAATTTCTTCTTTTCTAAATCCAATCTAATTTTCCTGTCTTGCCGTCTCAACAAATTTTCAAATACTGGCATATCTTCACCACTTGAAGAACTCACTCTAAGTTTCCTTTGCCTCTTAATTTCTTTTTCTTTCTGTCTATCCAACTTTCTTTTTACTGCCTGTCTTGTATTCATAAATGGAGGTTCGATATTTTCCCTGACCGACTCTTCACTAATATAATCGTCATACATGTTATTTTCCTCTGTCATGACTGTTTTTGGTACCGTTTCTTCTTGTTCAGCTGTTGTTACTTGTTTTCCATTCTCTATAGGTATTGGATATACCGTTTGTCTGACAAACTGTCCACCTGACAATATTTCTTCGGAACCATAATTATTATTATTATTCTCTGCATTCCTTTCTTCATTATCCCGCCTTAAGTGCTCTACATGTGAACGTGCAACATGCCCTGAAATTTGATTCTTAATAGTATATGACACTGGACCTTTTTTTTCTAGAATATAGTATCCCGGGACCCAATGAGCATCAAACTTAGAGTTTTTTCTATGTTTTTTATAATATACTCTATCACCTACGTTAAACTCTTGTAAGTGTGCATTTTTATTTGCGTATTTCTTCTGTCTTTCTCTAGCCTTAATTATATTATTTCTTAAACGTACATGTACTTTATGCATCTCTTGCAACCTTGTTTCTTGAAAATCTTCCCCCAGATATTTTCTCCTAGGCTTTAATAAATTATCAATTGGCAATATTGGTTCTCTTCCATGTACTAAGTAAAATGGTGAGAAACCTGTTCCTTCATTTTCGTGTGTACGTATCGCCGCTAATGCTATCCCCAAATAAAGATCCCAATCCATATCGTGTTCTTCTACATTTTTCGCTAGAATATTGTATAGTGTTCTGTGTTGTCTCTCATTTTTAGCATTAGAAGTTGGTCTGTAATATGAAGTCCTAATGTGTTTTATATTCCAATCTTTTAGCAATTTCTCAAACTTTTTATTTACAAATTCTTTCCCATTATCTGTAAGTATTATTTGTGGACACCCAAACCTTGGTATAAATTCTTGTAAAAGCATATTTATAACTGAATCAGCACTCTTGTCTGGAATTGGATAAACTTCTGGCCAGAGACTATATGAATCAACTATATGTAGTAGGTATACATTTCCCGATAATGTTTTTGGATGAGGACCTGAAATATCCAAACTTACTTTCTGCATTGGAAATTGAGGAATATCGGTATCTTGTAAAGGACATTTGATTATCTTCATGTTTCTTAACCTACACTTTTCACACGCTTCAACATATTCATATACACTTTTGAATAAATTCGGCCAGTAATATTTACTGCTAATAGCCTTCACTAACTTATCTCGTCCAAAATGACCATTATTATCGTGATATGCCTTTAAGACTTCTTGTTCTAAATGTTTCCGAATATATTTTCTTACTCCTTCACCTTTTTCACTGATATAATATAATTGATTGTCTTCTTGTAACTCTACAAACTTTCTTTTAAAACTATTTTCCCCTGTTTCTTTCAGTTTTCTTTTTATCTGTACTATTTTTGGATCTAATTCTTGTTCTGTTTTCATATCAAACTGTTCTAAATGTGGGTCTTCTGTTCTAGGTTCAGACTCTTGATCCGATGGTAAACTCTCAAATTCTTCCCTATTTATTATGGCAGAATCTAATATATTTACTTGCCAGTTTCGATCGTCTATGTCTGGTTCAATTTCATCTTCCGTGTTTCCTGATGACTGTGGGTACGGGATTCTAGACAAAAGATCGGCGCACGTATTATGTTTCCCTGACACATATTCAACCTTAGCATTGTACCCTTGTAAATTCAATGCCCAGGTTTGTATTTTCCTATTTTGTATTGGTGCTTCTAATATCGACTTTAATGGCATGTGGTCAGTTCTAATAATGAAATTGGCGTTATGTAAATAGTAATTTAATTTTTGAAGAGCGTAGTGTATAGCATATGCTTCTTTCTCAATAATCGGCCATTTCTTTTGAGTCTTGCTGAGTTTATGAGACAAGAAATAGATTGGTCTTTCATTTTTAACCCCTGGTATTCCAGATTCTTCTCCTTCATATGGTTGAACCAAACATGCTCCTATTGCGTTGTCTGAAGCATCTGTGTATAATATTAGCTGTTTATTCAAGTCTGGATGTGTCAATAATGGTACCACTGTTAAGCTATCTTTTAAAAGTTCGAACGCTTTTTGACACTCATCATCCCACTTAAACCTAGCGTATTTTCCCGTTAAATTCGTAATAGGTATTGCTATCCTTGAAAAGGCTGGTACAAACCGCCTATAATACGCACACGTTCCTATAAAAGCACGCACTTCCTTAACGTTAGTGGGAGGAGGTAACTCTTTAATAACCTTTATCTTTTCCTGGTCTGGTTTAATACCTTCCCTATTTATTATATAACCTAAATATTTTGTTTCTGTCTTTAAAAACTGGCACTTACTTAGCTTTAATTTAACGTCATGCTTTCTTAATCTGTCAAATACTAGTCTAACATGTTTCAAATGATTCTCTACATCTCCTTTCGTAAAAATCAATACGTCATCAATATATGCCAGGGCAAAACTTTGCATACCGTCTAGTACTTCATTTATTAAGAACATATAGTGAGATGGTGCATTTTTGAGACCGAATGGCATACGTAAGAATTCGTAAGAACCCATATGCGTACAAAAGGCACTTTTCTTTTGCGCGTCCTTCGACATCGGAATACACCAAAATCCTGCCCTTGCATCCAGCGTTGTGAAATATGTAGAGCCATTAAGTAACCCCAAAATATCATCAATCACCGGCAATGGGTACGCTACATTCTTAGTAATTTTATTTAACGCCCTATAGTCGCAGCAGAACCTGTTCGAACCATCAGATTTGGCTACTATGACGACCGGAGATGACCATTCTGATTTTGACCTTGTTATTATGCCTGCTTTCAACATATCTTCTATTGCCTTTTCTACGACTTCTCTATTTCTTAATGGAGTTCTGTATGGTTTTAAACTAATTGGTGGATGATCTCCCGTGTCTATTTCCATCGTAACTGTTTGTGTCTTACCCAATTCTAAATCATTTATCGCAAACACATCTTGATTTTGCTTTATAAGTTTTTCTAACACTTCCTTATTTTCTGGCGAAGTTTTTAATTGTGCTAACAATTCTTTTTCTCTTGTTACTTTGTCTAGTGAATGTATTTGTGCTGTATTTCTTCTATATGGATGGATCAATTCATCCATTCTTACGTTCCCTTTTCTTCTGCATCCGCGTCTATTATTAATTCTTTCACTAGAGGTTTCTGAATAACTTATACCTGCCATATTTACTCTATCTGTTGCCAATATGTCACTAACGTTATGTTCTAGCTTGGCTATTACACATCCTCTGTATAATTTAATTTCTCTACCTGTGTTATTAATAACCATTACTGGAAATGTTAAACTTTTATCTAATTCTATTATTCCATCCGGAACTTCTAAACCTGGCTCATCATTTATTTCATTTTGCAATTCCGTGATTCTGACTATGTTTCCTGCTACATAATACGGGTTTCTCTTCAGTCTTGCTTGTATCAAATTAACTGACTGTGGTTTTAAATTCATGGTCGTTTTGACTCTAACTAGTGTCGACACATGCATATCTTCTTCTAGATCTACGTAAACATCTTGGAATTTTAATTTATGCAAATCAAATAAAAGTCTCACCCCATTTTTCAATAAAAAATCTCGTCCCAATATCATATTTCTATTTAAATCTTTAACCACATGAAACATATGCCTGACATTTATCCCTCCTAATTTCAAATTTATCATCGTTTGTCCTAGCACTTCTAACTTTTGTCCCGTTACCGAATGAAGATTCTCCTGAATTCTAAATATTTTACAATTTTTTAACATTCGATATAAAAATGCTTCTTTAATCACGCTAACTTGTGCTCCCGAATCCACTAATGTTCTAACTTTATATTTTCCTATCTGTACTATACATGAGCTAGGATCTACCATATTTAATGACAATTGTTTTACCTCGTCTTGTTTTTTATTTCTAAATGTTCTATTATACTCATCCTTTGGGTTTTTAATATATTGATGCCCTTTTTGGATCTTACTATCTTCCCTCCTACTGCCGACCCTATTCAGTAAGCGGGATGCCAATTTTCCTGATTTCCTGACCTTCTAAAATTTCTCTGTATTTCTCCAGAATTCCAATTTGCTGGTCTGCCATTTGCAATTCTATTCTGTATACTCGACTGAACACCTCTACTATTTTGCGTATTCGATTGGCCACTTCTGTTACCACAAAAGCGAAAAATGTGCCCCCGTTTGTGACACCCCCAACAAACCACATTCGAGTTATTTGTGTTTCCTTCCATGTTTCTTACAGTATTTCTCACTTGTCCTCTTCTATCTTGATTATATACGTTCTCGTTTCTTTGTACCATCTGTATTTCTCCTCGTCTTCCTCTCCATCCATGTCTATACTGTCCTATTTCCATAGGTTCTTCAATTCTATCTTCTGAACTACTACCTAACTCTCGTCCTACTCTTAACCTAAACCTCCTCCTCAAGCTTTCCTCTTGTATAGCGATATCTACCGCTTGTGACAATCTTGCAGGATTCTCTCTTAATAATTTAAATTTCAATCCATCTGACCTAATCCCATCAACAAAAATCCCTACTAACATCCGTTCCACTTCTTCAGCTCGTACATTCTGTCCTAAAAATGACTCTTCAGCTAAATTGATTAACCTGTCACTGTATAACTGGACACTTTCTGTGCTGCTTTGTCTAGTCTGTCGCAATACTGAGAATGCGTGTTGTGGATCAGTAATTTCAGCATATTTTCTTGCGAGATCATCTTTAAATTCTTCCCAGGTTTCACCTCCTGCTGCTTCTAATTTTCTTCTTATATGGTCAGAAACTGGACTTGTACTTGTTCTGTATGCCAAATTCTTTTTCTCCCCATCTGTAGCGTTTATTAAATATGCATGTTTCTCAATAGAAATGATCCATTTCTTAAACTGATTTGCTTGACCACTAAATCTTTCAACATCACTGTTTACATTTTGTTGTCTTAACACTGCATCCAACCTTGATATTGCCCCGCCAACTCCAGTCAGTACCTGTGAAAAATCTTGGGATTCCATCCTAAAATCTATAATTATCAAGCAATATACAAATATTTCAAACAATGTTAATTTCAAATTCAGCAACAATACATAATCTGTTAATTACTCTAATATTATCTAATTAACTTAACTAAAGCCTCCAATCGAAGATCCTGACGAAGAATATTCCTGTTTCAATCCTGAATTTTGATAAAAGAATTTAAATGAGCTACTGATTCAGAATTACCTACACCACATTAACAAAGGACTCTAATCAACCTCGTTGAAATGATCAGAACAAAGAAGAGCCTCTGGATTTCTTTCCGTAATAATTTAATCGAAGTCGAAGTCAGTTCTTTCCAATTAATTCCTGACGAAGATTATGCTCGATACCAGGCTCGCAACAAAACTGCTTGCTTACTTGCTCGATTAACTGTAGATTCCCTTCAAGTAAGGTCACCTTCACGCAAACGACAACTGCTCACGACTTCAGCAAAAAAAACTCAGTTTCCAACAGCCATCTGGGTTTTTCATATATATATTTCAGCGCAAACGTAATCCAGTCAACAACAATTTGATTTAAAGCTGACGCTATCCAATCTCTTATTTTCATGTGGGACTCTCGCCATGGTCAGTTTAAAGTGCTTTATCTTATAAGTTGAGACAAATTTCATCAATGCCTTCTAAATGTGAAGTGACTGTAGAAAGTATTGCAGATCTTGATTTCATAATTATGAAATTTGCAGCATAACCTTGACTTCACCTTCAACAGTCAACAGTCCCACGGGTTAAAATTCATAATTTGTACTGATTTTTGATGCAGAACGGCATTACTTGATCAATTATACAATTAGCGTTGGTCAATTCTCCAGTTAATTTATAGGATTAAATATGTAATAGCATCAGTCTTTCAAAAAAATAAGTTTATCAATCAAACCTTTTTGAGCGCTGTCCTTGAAAATGGAACTCCTTGTTAAACAGGTATACAATAACTATCAACAGGCGGCTTTCATCTGTTGCGTTTCTCAATATTTACAAACTTCCTTCTCTAGACGCCCAGACACAACAATTTTCTATAGCGGTACTCTCTCTGCGACCTCCCATGTTTCAGACTTTCACGGCACCAAATCAACCTGCTGTCATAGTGTGGTCAAGACAGGTTAAGCACGTAATCGTATAGGACCCAAGTCTCCGCGTTGTTATAAACATACTTTATTGGCCGAATAGTTATACTACAGCACACATGATGGTAGACTCCCTGCCCGGTGTTGACATGTCTTTTCTAATCCCCCTAAGTGACGTGTGTGTTCTCCTAGATACACTTCTTCATTCGTGCACACACGTTCACTATGATTTTCCCCCTAGTCAAGGAATGCGCATCATTCCTTAACTCTTTACTCCTAACCTAGTTCCCTCACTGTTACATCTGGAACGACAGTGATTTGAGAACGTTTCTTGGTCGAGCATCCTGAGGGGCCCTGGAAGTCATTGCCTGTCTTTTCGAAGTGTAAGGAACCGAAGAACAGTGTTAGTTGAGTAAGCGAAATTTAATTTAAATTAGTTAAAGAATAAGTCTATACGTATTATTATTAGTTTTAAGATAGAATTGAAGAATTGAAAACATGATGCATGCTTCTGAAAATTTGTTTTTGAGTAACGTTTTGCAGAGTATGGGGATAGCGATAGGAAGGCTGCAAACGTATTGAAAACAACAAGGGATTTCTATCATAACTGTACTCATATCTGGCATCTTTAATAGCAAACGTTTTAACCATGATGTTGTGGAAATTATAAAGGAAAAGGATCAGCTGAAGGGTTTGAATGTTAAATTCCAATGGTTGAAAGTGTAAAAATTGTGACATTTACGTTATGAAGGGGTGGTGAGTGCTATGGAAATATTTTATAGAAAGCTAGGACGTTTGACAGAGTTGATGGATAGCTTAAAAGTGGACGTAGATAGAATTTAGTCTATGATAGAATTGATAAAGAGGCTTGAAAGAACGGCGCACGAGACGGGTATGAGATATTATTATGGTGTAGGCAGGTCCAATAGATGGCAGCCGGTTGATAAGAATGATAAACAGTATGGCAACAATACTAAAGTTATTAGTTATATAAATATGAAAGCAGATAAGAGTGAGACACAGAGATATATAGTGAAACAAAACAAAAATTCAGGAATTGGTAATGGCCAGAAAAGGAATTTTTATAAGAAACAGTGGTCTTGACCTTCAAATTGTGAAAACGCAAGAGCTTTATGAGAAAACTGGTTGCAGATCAGACAGTTGCGATATTTGGTTGCAAGGTTGAGTAACAGAGAAGAAAACACAGACAGAACTTGAGGTGGTCAGAAGGTGTTTTCAGTCTTTAGTGTCAGACAGGAAAAAGAGAAACAGACACAGACAGTCAGTAATGTGGAGAAGAGTACTCAGACACAGATTGATAAAGTGGAAAGGAATACTCAAATACAACCAACTAAGAAAATATCACGAGGAAGTCAAACCAAGGTGGTAGAAAAAATAAAACCAACTCATTTAAAATTGACAAAGGGAGACACAGTTAAATTTAAGGAGACAGGCCGTGCAGAGGATAGACAGACACAGACAAAAGACACCAAGAAGAAAATTAGAAAGAGTGCCAAGGCTAGATCTGCAACGAGTTTGCTTGTAAATATAGGGGATGATTCGTCAGAGGCATCGGAAAGTGGTCAGGTAATGGTAAGAGATAATGAGAGAAAAAATAACCAGGGAGTAGTGCGGAATACTAGGTTAATAAATTTGTATGCAGATAATGAAGAAGAAAGTTTAGCTGGGTTGGCAGATATTGAAGATAATATACGTTACCATAAGTTAACTAAATTCAAAAGGAATAAGAAAATTGTAAAAGAAGAGCATACAGAGTGGAGAGGAATCAATTCTTCCAATTGGACAATTGACAGTAAGCAAGAAACTATGGTTTTTACTACTGACTCGTCAGGGGAAGACACCAATATATATAGCAGGAAAGTAGCAAAGGCTAGGAGACGAATTCCAAAGATGGGAGAAAAAGACATTTTCAAAAAGACAGATGTTTATCTAGTAGAAAGTAGAACACAAAAACAGGAGAAGACTGAATCGGAGGAAGAAATAGGGAGATATAAGATATATAGTGAGCAGACTGACGCGGTAAAGACACAAATGCCACATATCAGTCACTGACACAAAGCAGACAGAGAAAGGCTGAAGGGATTTTTCCTAAAAGAGGCACCGAATGGTACAATTATACAATGCGCAGGGAAACTAAGGAGATGCGTCAGACGTCAACAAACAACATTACGCTGTGATACTGTCTTGGGAATCGGACGTGTGTGTGTAATGCGGAGTCAAAGTCGTGAAGCGAATTGGATATTCGTATGCAAGCGTTAGGGATGCCCTATAGAGACGAGGAATTTGTCTTGCACTATTGTTGATACACCCAAATAAACAGGCGTTGTACTAACTTGTCGTCAGAGCTGCATCTGTGATGTCGTTGCCAAGTTACTTTTGACTTTGAGCGTTTTGTTTATTCCTGGGACGAGCCAAACTTCGATCATACCTCGGGTGGATTTTAATAATTGAGAGGGATCGTACTCCGAGGCAACAAACAGCAAATAGAGGTAAAAGCAAGAATACTGGTAAGAAGAAAAATCCTAGGGAAATAGCAGGAATAGAAATTAACCCGACTTGTACGGCAGATGACGCGAGAAAGATCAAAGAATATATTAGGTTAAGACCTGAATACTTTACTGATAGTTACAGATATTGAAAATGAAGTGGCTGAAGAGGGACACTATTAATAGGAGACAATTTGCTATGATTAGAGCTAGGGCTGAAAACTTGAAGGAAAATAAGCTGTTTACTGATAGAACGCGCCGGGAGGTTCTGAGACGTAAGCAAAACGGGTTGTGTGTGTATCGGGTGTAGATGTAAAATACTTGACAAAATAATATAGACGAGTTATTGTCTAAGATAGACAAACCGAGATTGTCTTGTATCACAGTAAGTGATATATGATGTTGGGTCTGGTATAGCTCAATGGGGTTATTTTGTGCGCTGAATAGTGATAAGCGGTACGTGAGTATAGAAGAGCGAACGTAGGGATACGTGAATCAGTATGGAATAGTGGTAGAATGGGCAGTGTGGCTGCTATAGCCTGAGATTAGCGTGAGAAAAGTGTTGAGTATTATAGTACCGGAGTGGTTTGCATGTTTATAGAGAATTACAAGTGCAGAGAGTATCCTTGCGTGTGCATGGTGTGCATAGTGTAGGCAACCTTGTGTTTGATCGTGATAGGATAGTGGATGATTTAGAATTTGAGGTGTCTTCTGTCTGGAATGACTGGATGGAGTAGTGTAAATAATATAGTGTAGAAATGGCACGGAAAGAAGTAAGGTCATTATGAATGTGGTTACTAGAGTTGATACGTGTCTACGCCGGGTTGACTCAGAGTTTTTGAAAGAGGAGTGATTGGTTGAGAAAAGTGGAAGCAAAAGAGTAGTTGGGTGTTAAAATTGTATGACATGTTGACAGATATTGAATTAACGTTTTGTTTGTTGTTTTACGAAGCAGATTCAATATCGTTGGTAGCGGATGTATTCTGATATGAGCCAGAGGCAGAGGAATGAGAGAATATAGCGAGAACGTACACAGTATGTCTCATCAGAGTGAGGTTTGTGGTGATTGTCTTCAGGATGGATAGTGCGTATCAGGAGCGAAAGTACTAATGACCATCACAAATGTCGGTGTCGGAGGGTCAATAGAAATTAGTAAGGAATTGAGTAGGAGTATGTGTAACTAACCAGCTGAGCATGAGTGTGTTGTGACAAGAATAATTGAAAAGTGATGGGTGGATATACGATTATCTGCTTGTTGGTGATGCTGATAAAGTAAGCCCGGTGAATAAGAAAGCTGGGAGGTGAAAAGTAACGAAGCATGTTAGAGTGGAATGTTTTTTACTAGCCTGAAGAATGTAGCTGATACGGGAGAATGTAGCGTTTGTTGCGTCAGATGGACGAGGAAGTTGCATTGCGAGTATGCGTGGTTGAAAGTAAATGGGAAGAATGGAAACTATTGTTACGGGAGAATGTAGTATCTGTGGCGTTAGGAGTATGACTTAAGTAGGAGTGAGGCTGGTGTCGAGGTGTTCCCAGACCTGGTACCAAGGTATCGAATTGCAGTAGTCGAGTAGTGTAGAATGGTATAATAGAATACAAATGAGAAAATAAATAGACTTAGTTACGATTGATTAGTAGGAGGAAGTAGGTGTTGAGCTTCCAGATATTTAGATAAAAATTGTCATTTTTTTTGTTAGTGACTTTGCTGGTTATTTTGTCCGTAAAAGCGACAGAATTGGCGGGAAATGGGTGTGTTCTTTAATTGTTGACTTGGTTATTGCTTATAGTGTTTTCAGTTGATAGTTGCATATATTATTTTGTATAATGTCGCTGTCAATATAAGCGACAGATTTTAGGGGGGATATGTGTTGTTCTATCTTGATTTGTAGTCTTCCTTACTTTAGTAACATTCGATGTTTGCATATTAGTTGAGCCAGTTATTTTGAGTTGCAAATGTAAGACAGAATTATTACGGCATTTGGGATTGAGTTATCATTAATTAGTTTTGGACTTGGTTCGAAATAATGTTGATTTGTTTGTTTTATGATGATAGAGTTTTATTTACGTTGGGTTACAACCTGAGGGTGTATTTGAGGTTGTAAGAGTGGTCAATGAGTTGTTGAGTTGTTAGGATGTGATGCCCATAATAAATGGACATTTTAATTGCGTCCTCGGTATGTGTTGTGTGGTTGACATTACATTTCGAGGTCACTATAAGTGAAGTTACGTTCAGAGCCATAATATTGGTGATGTCTATAATAAATGGACATTTTGTGGTGGCTTCGAGTTGCTGGGTTACTGTGCTAAGACGGCATAACCTTAAGTAACTAGGAGATAGATAACATTCAGGCCCATGAGGTTGCAGGGTCTTAGGAGATGGACATAGATAGAATTTGGGTTGCTGTGGATTACAGCATAACCATAGTGAACACGGGTTGGGCGACGTTCAGAGCCACGATGCTAGGGATTATTGTAGGGGTGCTGTGGATAACGGCATAAGAGTAGGTGTCGTAGAAGTTTTACCCATAATAGAGAGTATCGTTGGGTCACTGTAGTGGTCTGAACTGGTATTAGATTAAAAGTTCAGAGTCATGGTGAGGTGGTTAATAGAAGGTAATGCCCATATTAAATGGACATTAGTAGTATCATTAGGTTGCTGAGGTTTTCAGCATAACATGATTAGATGAGGTTCGGGGATATGATGAGGAAGCTGGTAGAAGTGTTGCTGGTAGAAGTGGTATTTTTGAATTGTGGGAGATAGATGGTCTCGTTCGGTTATTACATATATGAACTAACTAGCTGACCCTGCCCGGCTTCGCCCAGCTCCTGGTGTGAAGCATCTCATTTAATTTATATAAGTAGTCATATAAGTTCTCGTTCCCGATGTTATCGCGGACCTCAGAGAGAAGTGTCTATGTAGAAGACCATTTCCTGGACGTACGTATTTTGGGAGGGGGAGGAGGGAGGAGGGAGGAGGAGGAAGAAGAAAAAAAAACTACGACAGTTGGCATCTCTGGAATGAAAGGAAGGCGTGTAGAAAATTTCATCTCAATCGGATGGGCCGTTCTCGAGCGTATAAAGGACATACGGAGATACGCACATCCTTTTTTATATATAAGAAGATTAGGGAGTGGTGTTTGTTTTTGTAGACTTTATTGCATAAAGTATCATGGCGACATGGTGGGGTAAATGTGAGTATGGTTTTGTGAGGAAGGGTTCTTGTTCTTTCTCTCCGGTGGCCACCGGTTCTCTGTCTTAATAGTTATTGGCGTAGACATGTTGATGGTGATAGTAGAGAGTATGGGAATTGAATGACATTCAATTAAGCGGATCGCTGTGACCATGAGGAAATGATGATGACGAAGAAGAAGCATGAGTAACTGAGGTCACTGTGAATAATAGAAGAAGTTTTAAGTAAGTAATGTTGGGGGTAATAGCTATAGGACCCATGAGTAGTTGAGTAAAGTTGTGTTGTGGGTAGTGGTAGCAGATAGCTATAAATCCCAGGGGCAATTAAGTAATGCTGGGGTAGTAATCACTTAATTAATGAAGAAATTAATAAGAGTCAGGAAGACTCCTGTGATGAGAAATTGTAGGGACTTACAAAAAGCCCCAGGTTATATGTTAGTTAGATTTATTTGGCTGTGTTTTTAGAATTTAGAGGTTATGGGTTGAGTATGTTAAAATAGGTTTTGGGTTCTAAGACTTTTCAAGGAAAAGTCTTGGTTATGGGGAAGGAAGGAATATATAACAGAGTACCCTGTTATAAGGTTGGTTGTAGGGATGGCGCGTAAGGTAAGGATAGGTTAGCGAATAATGCACGATTGAGCACCATAGCTAGGGGTAGCTATGGGTGTCGCGAGATGACAACAAAGTTAGTGATAGCTTGACCGCCAGCTGGTGAGGTCGATGGTAGTATTAAGTCTTCATCTGGAAAGCGTGGTATCGAGTTGAGCCGAATTACCTTTTGTGAAATTTTGTAACCAACAACCTTGTATGCGGCTATGCCTTTTGTACGGAGCCAGAATAAACCTGAACCTTTGATATCGCCGGCCTTCGTTGTTGATTTGGAAGAGTGAAGCTCTGGGATGCAAACCATTGTACGGTCCAGTCTACTTTAGCCCCCCTCTCTGTTATACAAGGTAACAGCGAAGGGGGGACAACTAATGTGACCAAACAATCGTCTCCACGGCAGGGGTAAGACGTCCGGAGTCATGACCCGGGCGGGACCGCCCCCAGAGAGTATTAAGAAACTAAAGGTCCGAAATGCTTGGGGAAGGGGGTTTACTTCTGACGATCAGAAGCCCCCTGCCGTGTTTGCTCCGCATCGGAGTTCCTACGATTAACAATTAGTTTCCTTAAGTGTACCCCACTTTTCACGTGTACAATTTTCTGATAAATTAGTGAGAGCGTCTTCAAATTGTTAATGGGACTCAAAATCTTATCAGGTGCTTTGGTGATCATAATATTAATCCTGGGGATAAATTTGTGTTTAGCTGTGTAGATTCTCTTGTTGTCTCTAAACATTGAATCAACAATCTTTTAGGACAATTTTAGTACATAAAGAAGGGTGTCAGACAAGGAAGGATCTGTGATGTCGCCTGATTTGTTTTCATTGTAAAATGAACATTTGAGTCAGTCCGTTTATACTTCTTAGTATTTCGGCGAGCAGTATGAAGATCCCATGCCGGCTTGCTAGGTCAGTCGCAGGATTAGGACAAAAAGTTGACCACAGGGAGTCCATCCCCTATGGCGTGCCATAGCCCCGTTAGCCCATAACCTCGCGGTCATGGTTTCCAGTCAACACAACGTGGAGGTCGGGTTGACTTGTGTAGTCTGCGGGTCATCTGCAGGCTATTAATTTTCACTTTTCACCCCTCCAGGGAGAGGCTAACCGGTCCTAACCCAGCTTTTCATAGAGTAGATAAAAACAAGCTGTTGGAAATCTTTAAACAATATAATGAGTACAAATCAAACAAATCTATGTAGTAACTTATACAACAGTGAATGCACAGTGAGAGCAACTGAATGACACTCAGAACCCTTCACCATAATATCCGAAGTACGACAAGGTTGTGTCTTGTCCCCTCTCTTGTTCATAACAACATATGTTAAGAAAAAAGCCAAACAGAGACCGCAAGAACACCGCATGACGAGAACACAAAGAATAGCCATCTGCAAATTACACCATTAGAGAACTCCTGTTTGCGGACGACCAAGCACTAATAGCGAAATCAGAAGCCTTGTTACAAGACCACATGAATAGTCTAAACGAAATGTGTAGGTAACATACCATGAAAATTAGCACAAGTAAAACAGAGGTAATGACTATAACTAAACAACAACAATTCACCTAAACGAACATCCCTTCCATTGAAACAAGTAAGGAGTTTCAAATACCTAGGAATTATATCATCACATGGCACATCAGAAGACGAGATCGAAAATAGATACAATAAGGTAAAGCAACTCATTGGACAAATGGCACCAATGCTAAAGAACGACCACGTATCAATAATTTACTAAGAAAGCACTTTACAACAGAATCTTCCTACCAACTCTATGCTACCAATGCCAAACCTGTACAATGACAGAAAAATAGAAAAGAAAATCACAACAACAGAAATTTAGATTACTGAAAAGAATACTCAATGTATCAAGAAGAGATAAGATCAGAAATGAAAAAAATCGGGACTAAAGTGGGGGTTATAACAGCGCTGGATTTTAATAGAAGGCAGCAAGTCAAATGGTTTGACTATGCAACTAGGTTACCCACTAACTATATACCACAACAAGTAATTATGTACAAACCAGATGGAAGCAGATAAAAAAGGCTTTACTTTACTGATTTCTGCACTGATTTCTTTAATGTTTTCATTTAACGATCTGATACCAAATGATGATATTGTTTTGAAACACAAATCTAGATACTCCACCACCGACCTACCCCTTCACAACGAATTTCACTACACCATACCCAATACAACCTGTACTAGTGCCATATTTACTTTTAAATGTTTTTTTTTTCATTTAACGCTCTGACACCATATGATGATAGTGTTGTGAGGCATTTATTTAGCTACTCTAATATTCACCTACCCTTAACAACGAATGACATTAATCCATACTAACTAAAATCAGTATTACCCGCCATATTTACTGTTTTAAGATTTTCATTTATACCGTATGATGATACTGTTTACTACCCATCCACTAAAGACCTTTCATTTTCAATCGAAAAATTAAAAAAAGAATTTTTTTTTTTTAAATTATCTCGTATGTAATTTAACTTTTCGTTCTTAAATTTTAAGTTTTTAAATCATGAGTAGAGCATCAATTCCAGCCAAAATATCGATCTTAACAAGTCAAAGACACAGCAAGGAGGATCTGCTGACGTCACTATATACAATGAAGAAGTAAAAGCGCTCCTCCCAGATCCTGCACTCCTCCTTCTTTGTTCTTAGTATTTTGAGGATGGTATCCCTAATTTTCGTTGGGTAGAGCCCGTATACTACTACTACTCACTGGTTACTACTGAAAATAAAAATAGAAACCTCAAGCTACGGCTTGCAACCTGGAACATAAGAACCACATGTCCAGGATTTTCCACTGACCTGACGAATATTGACGATGTGAGAAAATGGCTGTCATTGATGCCGAACTTAGTCGTCTTATCATTGATATTGCTGGCCTGTAAGAGACTAGCCTCGCTGAGGAAGGGTCACTCATCGAAAACAATTACACCTTTTATGGAAGGATAGAGAGCAGGCAGAAAAAAGGTAACATGGTGTCGGCTTTGCCGTGAAGAATTCGCTACTGGGAATGATTGAAATTCCAGATGAAGGTAATGAAAGCCTATTATCCTTGCGCTTGGCAACCTCTTGTGGTTTGGCCACCGTTATCACTGCATATTCACCGACATTCACTTTTTCCTATGATGTGAAGAATTCGTTCTATGAGGAGTTAGACTCTGTGATCAAGGCATTTTCAAAATCCGACTACATTTATATGCACGGTGATTTCAATGCTCGTGTGGGCAAGGACTCGAGTTCATGGCCAGGATGCCTTGGAGAATACAACATGGGTCTCATGAATGGAAATGGACTAAGTCTGCTGGAGCATTACACCAGAAATAAACTATGTGTTACAAACTCCTTTTTTCTAAACAAAAGAGCTGCATAAGTTCACGTGGAAACATCCAAGATCTGGCCATTGGCATCAGCTGGACTTCATCATCACACGGAGGCAACATCTGAACCAAACATCATTAACTCGAAGCTACAACAGTGCTGACTGTGATACGGATCATTTTTTGATTGTTGCAAGGGTTAGACTGAGACCAAAGAGAATCTACACAGCTAAACACAAATCTAGCGCCTGGATTAATATTATTAACACCCATGAGCCTGATAAGTGTATTGAGTTCCAGCCACAATATGAAGACGCGTTCACTGATACATCAGAAAATTGTACAGCAATTGAAAAGGGGTAAACTTAAGGAAACTTTTTATAAAACAGCGGTAGGGGGTTACGACACTGTGCATCATATGAGGCAGGACTGGTTTGCAGCAAACACCCAAAATTTGTGAAGCTATCTATGAAATACAGAGATGCTTTGTGGTAGAAACAAAGAAAATCCAAGAGTATGGAGAGATGCGTAAGTAGTCTATGTAAGTGCTCCTTTAGCAGATACTCCGGACTGGTAAGTCTAAGCTTTTGGTAATGTAAGAGAGGGACAGTGCTGACATTGATGCTTATGGACGAAATGTTTATAAGTTTGGATGAAATATTTCTTTGCTAGGCCAGTGTGTTTTGTCCTATTTGGTTAATACATTGTCCTACTTTTTATCAGTTTGGCTGAAATATGGTTTTACTTGCCCAATATTTTTCTAATTTGGTTAACAAATTATCCTACGTTTTATGAGTTCCGATGTGATATTTATAAGTTTAGTCAACATTTTTTCTTATTTTTTACTAGTTTGGTTGAGATATTTCTGAATTTTGCCAATATTTTTTCCATTTGGCTAACAATTTTTCTACTTTCTGTAAGTTTGGATGAGATATTTATAAGTTTGTTTGAAATTTGTTTTTTGTTTATTTTGTTTTTTGTTTTTTTGGCGAATATTATTTTTTTCCATTTGGCTAACACATTTTCTTACTTTGGTCGACATTTTTCTAACTTTGGTTAATAGTTTTCTTCATTTGGTTAACATATTTCTTATTTTAGCCAACTATTTCATACTTTTCCCATACATATTTCTTTGTTTGGTCATTATTTTTCCTAATTTGGTTAACATATTTCTTGTTTTGGTCATCATTTTATCTTAATTTGGCTAACATATTGTCTAAAGAGGCCATAATTTTTTTTTTCTCAATTTGGTAAACATTGTTCTTACATTGTCATGCATATTTCTTAATTCGGCAATTATTTCGCTCACTTTGACTAACATATTTTCTTACTTTGTCATTTATATTTCCTAGTTTGTCCCTCATTATTCATATTTTATTACTTCGGTCGAGATATTTCTTGATTTGACATGATAGTTGCTTACTTTTTATAAGTTTGGTCGAGGCATTTCTTAATTTTGTCCTCGATTTAAAAAAAAACATTTTGCTAACATATTTCCTTGTTTCGTTCGACATATTTATAAGTTTTGTTGAGCTATTTCTAAATCAGGCCAACATTTTAATTCTTCTTCTTCTTCTTCTTCTTCTTCTTCTTCTTCTTCTTCTTCTTCTTCTTCTTCAGCGTTCCGAGCCATTAAGGTTCTTTGCTGCAGGTACAATACTTGGTGAAAATATTTTCTTATTTCGGTCGATATATTTATTAATTTGGTCGACATAGTTCTTATTTTGGCTATCAATTTATTAGTTTGGCTAGAATTTTTTCCTATTTGGTTGAAATATTTATAAATTTGGTTCTGATATTTCCTATTTTTGTCAACATTTTATTAGTTTGGCTAGCATATGTTCCTACTTGGTTTATATATTTATAAGCTTTGTTCAGATATTTCCCATTTTGGCAAACTTTGTATTAGTTTGGCGAGCAAGTTTTCCTACATTTTAAAAAGTTTGGGCGAAGTATTTGGCCATCATTTTTAATAATTTGCCTATCATAGTTTCTTGTTGGTTCGGTCAACATATTTATAAGTTGTGTTGAGCTATTTCTAAATTAGGCCAACATTAATACTTGACTAACATATTTTATTATTTCGGTCGATATATTTGTAAATTTGGTCGATATACTTCTTATGTTGGCTAACATTTTATTAGTTAGTCTAGAAAATGTTCCTACTTTATTAAAAATTTGGGCGAGGTATTTCTGTATTTGGCCATCATTTTTAATAATTTGGCTAACATATTTTCTTGTTTCGGTCAACATATTTATAAGTTTGGTTGAGCGTTTCTAAATTTGACCAACATTTCTAATACTTGGCTAACATATTTTCTTATTTCGATCGATATATTTATAAATTTGGTCGACATATTTCTTATTTTGGCTAACATTTTATTAGTTTGGCTAGCATTTTTTTTCCTATTTGGTTGATATATTTATAAGTTTGGTTAAGATATTTTCTATTTTGGCCAACATATTATTAGTTTGGCTAGCATGTTTTCCTACTTGTTGATATATTTATAAGTTTGGTTCAGAATTTCCCATAGTGGCCAACATTTTATTAGTTTGGCTAGCTAAGTTTCCTTCTTTTTTTGTTTAAATTTGGGCGAGGTATTACTGTATTTTGCCATCATTTTTTAAAATAATTTGGCTAACATATATTCTTATTTGAATGTTGAAGTGTTACATAAAACCTGTACTTTTTTCTGGATGTGACCCGTGGCAATGAGCAGATACATCGAAAAACATATTGGCATTGGAAATGTGTTTCTGGGGAAAGCAGCAAAGACCCCTAAGGACACATAAAAGAATTAATGAAAGTATAAATGCTTGGTCTGAGACGGGATAGCTTCACTGATCAGGCAATGTCATATTACATGTGAACGTAAGGTTGAGCCGGGATAGCTAGTTTTGTTTGTGTGTACAGTTGATAAAAGGCGCTAAACAATCGTCATTCAATCGACTCGCTAGCTGTTAAATAAAATGCACGCATTCCACCGACTGGCGTTGGTGATCACATCTCTCTTCTATGACTATGAGAAAGGCTTAGTCGGACACTGCGATTAATTGATTATAGTTGCGTACACTACAAAACTGCCTTTTGTTGTATTGATGCCGTGTTTCGTGTCCTTTGGTGTTACTCGATGACCTTAAGACGACACACGGCCACAGAAAATAGAGAGTGAAGTGAGCTCGTTTTAAACTTCCATTGCTCTGTTGACGAGGTAGTGGAGTCACTCCCGTACACTGTGATCATCACAAGTTAGGTCCCCGGTTTTGACAACCGACAGATTCCATAATTCTATTGTACCCCTCTTAGCAGATGGACAGAGATTCGGTATGCTGATGCTACAGTATTGCTATCCACAACACAGACTGGTATAGAAAACCTAATAGCTTCAACCCAATTGAATAGTGAAAATCACAACTTGTATCTTAACATTGCAAAAACAAAGATAATGCATACAGATAAAACCACTATGGAGAAAGAAATATATGTTAATGAGGAAAAATTGGAGGTGGTGGAACATTTTTAATATCTTGGGTCATTGATTACCAACTTTCCCGTGTGTTGCCGAGGCCCATACGGGGGAGTAAAGAATAGTAACACTGTTGCCTACCATGCATGTCGTAAGAGGCGACTAAGGAGGCTATGGTTCCGTCGCCCTACTACTGAGTGAGTGCCTGGCGCGACACTGTGACCACCAGCAGATTATTAACACAATTTCATTGGCCTGGTTTTACCAAAGATATTACCACACTTGTACGTTCATGTACATTATGTAAAATGACCACACAAAAAGGCAAACATCCGAAAGCACACGTTCAGAAAACTGATTTGGCATCACGACCATTTCAGAAAATTGCTGTAGATATTGTGGGTCCATTGAACACTACTACTGATCGAGGTAATAGATTTATCTTGACCATGATTTATCTTTGCACTCGTTGGCCAGCGGCTATTCCTCTCAAATATATCACGAGTAGATCCATATTACATTCATTGTTAATGATTTTCAGTAGAATTGGATTCCCAAGTTGCATACTATCTGATAGAGGTAGTCAATTCATGTCAACAGCTACTCAAGAAGCAATGAAAATACTTGGTATTCCACAAGTCTTTAGTTCTCCTTGGCACCAAATAACAAATGGGGTCAACGAAAATTATAATGGAGTCCTTAAGCGAATTCTAGCAAAAGTAGCAGCGGATAGTCCCAAAGATTGGGATATTTTACTACCAGCTGTACTGTTTGCATACCGCGAGGTACCACAATCCAGTACAGGATTTTCTCCATTTGAGTTAGTATACGGAGCAAATCCACGTGGTCCATTATTATTATATAATGATATGCTTACAAAAAAGACACATGATTTTCCTAAAATAGAAGCATACGAAATGGTTACACAGTTGAGAGACAAAATTATTACAGCTTGCCAGATCGCAAAATCTGCACTGGAAAAGGCTGGAGAAAAATACAGACAGTACGCTAATAGGAACGCCAAGACAATAGTCTTGAAAGAAGAAGAAGAGGTCTGGTTATTATTACCTGATCCTCGAGACTGTTTAGTTACTTCATGACAAGGTCCATTTAAAGTGATCAAGAGAATTAGTGATGTAGATTATAGGACAGAGGTGAATGAAAAACATAAAATCTTTCACATAAATATGTTAAAACCATATATCCCACATGATAACAACACATCACAGGTAACGAAACAAATTCCACATAGAATAGCAGCAGCTTGTTGTGTTATTAACGAACAGCAGGAAGACACTATCAAACAACAGATTCCAACACCGATAGTTAATAGTGAGAGTAGTTGGCAATCTATACAAATATGTCAGGATCTATCGACCCAAGACAAAGAGAAACTTATTGCAGCAATAAAAGAGTTTATAATCAGATTGCTACTGGAACTATTAGTGTTGGAACTCTTCGCTGGCTGCTGAGGGTGGGGACGGAGCGCTTATGGGAATGTCCTGAATGCTGTGATGTCGGTTCCTAAATCAATCAATCAATCAATCAATCAAAGAGTTTAGTACAATATTTTCGGACAGACCAGGACAAACATCACTTATCAAACATAAGATATCTTTACTCTCGAATGTCCCAGATAAAGTGAAACCTTATCCTATCCCAATACATTATCAAGAGAAAGTGACTGCAGAGATTTCAGAACTAGATCAAACGGGGATTATAAGAAAATATATCTCAAACTACTGTTCTCCGGTAGTAATTGTGAAAAAGAAAGATGGTTCATTATGTTTATGCCTTGATTATAGAAAAGTAAATGCATTAACACTATTAGACGCAGAACCAATGCCAAACATTGATGAATTAATTGAGGGCATGGCAAACTCGAAACTCTTTTCGAAGATTGACCTCACCAAGGGATATTGGCAAATTCCCATAGATGAAGAGTCGATGTATATTACAGCTTTCAGTACACCATTAGGTCTATATGAATGGGCATATCTTCCATTTGGTCTACAAAATGCACCAAACACATTTATGCGTATGATGAGAAGACTACTACATGGAATTTCCAATGTAGCGACTTATATGGATGATATCTGTGTGCATACTTCATATATTGACACACATGTTAAAATTCTTAAACAGGTATTTCAGAGAATACAACAACACGGGTTGAAAGCTAAACCAAGTAAAATTGAAATAGGTTTTACTGAGATACAATTCCTTGGCCATAGAATTTCTAACGGATTTAGAAAAACAGATCCAATGGTGGTTACTAAAATTCTTAATATCACACCTCCAACATCAAAAAAGGAATTGAGGAGTATATTAGGTCTGATTAATTACTATCAAAAGTTCATTCCTAACTTTGCTGATATGACAGCAACATTTTCTGAACTATTAAAGAAAGGTCAGCCTACAAAAATAGTTTGGACAGATGATCATGATAAACTATTACAACAGATAAAAACTCTGTTCAGTGCCTATCCTATTATGAAATTGCCTGATGTCTCAAAAGATTTCGTATTACAGACGGATGCTAGTTTACACGCTATTTCAGGTGTATTACTTCAATTATATGAAGGAAAGTTACATCCAATCCTTTACTTCAGTAAAAAGTTATCAGAGACACAGAGGAATTATGCTATCACGGAACTTGAAGCATTAGCATTAATTGAAAGTATTGAGAAATTTTCCAGATATCCACTTGCAAAAAAGGATTCTCGTTACTCACTGAACCAAGTGTTTACCGCGTTCATTACCTCTGCATCTGTGTGAAATCGTTGGCCCTTGAGAGTAGTTTTTTAGAGGTCCGAACAAATGAAAATCACATGGTGACAAATCAGGACTATAGGCTGGATGTTTTCCCACTTCTTCCTTGCTAATGCTTCCTGCACAATCTTTGCGACATGCGGAGGACCATTACACACACACATTGGCACCTTGCCGTCTTGACAGACGATAGTTTGTGCTTTAAAAAGGCATAATAACTTTTAACTATGGCGGTAGCGAGTGTGACTGATAAGGCCAATTTGCGCTGTAAATGTCCGTTCACATTGGGTGCATGTGAACACGTGGTCATTTCCACCATCATGCACCATCTTACGTCTCAAACGCTTGGTGTGTGACTTTTCTGCAATAATTTTCTCCTTTGACTTTATTCCATTTCTGATATTTGCCCTCCATGCAACACGTTCAGTGGCGACTTGCTCCCAATGTGCATTATCAATGCCTGTATCAATCATGTCCCGCTTACACACATCTTTGTATCGTAGTAGAGGCCGACCCTGAGATCTCTTACCCATCTGTAATTCACCAAAAAAGATATCCTTTGGTATTCTACCA
This sequence comes from Cepaea hortensis, assembly GCA_963921405.1. NCBI lineage: Eukaryota > Metazoa > Mollusca > Gastropoda > Stylommatophora > Helicidae > Cepaea > Cepaea hortensis. Next base: position 116,558,210 of record OY992879.1, read on the forward strand.
TCATCCATCCGCCTAAGATGTCCTATCCATCTAAGTCTACGAAGACTGAGCATGGAATAAACTGTCACACAACCTGATCTTTCCAATACTTCAGTATTTGTGATTTTGTCTTGCCACTTAATACCAAGAATTCTTCGCAGACACCGCATATGAAAGCTGTTTAAATTGTTCTCTTGGTGTGAGTAAGTTGTCCAGGTTTCACTGCCATAGAGAAGAGTACTAAGGACACAGGCTTGATAGACAAGGACTTTTGTTTTGGCAGTAAGCTTCCTGTTCTCCCAGACTCTTTTTCTTAACCTGTTCATTGTTGTTGCTGCCTTACCAATCCGGATGTTGATTTCCTGATCTAGGGATAATTTGCTATTTACCACCGATCCTAGATATGTAAAATGATCTACTATCTCTAGTTCGGCGTCGTCAATAAAGATTGATGGTACCCCATGTGCACCTTGTGACACAATCTGTGTCTTCTTTTTGCTAATTGTTAAACCAAATTCAGAACAAGCATTGGAGAATGCAGATAGTAGACATTGCAATTCTTCCTCAGAGTGGGTCGTAACTGCAGCATCATCTGCAAAAAGCAACTCTCTGATCAGTACCCTCCTAATTTTGGTCTTAGCCTTCAATCTCTGAGCATTGTAGAGGCCGCCATCTGAGCGTGAGTGAATGTATATACCACCATCCTGATCACGAAATGCATATTTCAGTAGAAGTGAAAAGTATATTCCAAAGAGGGTGGGAGCTAGTACACAACCTTGCTTAACTCCACTCTTGATTTCAAATTCTTCAGAAGTTGCACCATCAAACTTGATTATACCCTTCATGCCTGTGTGGAGGAGGACCATTATCGTGCAACAAAATCACACAGCGAGAAAGCATGCCGCGTCGTTTATTCTTGATGGCTTTTTGCAGCTTGTCTAGTGTTTGCAAGTAGTGGGTAGAGTTGTTGTTGACACCAGGTTCTTTAAAGTCAGCCAACAATAGCCCTTCATGGTAAAAAAAATGCGCTCAGCATAACCTTACCAGCGGAAATCTGTAACTTGAATATTTTGGCTTTTGGTGATCCAGCATGCTTCCATTGCATGCTCTCTCTTTTGCTTCTCGGCTCAAAGTGGTGACACCCTGATTCATCGCCTGCCACTATGCGGAAGAGACATGCATCACCCTCTACTCTGTAACGCAGCAAGTGGTTCAAACACCATCCCATGCGTTCATCTTTTTGGTGATTGGTCAACATCCTGGGTACCCACTGTGAACACACTTTCCGATATTGCAGTTTCTTACGAACGACCTTTTGAATTGTCCCAATTGACACATCAAATTCTTTCGCCAGCAAATGTATGCTTCGACAGCGGTACATCTGTACTGCGGCATCAGCTTTGGCGAAGTTTTTTTTTCTGTTGCAACAATATGCATTTGACCCGGCCATCGAAGATCTGTAGTGAACTGACGACCTTTCGGAAACATTCGTGCCCAGTCTGTCACTATTCGACACACATTTGTTGCCGTACGCTGTCTGCATTCTTCGATGAATGTCCACTCGTCGGCATTCTTCAAATGAAAGAAATTGAATCATCGCTCTTTGAGCTTCTTTTGGCGGATTTTGGATCAACCTGGCCATTTTCTCAACGGTCAGAAACAGAACCTATGCATCATTGGACAATAAGCACGTGGTCTTTTATTCATTGGTCAGTACTTATCACATACATGACTATGACATGATCCTGTTCAACGTACGCAATTACGCACGGTGCATACTTAATGTTTAACATTTTTAAATATACAAAACCTACAGCAGTTAAGTTGCCTCACTCGCAATATCTGAAAATTCATCTCCTTAAGGGTTATTGTGACTTTACATAAACGGCTATAAGTCAGAGTTTCAGGAATTCTTTAAACTACTGCATATTTAGTATTATATTTATATATTGTGTCTATGCGGCTTGCTTCTTTTTGTATACATTGTGGTAGTATATGTCTATCAGGTGAGATGTTTTACTTCTAACACACTAATTCATAAGAGTAGAGACATGAAGCCGGTCTCTCTGGGTGAGGGGTTACACCACTTTTTCTCCGTAATCCCGTTTATCACGCAGAGATTCGTAGCGGGCGAGAACTGGGAGCGGTTCGACCCCCGCTGGTGACTTGCGGGATAACTGAGCCGGCCGCTCAGAAAGCAATGGCAAACTACTGAGCGTAATCTTGCCAAGAATTCAACAGACGGCTGAAAGATGCTGCTGTTGACAGCGATGTCCTGTAAAGGATATGCGAATTTAAAAAAAAAAAAAGAGACATGAAGCTTGAAATGGGTAAACAGTAGCAAGAAGGAAAGACAAGAATCATTGGCCAAAGAAAAACAGCAATATCTGATGGGAGGTGCCTTTAAGAGAATAGAACAAGATTCGCTATGTTGAAAATAGTCTTTTGCAAGGTGGAAAACATACTGACTAAAATAAAGATGTCAATTACAATGAGAAAAAGAGTGTTTAACCACTACATAGAACATGCACTTTTGTATGAATGTGAAGCACTGCCAATGAGTCGACAAGCTGAAAAGCCACTAATGACAGCGGAGATGTGGTTTCTGACTGAAGAAAAAAAAATGTAAACATTTTTCACTAGACAAGCTCATGACACTGCTTCTTTATAATACATAGCAATATAATAAAACAGATAGCATATTAGTTATCAGTTGTCAGTTGGGGCATCTTCATTGCACTCCGGATAGGTCCATAGGTGCCCATATCCTCCCCCCAGCATATGCATCAGCGTTCGGTGGCAAATAGTGCCAGTTCTGTGTTGGTTGACGAGGCACCTTGTTTTCCCGATGTATCTCTCGTGTCTGACCGTGCCAATTCTTACTCCCAAATCTTTCATCCTGGACAGCGATGTGGATTCACTGACGTCAACAGCCTCCGTTCTCAACATATCTTTAAGGACGTTAATAACATCGGCACGATCCATGTGCTGGCCATCTACAGGGGGTGCAGAGCCAGCCAGTTTATCAGCCCGTTCATTTCCCTCGACTCCCGCATGTCCCGGGACGAAGATGAAGGTGACTTTACGGACAACAGACTTCCGCAGCGACTCAGTCCACTGTCTACGTACAGATCCAGCTTCGACCTTCCGAATCATGCTAATTGAATCACTTAGTACACACACGTTGGTATAATGCTGTGATTCCAGCCATATGAAAGCCCGTGTAACTGCCATCACTTCCATCGTCATGCTGCTCGTGGTCATCGAGTGGGCACCACTGGATTCTTGAACGGTTCGGCCCGCTGAACGGGCTGTAAATGCCCGCGCACTTCTCTGCTGCTTTACAACAGATCCATCTGTATAGATGAGCACTTCGGGGCTATATGCGTTTTCACATATGCGCGCGTTGACCTCTGCATTGACAGCGGCAGGGTTCTGCACTCTGCACCGTCTGTCGAATGTGATAATGCAGGAGAAAGTGCATTTAAAGGCTGGAGGCACCGGCACCCATTCCCTGCCGGGGTTGATGCTCGTAAGACTGCAGACCTGTCTGGCGACATCTTCCGCCCGATCCATGATTTGCCCCTCTTTAGCCTGTCGCCCTTTTCTCTGAATATAGCGTCATGCAGATGGTGCTGCTCATCTGCACTTATTTTTAAGTATGCACCAGTTCTCTGTGGTTCATTGTCGGGAAGTCAAGGAGGTATCTCATTGCTACACAGCTGGTGTCTCTCGTGCAGCCCAAAATGATGCGCATGGCTTCGTTTTGTACCTTTTCAAGTCTTCCACTCTGTGTAGGGCTGACAGTGAGGATGGCCAGGGCATACTCGATAGTGAAAGCACCAGTCCTTGGAACGGAAGTATTAGCAGTCTTTGCTCGATATTGGCAGTAGCCATGACTCTCATTGCTGACAAACCTTTTCGAGCTTTCGTTATGACATAATCGACATGATCTCTGAAAGTCAGGCTACGATCAAGCCTCACGCCATTATATTTCATTGACTGGGTTCTACTCAAAATGCTCCCATCCATTCTCACTGCCGGCAGGTCTGTGTTCACAATATGGTTGTTTAGGGAGAACCATGTAACCCATGCCTTTGCATGGTTGACAAGGGCACCGGCATCAACACACCATGAGGAAATTCGATCTAGTTCGCCTTGCATATCATTGGCAACCGCCTGTCTATCTCAATCCTGTTGATACACGAGAATGTCGTCAGCAAATGACAGAGTCCTACCCCTCCCGTCCAACTGTTGTTCAGTGATCGGCACCGTATACACGTTAAATAGTACTGGTGACAGTGGTGAACCTTGCGGCAATCATGGACATATCGTTATCGGCTCAGAAGACCAACTCCCACAACTTAGTACCACCTTCCTTTGGAGCAGGACGGCAGCTATCCATCGTACAAGGTGAGGGTGCACTTTCAGTCTGAGGAGGGTTTGCATCAAGTTCTCGAAAGATACTCTATTGTATGCGTCCTCTAAGTCTATGGGGGCCGCACATGTCTCGTCTCTGACCTGAAATCCTTCTTAAATATCTTGAGCAAAGGCTGCCGCGTTCAGCCATGACTCTTTGTCACGTCTGTATCCTCCAGTTGTGGGCGGGAAGCAGCCGATTTGTTCCATGTCACAAGCAAGTCTGTGTGCTACAATTTTCTCCAGTAGCTTGCCAGCAGTGTTCTGCATCGTAATGATTCTGTAGCCGCTTATCTTGGAATGGTCTTTGTTCGGTTTTGGCAGCGGCAGCAAGTAGCTGTGTAGCCATTCCTCTTTGATCTGACCCCTCTGGATACTGATGTTGAATTCTCTGGCCAGTTCGTCTATGTCATCATCTGACATCACCAGTAGGTCACCATATCGGATGCCTTCTGGGCCTTGGGCGGTGTTAAGTGATTTCTTGAGCATCGCACGTATTGTCTCAGCTGTGATTATGCATTCTTCGTCTGTCCCGACGCCCTCGCACAACTGAGAGATTGTTGTTGTGGTCCTCTGTCTGGCGGGCTCGTCTTTCTGGTCAGTCTGCTCTATGTAGCGTGCAAGAAGGGCCTTACCTTTATCCGCATCCGACTTTTTCCATGTGAGGTATGTGCCTTGAAAGTCTGGAAAGGCGTTGTTGAGCACCGTTCATGCTCTTATAGAGCCGCCAGAATATCATAAGAGATCGCTCGGAGCACACCTTCCTTCAGAACTCGTCCCATTTCTCGGCCTTGACCTGTTTGGCGGAGGATTTGAATAAAGTCATCGTCCTATGGACCTCAGTCTTCAGGTTCGCCAACTCACCCTGTGGTATGTTAGCCTTTCTGGCTTTTTGCCAGTCTTTGACAGCCTGCCTCTTTCCCAGCCATGCCTTCTCGACCTCTTCATTCCACCATGGTGGCTGCAACCATCTTTCTTGTCTCCTGCGGGAGGAAGTTAGTTTTCTTCTTCTGATCTTGCTTAACAGACACATAGCCACTATATCAGCTTTGTAAGGCAACACACTGTCTGATGCAGTATACATAACAGACGCTTTCCAATAATACTATACATAGCTATAGACCGTGGTAAATGTGCATACACAAATACACAATTTTTGAGCTGTCGAAAAAAAAAACCGATCGTCTATATGCAGTTATGCCGAGTGTTATTTATTTCCCGGCCTATTTGTAATGGTGGAGATATAAGCCCCTGGATTAAGGGCTTAGTCCCCTGAGCACAATTATGGTAAGTAATATTAATACCACGACTCATTCATAACGGTGGAGATAAGCCCCTGGGAGCAACCGCTATGCTGATGAATATTATTGATTTTTGTAACAGCTGGCGTAGTTAATGGACACATTGTGTTCTGGATTTGTATATGTTGTTATATTTTGTTAAGTCTAGGTACAATGGTTAACTCGGATGACTATGCTTTTCATCGGCGGTGGGACGTATGGCCGCGGCGACATGACCGGACAAGACAGCCCTAACCCTAACCCATATGACCAACTAGACACCCCCACACGCTGACGGCTGGTAACCTTACCAACGAAAAGGCGCGGAGATTCGAACCTGTTACCTCCATGGCGTCTGTGGTACCAACTAGACACAGTCGTCACCCCTGCACGTTACCTCTCATTTTCTAAACATAACCTGATTAATAACACCAGATCTCGCCATCACAACTAATCAACACAAACATAATCAATATTTCTTCTACCACTAGACCTCCTCACTGGGATACGAACCCGGAACCCACGGGGACAGCGACGGCCGTCTTTACTTATTTCTTTAAAGTTTTTATTTAAAGATCTGATACCATATGATGATCATGTTTGGAAACACTTATCTAGATAATCCACCACCTACCCACCCCTTCACAACGAATTTCACTACACCATACCCACTACAACCAGTACTAGCGCCATCTTTATGTTTTTAAGGTTTTCATTTAACGCTCTGACGCCGTATGATAATAGTGTTCGGAGGCATTTATCTAGCTACTCTAACATTCGCCCACCCTTCACAACGAATGACACTAATCCATACACACTACAACCAGTATTACCCGCCATCTTTACTTTTTTTAAGATTTTCATTTATACCGTATGATGGTATTGTTTACTACTCATCCACTAAAGACCACTATTAACCACTATCTTTCATTTTCAATCGAAAAATTAAAAAAAAAAATAATTAATTAAATTTGTTTTAAAATTATCTCGTATATACTTTAACTTTTCGTTCTTAAGTCTTCAAATTTTAAATCCTGAGTAGAGCATAATTTCCCGCCAAAATATCGATCTTAACAAGTCAAAGACACGACAAGGAGAATCTGCTGACGTCACTATAGACAAAGAAGAAGTAAGAGTGCTCCTCCCAGATCCTCCGCCCCTCTTTCTTTGTTCTTGGTATTTTGAGGATGGTATCACAAATTTTCGGTCGGTAGAGCTCATATACTACTACGACTACTGCTACTACTACTACTACTACTACTACTACTACTACTACTACTACTACTACTACTACTACTACTACTACTACTACTACTACTACTACTACTACTACTACTACTACTACTACTACTACTACTACTCACCAGGTACTATTAAAAAGAAAAATAGAACCCTCAAGCTACGGCTTGCAACCTGGAATGTAATAACATATGTTTCCAGGATTTTCCACTGACCTGACGAATATTGACGTTGTAAGAAAAATGGCTGCGATTGATGCCGAACTCAATCGTCTTATTATTGATATTGCTGGAGATATTGCCTGCAGGAGACTCGCTCGAGGAAGGGTCACTCAGGGAAAACAATTACACTTTTTTTCGGAAGGGTAGAGGGCAGGCAGAAAAAGGGCAACATGGTGTCGGCTTTGCCCTGAAGAATTTGCTACTGGGAATGATTGAAATTCCAGATTAAGGTAATGAAAGACTATAATCCTTGCGCTTGGCAACCTCTTGTGGTTTGGCCACCATTATCACTGCATATTCACCGACACTCACTTTCTCTGATGATGTGAAGGATTCGTTCTATGAGGAGTTGACTCTGTGATCAAGGTAGTTCCAAAATCCGACATGCACGGTGATTTCAATACTCGTGTGGGCAAGGATTCGAGCTCATGGCTAGGGTGCCTTGGAAAATACAACATCGGTCTCATGAATGAAAATGGACTAAGTCTGCTGGAGCATTACACCAGAAATGACTTATGTATTACAAAATCCTTTTTGTAAACAAAAGAGCTGCACAAGGTCACTGTCACGAATTGGCAGCCTTTACTTCCCAGAACAATTTTCGGTTCACTTTTGATGGGCCATGTAGAGGATCAACAGACGAACAAAACTGTTTTCTCTATATTCAAGGCTATACTGTCTTGACGTAAGCTTGCAAAACCTGCAAGTAAACAACCACCAGTAATGGCTTTCTATTTGGGAAGTTAATTTGATACCAGTACCGGTCACCCCCAGATCAGTTTGACAGTCTTATCAATCCAGCCAGACGGGAGGGCAGACTCAGGGGACTGAATAGTAATTAAAACCAACCAGGCATGACGCAAGCAAACCTGGATTACCAACAGAGTTGTAAACTGGCTGTTGACCATGAGAACCTAATTGTTCCCTTGACATGACACCTGATAAGAATAGCTAGGAAATCGCCCAACCGCGATGGATGACCCCATCTGGTAGAGACTAGAGGCGCAAGGTGTGAAATCACTGATAGGACTCAGTGGGCTAATAATTGTCAGACCCACAGGTGTGAAGGCTAGTGTGCATGCAGAAAGAATTTTATGACTGGACAGACTTGGAGTTAATTGCAATTAACGTCAGGAGGAGATAAGAAGAATTTAGGAATGGAATTCCTGGGAGATAAGTGTCTACTGCTAGGCTAGGTATAAAAACCCACGATAGACCTTTTCCTTTTAGATTAAGTCTGACTTCAGAACAGGTAGGAACTATCTCAATGTTCTGTAGTCATATGCATGATTATTATGTTAGATTTCACTACAAAAGTTATTTCTTAGTTAGTGATTTTCAGTCTATATCTGATCTAGGTTATTGCAAGAACTATCATTGTCATAGGTTACTTGAGTGTTCTTTCTGAGTTCTGTGTTCAATATCATTGTGCTGTAAGTGCTACTCTTCTGAGAAGTAGAAACTTATGGAAGGCAGGTCTTGTCTAGATATACTTGAGGTGTCGTAGCAGATGCTTGCCATCTCTTTCTAAACTAGACTAGTCTCGTTTTGGTGTGTGCATTTGTTGTACAGATTATAGTCAACTGACTATTTATTTAATTCTTACAACAGCAGGTGATTAAACCGGGCAGCTCAGCAAATATAGCTGGTCTGTGTGGTAACTTCAATTAGACTTGTTGTATATCTCATTTTGTAGCTATACAATATTAGTACTCATTAATAATGCCGGATGCTATTATGTTGAGTATCATTAGATGTCCATCTTGAAGTAATATAATGTTTACGGATATGTTGGATGTATGTATGTGTAATTTCGTATACCTACAAACTAACTAGTGCATTATGCTATTATGTTAAAGTATCATAATATGTCTAGTTTAATTATTTTATGGGTATTTCATGTTTGGTATATTGATTTGTCATATGCAAGCCTATCAATATGAAGTGTTATATTATGGTGTGCGCATTGGCACACTAACCATCGATTGCATTTGTAGCAGATGTGTAATGGTACAGACATTACCCACAAGTGTTATGGGGTATATGGTGCTAAACCTTTTTCATCATATGGTGGAGGGTAATTCACGGAAGTCTGGCACAGCTACTGGTCCCGGCTTGTAAGCCCGGATGATCAGGCATTATTATAATACCATTACCGACCCTGTGAGCTGCTAAACTAACATTGGACGGAGCGGCTGTACGACACAGAATTTCTGTATTAGCGACATGGACATGGGGCGGCAGAAATGTAATCATTACAGGCGTGTGAGACAATTGAAAAGCTCGTCCCAGACTAAAGACAGTAGGGAGAAGGAGGATGGTGAACACAGTAGAGCTGGAAGATAAACTTGGCCAGACTGGTCATTGTATATGTTTGTGTTATGATATGTTTTAATTAGGATTGCGCTGATGTAGAACTGATATAACACATTCTTGACTTTCTTTCAAGCTCTCACAAGGAGCACCTACGTTGTAGATCTCAAGAACGAGTGACGACTAGGAGTGTCAGGACTGGCAGGATCGTCAGAATACCGGCAAGCTGTTCTTTTTTGAGTCTACTGGAGAGTGGGGATCTGGACCACAGTTCCAGATAGATGAAGTAACAAGTAAAGTTACGTAATGTTTCTCATCACAATATGTTATATGATTTCATCATCCCCATGTAGAAGACCATCAGATGTCTATGATTAGTAAATAAATGTTGTAGTCTTGTAACTCATAGTTCTCTCGTTATATTTTAATTCCAATTGTGCATACGTGTTGTTGTGTACATTGGTGGGGGTTCACTTACACACCAAGGAAAGGAGCAGTCAGGGAGAAAAACCTGTACTAGGATAGTTGTCTTTAAACTTTAATTCAGACTTAAAAATCTACCCTAGCTAACCTTCTCTTTCCTAGTCCTTGGCGAATATTCAGCTCAGTTCATTTCAATTTTGTAACGAGCCACTTAGAGCTGTACGTTGGATATTCAGGGCTTAATCTGTAGTTCAGCCATATAGATTTTGTCCCTAGTCAGTTTCTGACTATCTGGGGTTGCTCACCAGTGAATAAGATTTTCATCTAGCCGGTGGGGCACCCCGACTTATGACAGTCACATGGAAACATCAAAGATCCGGCCATTGGCATCAACTAGACTTCATCATCACGCGGAGACAACATCGGAACCAAACATCATTAATTCGAAGTTACCACAGTGCTGACTGAGATACGGATCATTCTTTGGTTGTTGCAAGGGTTAGACTGAGACCAAAGAGAATCTACACAGCTAAACACAAATCTAGTCTCATGATTAATATTATTAACACCCATGATCCTGATAAGTGTATTGAGTTCCAACAACAATATTAAGACGCTTTTACTGATACATCAGAAAACTGTACAGCAATTGAAAAGTTGGGTAAACTTAAGGAAACTTTTTATAAAACAGCTGTATGGGGTTACGGTACTGTGCATCATAAGAGGGAGGACTGGTTTGCGGCAAACAGCCAGACACTGCAGCCCTTGATTGATAAAAAGACGATAGCTCTCTTAAGAAACAAGGAAAGATCAACGCGTAACACTCTCAGTGAGCTGAAGCATGCTTGGAAGGATGTTCAAAGGGCTGCTAGGCAGTGTGCAAATGACTACTGGATCAAGTTATGTGAGCCAATTCAAACTGCAAGTGATAAGGGAAACATCAGAAGCATGCATAAAGGGATAAAGAAAGCCTGTGGTCTAAAGATCAAAAGAAGTGCACCACAGAAAACCTGGAGAAATCTTCACTGATAAGAAAAAGCAGATGGATAGATGGGTAGAACACTATTTAGAGCTTTACTCAAGTGGTACCAAACTAGCGGATGTTGTCCTCAACGCCATAGAGGCCCTGCCAACGCTTGACCACCTGGACACACTTCCCACTATAACAGAAGTTAAATGTGCTATAAATGAACTTGCATCTGGCAAGGCTCCAGGTAAGGATGGGATTCCAATAGATGTTATCAGGAGTGGGCAAGACACACTCACTCTACAGATCCACCAGCTAATAGGGTTATGCTGGCGAGAAGGACGAGTTCCACAGGATTTCAAAGATTCAAACATCATAACACTTTACAAGAACAAGGGCGATTGGAGCAACTGTAACAGCTATAGGGATATCTCACATCTGTGTATTGCTGGGAAAGTATTTGCCAGAATTGTTCTGCGCAGACTTCAAGTCCTGGGAGATCAAGTCTACCCCGAATTACAGTGTTACTTTCAACAGAACCGGTCTACCATTGATATGATATTCTTATTGCGACAAATGCAAGAACAATGCCGTGAACAGTATCAGCCACTGTTTATTGCCTTCATCGATCTCACAAAGGCATTTGATTTGGTCAGTCGTGAGTTTCTGTTCAAGGCACTAAAAAAGATCGGCTGCCCACAAACTCTTCTGTCCATTGTGGAATCGTTCCACACAGGCATGAAGTGTATAATCAAGTTTGATGGTGCAACTTCTCTGGGGAAGAATTACAACGTCTACTATCTGCATTCTCCAATGCTTGTTCTGAATTTGGTTTAACAGTTAGGAAAAAGAAGTCACAAATTATGTCACAAGGTGCACGTGGGGTACCATCAATCTTTATCGACGACGCCGAACTGGAGATAGTAGACCATTTTACATATCTAGGATCAGAGGTAAATAGCAAATTATCCCTTGATCAGGAAATCAAAAGCAGGATTGGTAAGGCAGCAAAAACAATGAAAAGGTTAACATGAAAGTCTGGAAGCTTACTGCCAAAACAAATGTCCTTGTCTATCAAGCCTGTGTCATTAGTACTCTTCTTTATGGCAGTGAAGCCTGGACAACTTACTCACACCAAGAGAAACGTTTAAACAGCGTTCATATGCAGTGTCTTCGTAGAATACTTGGTATTAAGTGGTAAGACAAAATCACAAATACTGAAGTATTGGAAAGATCAGGTTGTGTGACGGTTTGTTCCATGCTCAGTCTTCGTAGACTTAGATTGATCGGAAAAGTTAGGACAGGGGGTGTCAAACTCAATCTCTCAGTGGGCCAAAACTCAAATCACACGTAAGGTTTCGGGCCGGACATGATAAACATTCAATAAGCCGAAAATTAAACCTTTTTTAAACATTAATATAAATTAAAACAGAAATTTTTTTTAAAATAATAAAACATTATTGGGATACACATTTTCACTATTATGTCAGTTTGTCAGAGACGATATTTGGCATCTTTTCTTGGCTACAAGTTCGCTTATGTTGGGAGTAATGTTTTGTGTCATTGAGATTTTCGTGATGGACTGCAAGTGTTCTTCATTGAGACGACTCCTGTGTGATGTGTTGTTAATCTTCATCACAGAAAACAGCTGCTCACACAGATATGTGCTACCAAACATGCTCAAGGTTCGAGCCGCATGTAGACGAAGCCGGTGAACTGTGCAGGCACCACATTGTCGTACTTAGCCTTTATTGTCCCATTACACTGCAGCTCTATTAACTCATCTGCAAATTTACAGGTGAAGTTTCCACATCTATGGCAAATGAATTACAAAACAGCTCGAAATTATTTTTTTTTTATATATTCAGCCTCCCAGCAGCTCTGTTTTCAGAATCAACTTTTCTCTTGGCCATTTTAAATGCTAGCATTGATTTTAAAATATTGTGCTTCTACCGACAGACGCTTAATTGATATCAGGTTAGTCGTAGCGGGGAAAATATGATGTAATATCCGAGCATTACACTACTTTCATTTTTATGCGCCAATTCAAGACGGGCATCTGAACGTTGCTAGGTAACTATAACGACGAACACTAACTCACTACACAACACACAACTATTCCCCCTCCCCCCCCCCCCCCCCGCTTATTCTGATCGAAGCAAGAACGCTCTCAGGTAGCCTATCATTCGGAGGGCTGCTAATTAGGGAATTTGATTTGCACTTTATATCGTAACCATAAAAAAATATTTTTGATTAAAATTCTCTCTTGGGCCGAATACATTTGTACGTCGGTTGAGACCTCACGGGACTGATTTGATTATACGGCGGGCCGGATGTGGCCCGTGGGCCTTGAGTTTGACACATGTGCGTTAGGAGGATGGATGATGGTAAAATACCAAATGACATCTTCTTTGGTGAATTACAGATGGGTAAGAGATCTCAGGGTCGGCCTCTACTACGATACAATGATATGTGTACATGTGGGGACATGATTGATACAGGCATTGATGATAATGCATATTGGGAGCAAGTCGCCGCTGATCGTGTTGAATGGAGGGCAAATATCAGAAATGGAATAAAGACAAAGTCCAATTCCAATTCCAATTCTCCAACAAAAAATTTCGAATTCGATCTCGTCTAACCTGCTTCCTGTCGCGAGTTAAATAAACTTGTTAGTTCGATCGATGACAACCAAGCCCGACATTGGTCTGCAAACCCTGTGATGTTGAACCGACTGAGAAAATACGTCGTTAAAACTGTCTGTACCTGGTCAGCATTTGTGTATGAGATCAAAGTGAGTCACGTCACGATGTCTACACATGGTCGACAGTTTGTTGACAGGTTGTTGTTCGAGAGACGTGCACTGGCGTCATCTGTCTGCAGGGCGGGAATCGGCCGTTGAAAGTGATGGACAGAATGTCTGCCAGAGGTCGGAAGGATTCTGTCATATGGGGGAAAGGTCTCCGGCTCACAAACAGCCAGGATCTTTGTTGTATGAGACAAAGAATTTCCCAGATGAAAGTGAACTTGACAGCGAATTGAAGCAGAAAAGTTTCTCAGCTTGCCAGGCCACCCTATGAAGAACAGATTTGAAAACTTAGCTATGGGGCGGTTGAAAAGAAGTAGTTTCATCCACCAGGCAAAACAACTCTGCAGAGAATCCATCGATCTTCCCACAGTTGGTATCCCCCTGACAACTATTCCAGAACAAACCCCGTGGAAAGATGAACATAGAATATCGCTACAAATCCAGTCAAAAGTTAGAGGAATATTGGACAAGGAAGAACAGAACAGTGTACAGCGCAGAACAGCCACTCTCAACTTCCTTGATGATGAATACCCACATGACCTCTGGATCCGAGTCTACACAGATGGGTCAGCACAAAATGCTGTTCGAAATGGAGGAGCGGGAGTGTACATAGAATACCCAAATAATACTAGAGACATGGCCAGAATTCCAACAGGAAAGTACTGCCATAACTATGATGCTGAAATTGAGGCAATCAAGATAGCCACAGAAAAATTACAAAATACCAGCCATGGTACACAACCTGCAGTGATATTGACAGGTGCAAAATCCGTAATAGAGGCGCTCCTGTCTGGGAAATTGCCAGTTCTGAGGACACTACTTTCTGAACTTAGCAGTCAGCGTAGTGTCACCATACAGTGGATACCATCCCACTGTGGAGTCCCCGGAAACGACAGAGCTGATCGATTGGCTAAGGAAGGAGCAACAGAAGAACAACCTGATGTGCCTATTACATACCACCAAAAGAAAAGAATGATCAAATCAATCAGAAAGCCACCAAACCTTGCTCAAGACGACTACCACGTTATGGACAGACCAGAACAGGTCATTCTTCTGCGCCTCAGAACAGGACACAATAGATTACGCAACCACTTGTATACAAAATTCAAGATTGGTGACTCAGCCATGTGCACATGTGGTTTGGCGTCGCAGACTGCAGAGCACATACTCCAGGATTGCCCAAACTACAACATATCCAGGCGAACCTTCTGGCCTAGAGAGACAACAGTGGAAGATAAACTCTATGGACCGCTGAATGAACTAAAAAAGACTGTTAGATTCATACAAGAGACGACATTGCAGTTGTAGACATGTTTCAGGCGAATGAAAGAAGAAGAAGAAGACTCTGGTTAGTCTAGAAACAGGGGGACAAAGCCAGATTCTGGACTGATTGGCGTCTGGACTTTTTGGTGACGTCACTCAAGCACCCATATATAACCCAATGTGGTAATCAAGTGGAGGGAGTCGAGAAAAACATTCTGAAGTGTTAGGATCGGTGCATTATTCTGAGTTGCGTTACATGAGTGAAACTATAATGTCTAAGTGGTGATAGTTTTCCGCGGACATAGATCCAATCTGATTGCATAGTTTCTCGAGTGGCAACCAAAATAGGCATATGGTAGGCTATTTATAATATCTAATTTAAGAGTATGATTAGGAATAGAGTACAGAGCTGTGCGGTGATCTAATGTATTATAGGTGCCGTGATATAATGTATTATGATTAGAGATAGAATGTTCTATTAGTGCGGTGCTAGAAAGTATCATAGGAGCGTCGGCACTGTTATCCTATTGTGTGGCTTCAACTAGCTTGTGTGATATATCATTTTACTCGGGGAGTTGAGGACAATGTAGTGGGATAAATATTAGAGAGATTAAAGATGGTTGAGAGGGGGAAGAGGTATGTGAAATGGTAGGATCTTCCAGTAGGGCATCTGCTGGGTTTCTACCCGTTCCTTTATTCTTTCCTGGTGTTGCCATGTATAAGACCATTGTGATGTGCGATTTGGCCGTATGACAGAGATCGGATCTCTGGTATAGATCTGAGTGCTGCTATTGGCCTACAATCACCTAATTACGGTCAGGATTGAGTTGCCCTCACCATGGTGTTATCTACTCTACAGGTTCCATTTACAGTTCCCCTTGAGTGTTCCACGTGAGTGTGAGATGATTTATTACGAAGAAGCAGTTCAAAGTTTTATACAATGATGGCTCATGGAAAGAAGACAGATGTTGCTGAGAGGTTTTTACACGGGGCTCAGTACCTAGTTGTTCCGCAGAAACCTGGCTTCTGCTGAGCAGGATTTAATGAACATAAGTGTTGTGTTTAATGAGTGATAAGCTTCATCACCGAAGATTAATAACTCGCATACTAAGGACACACACACACACACACACACACACACACACACACACATTTATATATATATATATATATATATATATATATATATATATATATATATATATATATATATATATATATATACACACACACACACATCTACCTAACAAACATTAATAGGTTGTGTTCTAAAAGAGGGGAAAATGTTATAATCAGAGACTTATGAACATTAGATTTTCCCCAAGTGACATTTCAGTTAATTGGAAGATTATCAGTTCAACAAACATTATGAAACAGAGTAACTTCACCGTGTGGTAGAGTGAAGACCAAGATCAACAGTGTCTATCGGATTACCAGCATCCTGTTTGTTCGAGTGATTGGAGAAAGTTGTCATCTTCTGTGTGAGGTTCACTGTCCGGAATAAATGGTGCTGTTGTGTGCTAAGCACTATGATGTTACAGACTTTGCTTCTAAATCACTGGTCTACCATTAGAATACTCGACACACATTCTACACCTTATACACACACACATACTTCTCCTACATATACTCTTTGCTTTAATAAATTTCTTGTTTTTTTATGTGTTGAAGCTAGAGTTGTCAAGTATGTTATGTTGGGGAAGAATGAGAGGGGGAATAATCCAGGGGTGAGCAAGAGTGAGTGGAAGGTGTCTTCAGATTGAAGGAGTGTGTGGACGGAGTCTGCTGGATATCTCCAGGATAGAGATATTGGATAAAAAAATAATGTGGGTGTTGATTCCCTTCACTCCAGGGACGACACTAAAGTGGTAAAGAAGAACAAGTAACTAATACGACATTAATTCTTTACACACGCGACATTTATTGGGGGCTCGTCCGGGATCTTTTGTACAACGGGATCTTTAGAAAACGGGGTCATTTAACACGGGATCTTTAGTTAGAGGATGGAGATATCCTATTAGTGAGAATCCGGCTAGAGTGAATGTGCATAGGTGTTAGGACTTATCTTACCTGTTAACACCTCACACGTCTGCATAGGTCTGTGGTCCTGATTCTACTCTTGTCACTGAGTGATTGTGTTGTGTTGTGTGGTGTGTTATATATATATAGATTAATAGTATTTTGTCATTAGCTATATATTTGTTTATAGATAATCTATACTCTATCTGTTGAGTTACCTCTCTGAAAAATGGCCACTCCTAAACTGACCACGGCAGAACTTAGGGCAAAGGGGGAAGAAATGGGATTGTCGGGTTCTGCTCTAACAGATTACATACAGGAGGTGGAGAGATAGTATCGTCAAGTAGAAAGGGAAGATCGAAAGGCGGAGTTGGAATTGAGAAGGATGGAGTTGGAACAAGAAGCTAGGAAATTGGAAGCAGAGCAAGCTGCGAAGAAATTTGAAGCTGAGCAAGCAGCTAAGAAATTTGAAGCTGAGCAAGCAGCTAAGAAATTTGAAGCTGAGCAAGCAGCTAAGAAACTTGAAGCTGAGCAAGCAGCTAGGAAATTAGAAGCTGAACAAGAAGCTCAGAAAAGGGAGCATGAGTACCAGATGCGGGAACTCGAGCTTAAGAGGCAATCTAGTGGGGAAACTGAGGGAGCAGTGGGAGGTTCCTCTCTCCCTGGCTCAACACCAGTAGGTGGACATAGCTACCATGCTATGAAGTTCCCTCTAGCGATCTACGAGGAGGACAAGGAGAAATTGACCAGTACCTTCAACGCTTCGAGGCTAAGTCAGTTGCTATGGGTCTGGAGCGTGACACATGGAATCTCAAGCTATCCCAGGGATTACGTGGGACCGGTTACGAGGTTTATTCTCGCCTGCCGCCAGGACACGAGAATAATTATGACGAGTTGAAGACGGCGCTGCTGAAACGATTCGAAGTTACGTCACATACCTACCGGAAAAAATTTCGAGGAGCAAGACGAGAACCGGGGGAATTGTTCGCCGCCTATAGTCTGCGTCTAAAAGCATATCACCATAAGTGGATGGATTTGGCTGGGTTCGCGCATGACTATGAGAGTCTGGAAGAGCTCACCGTAGTCGACCAGATGCGGAAGCAAATGTCGAAACCTCTCAGGACATTCTTGGGAGAACAAGGGGCGGAACGAATCGACATGGTGACGAAATTGGCAGAACGGTTCGTCGAGGTCCATGAGGAGTCAGCAGAAAACATTTCTACAAACACCAAAAGTCAGGAAAAACATAACTTGAAGAAAGCAAAAAGTACAGGAACTAAGAAGGGGGAACCATGTGTCAAAACTTCAGAGGAGAGTTCGGAGAAGACGAAGGGGGAAAGGAAGAAAACTTCGAGCTCTACACCAAAACGACCATGGTCGGAGAAGTGGTGTTCGATATGTAAGTCACCTTCTCACAATACGAAGGAATGCAAATCGAAGGCTAAGAACCCTCACTTCGCGGCATGTCAAGTGACTTCAAAGCAGGTGGACACTGACAATGCCATGGTCGACAAGGAAGCTCGCCACCAGGAGAGCTCAATAAAGTCCGGCACTAGAAAATCTAGGACAGGGAAATGGTGCAAACACTGCAGGTCGAATACACACAATGCTATTGACTGCAGGGGAAAGTCAGGAGACACTCAATTCGTCGTGTGCCCCGGAAAACCTAAGGTGGAACCCACCGAACAGGTCGAGGCCGAAGGAGAGACTCCAGACCAGGAAAAACCACCTGTAGTGGAATTGGTAGAAGTTAACGGTCGTCATGTGGAGTGTTTATATGACACAGGACTGGACGGGGAGGCCGTGATTTCTGCGGATCTGGTACATCCAGAACAATTCACAGGTGAAACCATGGAGATACAGCCTGCACAGAAGAGTGCTGTAGCCATGAAATTGCCCATTGCCAGAGTGGAGATTCGGTCAAGATATGTCACCGGCACCATCAAGGCCGCTGTGTTGACCGATCCCATTTTTCCCGTAATCCTCGGTTGCCGGTATGTCTTTCTGGGAATGCCCAGGGAGCCAATCCATATGGGAGCAATACAGACTCGCCCTCAGACGAGAACGGATGAGGCAGAAGCAAATGTGACTAACCCACTGCCAGGGGAGTTGCGAACTGCCCAGAGTGAGGATGCTTATCTACCTCCTTGCTACAAAAAGCTGCAGAAAAGTGCTGATCCACCCAAACAGGGGCAGTACTATATGAATAGGATACTCTACAGGAGAGCCGGAAGGGGAGACAACATACATGGTCAGTTGGTGGTCCCAAAGGCCCATCGTTCCCAGATTCTTCATATGGGGCATACCATCTCATTCAGTGGGCATATGGGTATTGCCGCCACAATGCAGCAAATGTCCTGCCATTACTATTGGCCGGGAATGACAGGTGATGTGCGTCGGTATGTGAAGTCATGCCCTGAGTGCCAGAGGGTGGCACCGAAACACTGGACAGCGCCGGTGGTCTTGGGTGAAATTCCCATCATGAACTCTCCTTTCGAGAGGGTAGCCATCGATATTGTGGGTCCACTTCCTAGGACTAGGAAGCGGAACATGTACATACTCACCATGGTGGATTGCTGTACAATGTGGGATGAAGCCATACCGTTGACCACGATTGACTCGAAACGAGTGGCGGACGCACTGATGGGGGCCTTTACAAGATTAGGCTTTCCTGATCAAATACTGACGGACAATGGGTCCCAGTTTTGTGGAAAATTTATGGAGGAGGTATTTAGGGTGTTCCACTCTAACCATATCCATACCAGCCCTTACCACCCTCAAGCCAATGGACAAGTAGAGCGTTTCAACGGTACGTTGATGACAATGCTCAGGAAACTAGCGCAGGAAAAACCTGATAGGTGGGATGAATATATCCCAGCAGCCCTCTTTGCCTATCCGGAAGTTCCTCATGGCTCACCAGGACTACCACCTGCTACGTTGCTGTTTGGTCGTCCAATCAAAGGACCGTTGGAAGCCATGTTGAGGAGTTGGACTGAAGAGGGGACGTCAGAAGAAGTGATCTCTTCTTACAAATATGTGGAGGAACTGAAAGACAAACTTCACAAGGGATGGACTCTGGCTAATCAAAACTTGAAAAAGGAGAGAAAAAGATGTGCGGCTTACAACAACCATAGGTCTAAAGACAGATCTCTAGAGGTGGGAGACAAAGTATTGTTGCTACTCCCAACGGGAAACAACAAACTGGAGATAGGTTGGCAAGGACCATTTCCCGTGGAAAGGGTGATATCCAGAACCAACTATCAGATCCGGATCCGGGGAAAGTCGAAGATTTTCCATATCAATCTCTTGCGGAAATACGAAGAGAGACCCGGAGAAAAAGCAGCTCACCTCCTGGCAATGGCAGTTGCAGTGGAGACAGAAGTGGGAACCAACGAGGGCAGGGAATATCCCCTGGTACACCAGGAAACCTACAAGGATGTACAGGTGAACCCTGATCTGACTTCCAAGGAAAGGGAAAAGATAACCCAGGTTCTCGAGTCTCATAAGGGGATACTGACTGATAAACCAGGACGAACGAGGTTGGTGGAGTTCGAGATGACTTTGACCACTCAAGAGCCTGTTCGCCAAAAGGTTTACCCAGTGCCATTCTCTAAAGAAAATACAGAAACTGTTGGAGGATGACGTGATTGCACCATCCACATCCCCATACAATGCGGGGGTAGTTTTGTTACGAAAACCAAGCGGAGAACACCGGTTGTGTATAGACTACCGACTTCTGAACAGTCATACACAATTTCAGGTTGAACCTTTGCCGAATCCAACTCAGTTATTTGCGAGGCTCCATAAGGCAAGGTATTTCTCAAAAGTGGATCTGAGTCGCGGGTATTATCAGATTCCGGTCAAACCAGAGGTTCGACCCCTACTGGCCTTCAGTACCCCCAGTGGACATTATGAATTCAAAGTCATGCCCTTTGGACTCAGCAATGCACCTAGTGTGTTTACTCGCATGATGAGGACTGTACTTGATCCTTTAAAGGATCCGTCCATCATCTCATTCATGGATGATATTCTGATTTCCAGTGACAGTTTGGATGACCATTTACAATCCTTGGAAAGAGTTTTCAATAGGCTCAAGGAAGCAGGGCTTACAGCTCGCCCAACCAAGTGCATGATCTGTTACCAGACTCTGGAATTTCTAGGTCACACCATCACTCCAGGACACATTGTTCCAGAGGAAAAAAATCTGGAGAAAATCAGAAGTGCTCCAAGGCCAAAAACGAAGAAGGATGTGCGATCTTTTCTCTCGTTGTGTGGGTTCTACCACAAATTTATCCCACATTTCACGGAACTGGGAGCTCCATTAACAGAAACCTTGAAAAAGGGATTCCCAGACCAAATAGTTTGGACACCAGAATGTGAGAGTGCCTACAATCAGTTGAAGGAGACCTTGGTCAGCAAACTTGTGTTACAGCTCCCGGACCTTTCCAAACCATTTGTGTTGAGAACGGATGCAAGTGGGATTGGGATTGGGGCAGCTTTGTTACAGGAAGGAAAAGACGATGCTTCGGTTTTGAAACCAGTGGCATACGCAAGCAAGAAACTTCTCCCGGCTGAGAGGAATTATTCGACCGTTGAGAGAGTGTTTGGCTCTCGTATGGGCCGTACAAAAATTCCAGCCTTATTTGTATGGAGTTCAGTTTCGACCCTTGATGTTCCTGGCCACTTCTCAGAAGCTCAACGCCCGTCCGTTTCGGTGGTCGTTGCTACTTCAGCCATACCACTTTACAGTGGAGTATATACCTGGGAGGGAAAATGTTGGAGCTGATTTCCTGTCTAGACATCCAGCTCCTGAGGAAGAGGAATAGATCATCTGGATCGAACCTCCAAGAAGAAAGAGTGTTGCGGACTACTCTCTTAGGAGGGGGCCTATGTCGCGAGTTAAATAAACTTGTTAGTTCGATCGATGACAACCAAGCCCGACATTGGTCTGCAAACACAATAGACCCTGTGATGTTGAACCGACTGAGAAAATACGTCGTTAAAACTGTCTGCACCTGGTCAGCATTTGTGTATGAGATCAAAGTGAGTCACGTCACGATGTCTACACATGGTCGACAGTTTGTTGACAGGTTGTTGTTCGAGAGACGTGCACTGGCGTCATCTGTCTGCAGGGCGGGAATCGGCCGTTGAAAGTGATGGACAGAATGTCTGCCAGAGGTCGGAAGGATTCTGTCATATGGGGGAAAGGTCTCCGGCTCACAAACAGCCAGGATCTTTGTTGTATGAGACAAAGAATTTCCCAGATGAAAGTGAACTTGACAGCGAATTGACTCTGGTTAGTCTAGAAACAGGGGGACAAAGCCAGATTCTGGACTGATTGGCGTCTGAACTTTTTGGTGACGTCACTCAAGCACCCATATATAACCCAGTGCGGTAATCAAGTGGAGGGAGTCGAGAAAAACATTCTGAAGTGTTAGGATTGGTGCATTATTCTGAGTTGCGTTACATGAGTGAAACTATAATGTCTAAGTGGTGATAGTTTTCCGCGGACATAGATCCAATCTGATTGCATAGTTTCTCGAGTGGCAACCAAAATAGGCATATGGTAGGCTATTTATAATATCTAATTTAAGAGTATGATTAGGAATAGAGTACAGTGCTGTGCGGTGATCTAATGTATTATAGGTGCCGTGATATAATGTATTATGATTAGAGATAGAATGTTCTATTAGTGCAGTGCTAGAAAGTATCATAGGAGCGTCGGCACTGGTATCCTATTGTGTGGCTTCAACTAGCTTGTGTGATATATCATTTTACTCAGGGAGTTGAGGACAATGTAGTGGAATAAATATTAGAGAGATTAAAGATGGTTGAGAGGGGGAAGAGGTATGTGAAATGGTAGGATCTTCCAGTAGGGCATCTGCTGGGTTTCTACCCGTTCCTTTATTCTTTCCTGGTGTTGCCATGTATAAGACCACTGTGATGTGCGATTTGGCCGTATGACAGAGATCGGATCTCTGGTATAGATCTGAGTGCTGCTATTGGCCTACAATCACCTAATTACGGTCAGGATTGAGTTGCCCTCACCATGATGTTATCTACTCTACAGGTTCCATTTACAGTTCCCCTTGAGTGTTCCACGTGAGTGTGAGATGATTTATTACGAAGAAGCAGTTCAAAGTTTTATACAATGATGGCTCATGGAAAGAAGACAGATGTTGCTGAGAGGTTTTTACACGGGGCTTAGTACCTAGTTGTTCCGCAGAAACCTGGCTTCTGCTGAGCAGGATTTAATAAACATAAGTGTTGTGTTTAATGAGTGATAAGCTTCATCACCGAAGATTAATAACTCGCATACTAAGGATATATATATATACACACACACACACACACACACACACACACACACACACACACACATATCTACCTAACAAACATTAATAGGTTGTGTTCTAAAAGAGGGGAAAATGTTATAATCAGAGACTTATGAACATTAGATTTTCCCCAAGTGACATTTCAGTTAACTGGAAGATTATCAGTTCAACAAACATTATGAAACAGAATAACTTCACCGTGTGGTAGAGTGAAGACCAAGATCAACAGTGTCTATCGGATTACCAGCATCCTGTTTGTTCGAGTGATTGGAGAAAGTTGTCATCTTCTGGGTGAGGTTCACTGTCCGGAATAAATGGTGCTGTTGTGTGCTAAGCACTATGATGTTACAGACTTTGCTTCTAAATCACTGGTCTACCATTAGAATACTCGACACACATTCTACACCTTATACACACACACACTTCTCCTACATATACTCTTTGCTTTAATAAATTTCTTGTTTTTTTTTATTTGTTGAAGCTAGAGTTGTCAAGTATGTTATGTTGGGGAAGAATGAGAGGGGGCATAATCCAGGGGTGAGCAAGAGTGAGTGGAAGGTGTCTTCAGATTGAAGGAGTGTGTGGACGGAGTCTGCTGGATATCTCCAGGATAGAGATATTGGATAAAAAAAATAATTTGGGTGTTGATTCCCTTCACTCCAGGGACGACACTAAAGTGGTAAAGAAGAACAAGTAACTAATACGACATTAATTCTTTACACACGCGACACTTCCTCAGCGGTGGTTATTGTTGGAAAGACAAAGGAAAAAATTCTTGCAGATAAGTCACACACCGAGCGTGCGATACGTAAGATGGTGGATGATGGTGGAAATGACCATGTGTTCACATGCATCCACTGTGGACGAACATTTACAGTGCCAATTGGCCTGATCAGTCACATTCGCTATCGCCATAAGATGTAGTTATTATGCCTTTTTGAAGCACAATATATTAGGAGCGTTCATTTGAAATCCGCTACCGCACCGCGCGTAATTGCGTACGTCGAACATGATCATGCCATAGTCATGTGATAAGTACTGACCAATGAATAAAAGAGCACGTGCTTATCGTCACATGATACATAGGTTCTGTTTCTGACCTTCGAGAAAATGGCCGGGGTGATCCAAAATCCGTCCAAAGAAGCTCAAAGAGCGGTGATTCAGTTTCTTTCATTTGAAGGATGTCGACGGATGGGCATTCATCGACGAATGCAGGCAGCGTATGGTAACAAATGTGTGTCGAAGACAACAGTGGCAGACTGGGCACGAATGTTTCGGAAAGGACGCTAGTCCACGACAGATTTCCGATGGCCGGGTCAAGTGCATATTGTTGCAACAGAAAAAAGCATCCCCAAAATTGATGCAGCAGTACAGATGAATCGTTGTTGAAGTATACATCCGCTAGCGAAAGAATTTGATGTGTCAATTGGGACAATTCAAAAGGTCATTCGTAAGAAACTGCAATATCGGAAGGTGTGTTCACAGTGGGTACCACGGATGTTGACCAACCACCAAAAAGAGGAACGCATGGGATGGTGTTTGAACCACTTGCTGCGTTACAGAGTAGAGGGTGATGCATGTCTCTTCCGCATAGTGGCAGGCGATAAATCACGGTGTCACCACTTTGAGCTGAGCAGCAAAAGAGAGAGAGCATGCAATGAAAGAATGCTGGATCACCAAAAGCCAAAAAATTCAAGTTACAGGTTTCCGCTGGTAAGGTTATGCTGAGCGCATTTTTTGACCATGAAGGGCTAATGTTGGCTGACTTCAAAGAACCTTGTGTCAACATCAACTCTACACATTACTTGCAAACACTAGACAAGCTGCAAAAAGCAACCAAGAATAAACGACCCGCATGCTTTCTCGCGGTGTGATTTTGTTGCACGATAATGCTCGTCCGCATGTTGCAAAGATTGTGCAGGAAGCATTAGCTTCGAAGAAGTAGGAAATTCTGCAACATGCAGCCTATAGTCCTGATTTGTCACCATGTTATTTTCGTTTGTCCGGACCTCTAACAAAAGCTCTCAAGGGGAAACGATTTCACACAGATGCAGACGTAATGAACGCGGTAAACACATGGTTCAGTGAGCAGCCACAATACTTTTTTGCGGACGGCATTTGCCGCCTACCTAAGCAATGAGATGCTTGCCTGAATGCCTACGGCAACCCGTGGTGCATAATTAATTAAAAATGAATGCGTTGTTTAATTCTGCCACACCTGTTAATGTTTCTTTCAAGATGGCAAGGTGCAAATTAAAATTTGGTGGAACTGCAGTAAAGCTGTGGAAGTGTACAATTTAGTATAAACAAGAAGCATGACATATTGTTGCAGTTTCAGTCGACTGTGATTTAAAAAGTTAGTTGCAAATCCTTTACATGACGTCGCAGTCAACACCAACTTTTTTTTTTTGCTGTTCATATCTTAGGGCGAGTTTACGTTCAGTAGTTTGCAGTAGTTTTCTCCCTGTATCGCGAAGTAATAATGAGAGAGATCAAAGAGATGCCAGGAATACTAATTGGAGGTTATAATATAAATAATATACGCTATGCAGATGACACAGTATTGGTGGCGGATAATTCACCAGACCTACAACAATTATTAGACGTTGTAGTAACAGAGAGTGCAAGGACTCTCCTTGAATATCAAGAAAACAGTAACAATTGTAATATCAAAGAAAAAGGTGACACCAAAATGTGACATAGAAATAGAAGGAAAAATCCTTAACCAAGTGGATAATTTTAGATACCTAGGGGCATTTATAACATCAGATGGAAGATTAGGAGCAGAATAGGGCAGGCAAGGCCGCATTTCAGAAAATGAGGAGTATCTTATGCAATAAGTCACTATCACTGAATGTAAGAAAGAGAGTGCTGAAATGCTATGTATAACCAGTTTTGCTGTATGGCAGTGAATCTTGGAATGTAAATGAACAAATTAAGAAGAAAGATTGATTGATTGATTGATGTAGGAACCGACATCACAGCATTCGGGACATTCCCATAAGCGCTCCGTCCCCATCCTCAGCAACCAGCGAAGAGTTCCAACACTAATAGTTCCAGTAGCAATCTGATTATATGTCCGTCTCGCCTTTCCTCTGAGCATCGAGCGTCGGCCAGATCCCCTCGTCACTCCTCGCTGCCTCATTCTAACCAGACTATGGTGATCCATTTGCTCCTCCGAGGTGTACACGTGCTCCCACAAGGCCGCAACCACATCTGCCTTGTCATGCATCAATACTCCACCAAGTTCTGCCGAGCCAGCCAATCTGTCCGCCTGTTCATTCCCCAGCATACCGGCATGCCCAGGAGAAAAGATCTAGGTGATGCTTGCTACCCGTGACCTCCGAAGCGAAGCAAGTCACTCTGCACGAAGCTTGCCTGTTCTCACCCTTCTCAGCATGCTATCTGAGTCAGTTACAATCACAATATGTGTATGTATCGTGTTTTCTATCCAGCGGAAAGCTGCACTGACCGCCTCCACCTCCATTCTTAAGCTAGATGTAGTGTCATCATACGCCAGGCTCTCCTGCACCAAACGCCGACCATTAGTTTTTGCCAAACCCCCAAGCACTTCTCCTACCTCTCAACACCGACCCATCCGTGTAGATAATCACATCACCCGGGCGAGAATTTTCCTGAATTAATTGCTGAATTTCCACTTCCGTGGCCCCTGCTGGCCACTCCCTGCACTCCCGGCTCAATGTGATTATAACTCTGCACAAGTCTGACTGCACGGCTGGCACTCTGACCCACTCCTCTCCTCGCCTAATGTTCTCCAAGGGGCACACCTGTCTGATCGTATCCTCCGCCTGAGCCATCCATGATTTCCCTCTTATCAGTCTCTGACCCTTAACTACGTCCAGCGCCTCATGCAACGGGTGATCTGTGTCTGCAGCTACTCTGAGGTATGCCTTCGCTTGCATCACCTTGTGCCTACCAGCAACAGTAGGCAGACCAAGGATGTAACGCATACACACTACTGGAGTGTCTCTGGTGCATCCCAGAATGACCCTCATAGCTTCATTCTGTATGAGCTTCATTCTCTGCTCTGTGTCCATTGCAGCCATAATTTTAAGTGCATTGAGTCCATTTTGAGATATTAAGAAGAAATTAGAAGCAACAGAGATGTGGTTCCTGAGACGAATGTTGCGAATTCCTTGGACTGCCAGAGTAACTAATGACGACTGCCTGAAACAGGCTAATGAAACTGGAACATTATATACAACAATAAGACAGAGACAAACATCTTTCTTCGGTCACGTGATGAGAAGAGAGGCATTGGAGAACATCGTAACAACTGGAAAGATCGAGGGGAAGAGAGGCAGAGGCAGACCGAGAGAAATGATGCTGGATGGATTGAGACGGTGGCATAGATCAATGTCAGCAGCAGAGTTGATCCAGAACACCAAAGACCGAGATCTGTGGAGAGCCATGAACGCCTACGCCATCCGGCAGGGCACTTGATGATGATGATGATGAGTTTGCAATTGCTTTCTGAGCGACTGGCACCCATACCATTTCGTAAAAAAACCAACACAACACGGCCTGCTACCAGTGTGCGGGATCACGAACTGCGTCCATAACATCTTCGCCACGGAGCGCCGTCGACTGTGAAGGGAGAGAAAAAGAGAGGGACAATTAATAATGAGAATGTAATATTTTCCGACTGTTCTGTAGCATAGTTGCCATTCCAGATATTTTATATCCAGATCTAGAGGTTTTTGCCGGCATCTGGATACCGTTTTCTGACGTTTGGATGCTGGATGCAATTCTAGATACTTTTCATTTGGAGTCAGATATTTTGAATACTTTCTAGATTTTACTTTTCTTTCGGTGTCATTTACCCATTTTATGTTTGGTCTGGACGCGCGTAAATTATGGTAACTGCCATTATTTAAACTTTGAACTGACTTGGGTCAACGCTCAACAATCTGGCAACCCCCTGGTAATGAGTAAAACGGCGCATAAATTATAACATTATTTGAACTGTGAACACACTGTGCTGCGACTTACTGCTGTAATGCCAACTTTGTGATTCTTTTCACGTGAATTTGGCTGCAACTGGTACAGATAATGCCTCGATAATGGTTGATATCAACCATAGCGTTTATATAAAATTTAAGGATGATATCCCATCTTTAATCCTCATAAAATGTGCATGTCATTCCTTGCAGCTAGCATTATCACATGCCTCATCAGAATGTTTACTAAGGAATTTGCAATTCCTTATTGCTGAAACACATAACTGGTTCTCCAAATCATCTGTCAGACAACAGCAATAACAATTTATATAAAGCAATAAATGATAGTTCCCCACCACTGAAAATTCTGTCATATTGCAAAACTAGATGGTTATCAATTCAACCAGCTGTTGGAGTAACTGTGAACCAATGGTTGGAGTTGAAGACGAACTTCGAAATAAGACAAAGTGAAAAATACTACACAGCTGAAATACTAAATGGAATGTACAGTGATGAAAAAAATTTGGCATTCCTTCTCTTTTTACAACCCATTTTAAGTGAAGTGCAAAAAGTTAATAAACTATTTGAACCTCAACATGTTGATAAAGTTAAATTACTTGACGACCTCACTTTGCTATTTCACTCAATTGGTAACAGACTTATATTGCCAACTTGTAAAGCTGACTTGTTCACTTGCACTATAGAGAGCTATTTGGCTTCTAAGCCATACCTAGGATACCAAATCGAATAAAAAATTGATGGTTTAAAAACAAAAGGACTGTTAACAGAAAATGAAGAGAACAACTTAAGAAAGCGCTGTCAAGATTTTCTTGTCTCATTATTCAGTCAACTGAAGCAGAGACTTCTTGAAAATTTAGATGTATTGAAAATTATTTCATTCTTTTCTATTAACAACATATCTCAGCCAGTAAAGGACATACCTAAATATTGTCAAGTTATTAAATTTTTAAGGGCTACTGATAATAGTGTGGCGGAAGCAGAATATTAGTTAACCAAAATAAATTTGGTTGACTGGACAAACAAAACAGAAACTGAAGCTTTTTGGAGTGAAGTACGACAATTTAAAGATGCCTCAGGTAACAGTCCATTCTGTAAGCTCTTTGAATATGCGATGTCTGCCATGATACTACCCCATTCAAATGCTGATGCGGAAAGAGTTTTTAGTACTGTGAATTATACAAAATGTAAACTAAGAAACAGGATGAAACTTGGCCTCTTAAATGCTATCTTGACAATAAGATTTGGCCTGATGAGAGCAGGAAAATGCTGTTCAACTTATCAGCTCCCTGATCGTATATTAAAAGAAATTGGAACAGCTAAAGCATACCAGAGTCATTTTGAATCTGAGGCTTCAACTTCATCATCCAAACTAAGTGCATCTTGTGAGAGTGCATCATCAGTGAAGATGAGGACATGATTCTATAGGTAAGTCACATCAATTTTTTTTAAAATGTTGCATATCCGTTACAGGACGTTGCAGTCAACATCAGAATTTTTCAGCTGCTGTTGATGTACTAGGCAAGATTATGCTCAGTAGTTTGCGATTGCTTTCTGAGCGACCGGTTCACATACTCCTTAAATTACCAGCGCGGCTCGAACCGCTGCCGGTTCGGATGCAGCTGCGTTACTCACGAGAATATACGGGATTACGGCGACAACCGTAAACTCTTCGCCAGGGAGGTCGGCAGTCACATCAATACATATGTAATTTATTACTTTCTCTATCTGGATATTTTTCCTAGATACTTTCCAACGAAATCTAGATATTTATGGATGTTGTTTGGGCCATTTCTAGATACTTTTGGTCAAAAAAAAGTGGCAACCCTGTAATCTGTAGCTACACAATACAAATATGGCATGTTTGATGGGGTTAGTGAGGATGTTTGGTTGGAGAAGATTAGGTTGCAGATTTAAGCTAAATGAGTCTCAATATTCAACAAACAGTATTAGATATATTTTATCAAATAAAAAAATTGAACAAGAAACACGTATACAGGTTAGTGAAATAACGTAAGCTTTTCAATTGCAACATGTGATATAAGATAATCACTCGTCTCAAATTAGTAAATAAAATAGTTAGTAAATAATTTAGAAGTAAAGGGTAAAGTCATTCATGATTAATTACAAGTTGAAGTTCAAACACAGAAGCCACAAACAATATGTTGCACGATTAATTGCTCGGCATGTTTCGCTGCACGAAGTGATACATCATACACGAATAATAGTAAATAGTTTGACTGAAATACTTTAATTAAGCATATAGACACAAATTTGAAATATTCTTCCAATGTGAGCTTTTGATTTTGTTATCTCACAGTAATCTCAAATGTAAAATGAAAAATCTTTCTGTTTGCGCGCACGCACGCACGCACACACACACATTTTTAGTTTTAAATTCCAGATTACATTTGGGATAATAAATGCTCCACATTCAAACAATTCCTGTGACTATATGTTGTAAGTATTTCAGCCCAAAGTATTATTAATTTATTCATTTCGTATAAGTATTTAAAGTCTTAAAAGCCGGGAGGATTGACTTATTGCACCTGGCTCGGTCTCTTTCGCAGGGTGGCCAGCCAAAAGCGTCTCACAAAGCACAAGCTCCATAGCTCTGGTGACAACCCCTAGGAGTCTCCAAGAAAAATGCACCCATGAACCGAAAGACGTAGCCCGGAATCAAACCCACAAGCTTTGGAGCATGAGGCAGACGACTTGACCACTTCACCACAGAGACTCCCATTTTCACTTCACATATATTATATAACTTTGATGAGATGCAGTGAAACATGCCAGACAAATCGTGCAACATATATTATTTGTGACTGGTTAAAATTCTAGAAGGACAAAGGAATCCATTGTTTTGAATTCATAATTCATATTCATAATTCAGCATTTTGTTAGTCATGAAGAGTTCATCTTATTGTTGTAAATGTTAGAAACCAAATGTCGTTTGCGATTAGTTCAGCAAGTAAAGGTGGCTACAATGTCTATCGCTTGTTACATGCCTGAAAAGATGGACAAGACACGGGGTGACAATTAACAACAATATCAATACCTCATACAGTCCTCAGTAACAATACTTAATATAATTTGCAATATATTGCCTATAATAACACTGAATTCAACTCATTGACTTAGGTTCTTTCTTTGGTGTGTAATTATAATTTTAAGAGGTCTTTTAATTTGGAAAAAAAAAGTTACGAAGCCTGCATACTTGGACAGATTTGAAACAGCAAACCAATCCTACAATGATTCATTCAACTCTCAACACACTCCTTTTTAACAAAAACATAATTTTTTTATTTTATTTTGGGAATTACTATAAAAGAAGATGCATTAGAATTAAGAAATAGAGAAATCTCCCATGCCAGTTTGGTGTTTTGAATTTTATTTTCAGGAAAATAATTTAAATATGGCTTAAGTCTTGCATTCAAGTATGTGCTACAGTGTGTTTTTTGTTGTTGCCTCAATATAAAATTCAATATCTCAGTAACCAACTGAGGGAAAATGATGAGATTTGGTATATAACCTTATGTCCACCCAACAAAAAAATTTTTGTTCTGGAGATTTTACAGCAGATTTCAAAGTTTGTTTATATGCGGTATATAAATTACGACTTAGAGATTACGTCCATCATTTTAACAGTATTACAGCTTCACCAAGACACGTCCCCGCATTTTTTAAAATTTTCACTTGATTTCCGTTTTGAAACAAACAGCGCGAAGATTCAGAGGTGTCTCCAAATGGGGGTTCTTTCATGAAACGTGATTATATAAATAAACTAGCTGTCAAGGCCCGGCTTCTGGCGGGGATCTGTCTGTCTGTCTGTCTGTCTGTCTGTCTGTCTGTCTGTCTGTCTAATCTATCTATCTAATCTATCTATCTATCTATCTATCTATCTATCTATCTATCTATCTATCTTCTATCTATCTATCTTCTATCTATCTATCTATCTATCTATCTATCTTCTATCTATCTATATCTACCTACCTACCTACCTAGCTAGCTACCTACCTATCTATCTCCTGCCGGCCGACCCACCCACCGACCCACCCACCTACCTTTCTTCCTACCTACCTTTCTGTCTGTCTGTCTGTCTGTCTGTCTGTATGCGCTATTAAATATTGATAAAAGTTACTGGAAAAAATGTGAGGACCATGTGTTGAAAGAGGAAGAGGACTATTGGAGAAAGGATGGATTGAATTTTATGCAATCGAGAGCAATCATCAACCTACTGGAATCGTCCGACACAGATTAAGGTCTGAGCAGATTGCAGACCTAATCTACGTACACACTTACTGGGATATTTTGCTCCAACTATTCAGACGAATTGCAGGCCCTAAACATTACAGCATCAGCATCAGCTGAAGAAACAAGAAGGAAATGAAAAATAAGGTAAGAAATATAGTCCTTCTACTTTCCTGTTAATTTACAAATTATTTACCCCGTGCCTCTGTAAATTCTCTGTCTTTACTAATATTACACATTGCACCCCTCTCGGGATTCTCCGTGGTGAAGTGGTCAAGCCGCCTGACTCGGGCTCTGAAGGTATGTTCGATTCCGGGCCGTGTCCTTCATCTCAAGAGTGCATTTTTTTTCGGAGACTCCCGAGTGTCGTCGCTGGAGCTACGGAGTTCGTACTTTGTGCGACGTTTTCCGCGCTGCGGAAAGAAACTGAGTTATATGGGATAAAAACCCGGTGCAATGCAGCCGACCCTGTCGATTGTAAGCTACTTCTTTCATTGCACCCACTCCAATACGAATCCGAATACGCCTTTGTGTGTCATCCGAATTTGCAGGTCCCCATTACCGTAAACATAACTTTTTTAGCGAGAAATCACTAGTTGTTCAGAAAAACATCAAAGGAATGTCGCTGCTTTCTATGATTTAAGTTGTTTTTGGACCTATCAAAGACATATTCCTTGGGTGGGGGTAAATATAAGACGGCTGGAAAAATTTCATAACGATGCAACAGACAGTTTTCAAAATAATTGATCGTGAATGAAGGCATTCAAATCGGAACATACTTTAGTAAACTGATATTCAAAAGCTGCAATGAAAGTATAAGGGCTTACGCACACGATTCGTATTCCTGTATACTCGCATTCAAAACACAGCTGCGTGCGATTTGGCAGCAGATTGCGTTGCACTGGTTTTGCGTTGGTATCGGTGCCAGTCGTTCAGAAAGCGATGACAAGCTACTGAATGTAAACTTGCCAAGAGATCACAGTGGCAGAAATGCCAGTGTTGACTGTGATGTCCTGTAAAAAAGGATATGCAAATAGCCAAAAAAAAATGAAAATATACCCACCAGCCTCTCACACACATTCCAAGATATCTAGCCTATGCGGACAAAAGTGTAAAGTTCGGATAATCTGTGTGCATGTAAAAAACTTGTGGCAGTTGGAAATATAAATGATTTTAGTATAATATTAATTGTTTTATCTGTTCACAAGTGGTGATATTTTGTTGTTGTTGGTCATATTAGACTTATTTATTTCTTTTTAAAAGCTATCTGTTGATCTTGTTTTGTATCAGTCTTTGTAACTTGTTACGGTGTAGTATGTATGTACTTTTTCATTTTGTCTGCAGGGATGGGTTAAAGCAATACAGCACCACAAGGGTGTCACATTCCTTCATGTTAATGATGGATCAGGACCACATCACATTCAAATTGTTATACCACCATCAGTATCTGAGACGGCAGCATTGACATTTGGAAGCTGTGTGGAAGTACAAGGAGTTCTTAAAGAAAGTCCAGCAAAAGGACAAAGTGTTGAACTTCTGTCCACTTCAGTTAACATCATAGGTCCTTGCAATCCTCAAGTAGGTATTTTGTGTAACTGTATTTATGTTAAATGTTTATACTCTAGATGTTGATATCTGCTAACAATTCATATATCTTCCACAGTAGCAGAGTGGCTAATGCACTTCTTTACCAAGATAATGGTCCTGGTTTATCCCCTACAAGAATCTTTTCTTCAGATCACTGCTTTGCGGTCGCCCCAACTGTACAAAATGACTTCGGATAATATTTCAGAATTTTCTTGAAAGAAAATGCAGTGAGGAAGAGAAATGGCTTTCTCACCTAATAATACCATAGTCTAGAACAGGGGTGGGCAAACTTTTTGTGCGTAGGGCCACATTGACAAATGTAAAGCTATTGGAGGATCGCATATATATTATGTCCACTTTGTTTACAGCAATCTATCACAATAAGTAATTATGAATTATTTATAGGTATTAAACAGTATAAATAACTAATTATTGTAATTTTATTTTACTTATACACTTATACATTATATTTTACAATATGGACAAACACTTTTAATAATTTGTAAAAATGATTTTACAGTTGTTTATTATAATAAATTTTTTTAGTATCTGTCAGTGACTTTAATTTAGACACAAACCGAATACATTTTCACTACAATTGTTGATGTCTAATGAGATGTATGTAACTGCTTTCAATTTTTGTCAATATTCTTGAAATCTGGAGCAAGTTTACTTGTTGAAATTCGCATGACAGCATGCAATTTGCAGTCTGACAATAAAGACCTATTCTTAGATTTGTTGATCTTCAAGCTTGTTGGCAAATGTGTGTGGATCCAAACAATGATAAAAGTTTAGTTGCAAAGTTTTTCAAGCTGGGAAATGATTTTTCTGATTAAGATCCATAGAAATCCAGCACACCATCTGACTTGAATTTCTCTTTCAGGTCATGATCTGCTTGTAAGTCAAGCAGCTCCAACTGTATGTCCTGTATTAGCTTCTGCACTCAAAGGGGAACATAAAATATTGAACTGTGGCTCTAAGTTCTTGAAATATTGCAATCTCCATCCAAATTCTCCACTCAATGCATCTGTCATAAACCTATGGCTTATGACAGAAAGTAATATTACTAATGACGCCCAACCACCTCGAACTGGTTGTCACAGCAATCAAATGGCAATAACGTTGTGATAACATTAAAACCAATATTTAGTGATTATTTGCGTAAATTACATAAACCATGAATTAAATCCCTATTCCAAGAGAATCATACAATCACTAACTACCTGCTAATCCTACTAAGTATTTTATGCCTATCCAAAACCTCCCCGTAACTAAAAAGGTTCTAAAGCCCGACCGTTCACCAACGCTATCCTAATCTCTAACTATTATAATGACAATGACGTCTTCCGTTCTCTCTTATATACATATGGTGCGCACCACGCATGCACCGAGCAGTGCGCAAACCCAAGCATGTATTGAGCCAGTAGTTATGTGTTATATTAGATTAAGTCAAGAGGTGTAATATGGGGCTGTGACATCCAATTCATCTCTCAAATTTGGCACTTTTCTGATTTTAGAAATGTTACAAACACTGTCATGTTACTTTACTGAACAAAAATATAGTCTTTAAGTTGCACACCCATATTACACTCGTCATCATATTACAAGATTATGTACCAAGTCCATAAGGTGTATATGTTAGCCATATGCAATGCTTGTGTACTACCAAGAAAACATTGTGTCATACTAGTTGTGACCTGCCATGTCATGATTAGTCAGGACTCAATCAAAAGCAATACATTACATAGAAGCAGTGGTTGGTGAATTGGTCATGTGTAACCATATTCGAACAAACTGATGTCATCTGTCTCATACAGACTAAGCTATAAGGATTACTCGATTTACGCCATACTTGCCAGACAGGCTCAGGCTACGATCTCCTAACTCATATATCATGAGTTTAGCTTAATGGAATGAACTTAATGGAGGGCAGAATGTCAGATGGGCCTGCGTGCCCAATTCTTAACCCTTTGAAAATAAAGATTTACTTTACTTACTTAATGTCCCTCAGCCATTGCCAGGAAACATCAAAGACGAGGTGCCTTCCAGTCTACGCAAGACCAACACTCAAGTCTCCAGTCTCATATCTTCAAAACATGGGCAAACCACCCATCAGATATAAAACAATCATCACCACTCTTCACCTGCAATTTATCAACACCTTGTGTATAAGGTGAACTTATGACTATAGTATGGTTAGCACAACACTTGCAAGCAATTTTTCCTGCAAGCACTATTGCTGTCGTAAGTGACATCGGATACATAATTATGTGCAAATATGTCAAGGTTACAACTTTCGGATACACTTTCATACTCAAACAGCAAATATACCTCTACAGTCATGTTTGTTAAATGTCAATTACTGATTATCTCAATGTCCATCAATGTTAATAATATACCACAAATCCGGGAAGGTTAACCCGGTCAACAAATGCCTGCAGAAGTCGGATGTGTCGGCCTAACGGCGCAAGAACGCAGCTCTGCTGTAAACAGGCACAACACAGTCACATCTGAAAAAAAAAAAATCCGGATGAACGCAGAAGAAGATATACCACAAATGAAAATGAACACCTAGAATTGATCTTTAACATAGCCGGGGAAAAAAAAAACACAAAATAATGCAGTATGCATGCAATATCTATGAAATCGTAAATACCAAAAAGTATAATAATAAATATAATAAGCAAAGAAAACAAATATCACCATAGTGTGAATTTTTTTTTCTCATGTAAACCTTAGAGGACCGTCTCCCTGGCCGAGGGGTTAGCAGCTTTCTCCGTAACCCCGAATACTCATGGTTGAGGTGAGCGCACAAGAATTGGAAGCGGTTCAAGTCACACCAGTGACTTATGAGAGTATGGAGCCGGTCGCTCAGAAAGCAATGGCAAAGTACTGAGCATAATTTTGCCAAGAAATCACTAGTCAGCTGAAAGATGCTGATGTTGACAGCGATGTTCTGTAAAAGGATATTAAAAAAAACATTTAAACCTTAGAGGAATATTGTTTGATGGGGAAGAAGAAAAATTTAAAAACAATAAATAACAAGTTTAAGATTATAATATAATAAAATGAGGTAAGATAACAAAAGAAAACAAAATACCACTGGTGTGACTCGAACCGCTTCCAATTCTCGTGCGCTCACCTCAACCATGAGTATTCGGGGTTACGGAGAAAGCTGCTAACCCCCTCGACCAGGGAGACGGTCCTCTAAGGTTTACATGAGAAAAAAAAATTTATTTTTTTTGGTCATTGCACACTATGGTGATATTTGTTTTCTTTGCTTCTTTATATATATATATATATATATATATATATATATATATATATATATATATATATATATATATATATATATATATATATATATACATATATAAAAGGCGATGTATGGATCATCCGATTGAGATGAAATTTTCTACACGTCTTCTTCTCATTCCAGTGCAACCAACTGTCATAGTTTTTTTTAGTGTACTATCAGCTATTACCTTACTAACATTTAATTTTGTAATTACATGACTGAACATAAGAAAATATAAAACAAGGGACATAACTTTTAGTAGCATTGTTATATCTTAAGTTAAGTCCCCTGGCTATAGATAGATAGATAGATAGATAGATATATAGATACATAGATAGATAGATAGATACATACATACATACATAGATACATAGATAGAGAAGACAGATCCCGGCCAGGGCCTGGGCGAAGCTGGGCCGGGTCAGACAGACAGACAGTCGG
This sequence comes from Cepaea hortensis, assembly GCA_963921405.1. Classification (NCBI taxonomy): domain Eukaryota; kingdom Metazoa; phylum Mollusca; class Gastropoda; order Stylommatophora; family Helicidae; genus Cepaea; species Cepaea hortensis. The sequence goes on from OY992879.1 coordinate 116,596,033, forward strand.
GAACGGGAACTTATATGACTACTTATATGAATTAAATGAGATGCTCCCCACCAGAGGCTGGGCGAAGCCGGGCTGGGTCAGACAGATAGTCGGGAACGGGAGCTTATATGATGACTTTTATGAATTAAATGAGATGCTCCCCACCAGAGGCTGGGCGAAGCCGGGTCAGACAGACAGACAGTCGGGAACGGGAACTTATATGACTACTTATATGAATTAAATGAGATGCTCCCCATCAGGGTCTGGGCGAAGCCGGGCCGGGTCAGACAGACAGACAGACAGATCCCCACCAGGGACTGGGCGAAGCCGGGCCGGGTCAGACAGACAGACAGATCCCCACCAGGGACTGGGCGAAGCCGGGCCGGGTCAGACAGACTGACAGACAGACAGTCGGGAACGGGAACTTATATGACTACTTATATGAATTAAATGAGATGCTCCCCATCAGGGTCTGGGCGAAGCCGGGCCGGGTCAGACAGACAGATAGTCGGGAACAGGAGCTTATATGACTACTTATATGAATTAAATGAGATGCTCCCCACCAGGGACTGGGTGAAGCCGGGCCGGGTCAGATAGTCGGGAACGGGAACGGGATCTTATATGACTACTTATATGAATTAAATGAGATGCTCCCCACCAGGAGCTGGGTGAAGCCGGGCTGGGTCAGATAGACAGACAGATAGATAGATAGATAGATAGATAGGGCCTGGGCGAAGCCGGGCCGGGTCAGCTAGTATATATATATATATATATATATATATATATATATATATATATATATATATATATATATATATATATACACACGCCGGTCTCTCTGGCCGAGGGGTTACACCACTTTCTCCATAATCCCGTTTATCACGCAGTCTCATAGCGGGCAAGAACTGGAAGTGGTTCTACCCCCGCTGGTGACTTGCGGGATAACTGAGCCGGCCGTTCAGAAAGCAATGGCAAACTACTGAGCGTAATCTTGCCAAGAAATCAACAGACAGCTGAAAGATGCTGCTGTTGACAGCGATGCCCTGTAAAGGATATGCAAAAAAAAATAATACATACACACACACGCACGCATGTGCGCACACGCTCGCGCACACGCACACACGCGCGCGCACACACACACACACACACACACAAATCCAATAAATTTAACTACTTATGCAAAAATTAATACTGGGCATCAATGAACATTTCCGAGAAGAACTATCACAAAATATCCAATGAGTAATTGTACCAAGTTTATGATCTTGACGTGGTTGTTGAAATTGAGGTAGGTGAATTCCACACAAGAGAACACAGTGTTTGAATAGGATCCTTGGGTAACAGTTTATGAAGTATAGTTTCTTCTGCAAGTCCTTCAGTTGAAACCAGATCTGCAGACATGTCCTCTAGATTATTATAAGTCAAATCTAGATAAAACATTGTGTATATTTTGTCACTCTGTGAAGACTGTTGGCGAGGCCATTGCAGGGTATGTTCACCCTTGTAGAGCTAGCTATGCCACTTTCATCAATTGCAGTTTTTGAATCTAGTTGTTAGTATGAATTGGTTTTGGGTTGTTAGTTCATGAACTGGATTGTTCAACTTCTTGGTCAGACATCCATCTCATGAGGGCAATGGAATCCAGTACCATTATTGATTGATTGTTTGGCAAAGATTTCATTTTGTTTTTCTCTGCTTTAACAAAAGAATGACGTAGCTGACAATTTTGCTAATGATGACCAGAATCTTACTGCTTTCAATATCATCAAAGCCCACATGTAGTAGCGTTGTAATTTTGAAATGGGAACTTGTTAATATTCATTAAAGGAATGGTGGTAGCAGACCCGTGAGATTTGGCTTATATCTGAAATATTTGGTTATCTGAGAGCTTGAAATGAAGTCTGAAATTTGATTGTAGTTCATCGGAATAGCACTTTCTTCATACACAACAGAGAGTTACATGTTGATGAATCCCGTTTCCACCGGATGTTGAAATTTAAGTCGTGATACTTTGCGCTGAATGTTTTGAATTTGCAGGATTACAATCTTGACAGTAAATCAACAATAGTGTAACGCCCATCTGGTAATACTTCGACTTTGTTCTTTTCGAGAATAAGCAATGCAAGGCCTGTCATGTCAACCATTTACTCAGGTAGTCCAGACAGCTTATTAATGGCTAGATTCAATGTTTATAATTTGTAAAAATAACACAGTTTCTGGAATTCGAATCAGTTGATGTGAATTGAGATCCAGTGTTAGTAATGAAGCCAAAACATCTGTCTGCTTCAGGAAAGCCATGTACGTTAATTATTGCTGATGTTCAAGTAGTCTAGATGGTTCAATAGGTTGAATATTTCTAGTAATGTAGTTAAATGAGGCATCTAGATAGGTTAGTCTCTTGCACCCAGCCAGAGCCTTAGGAAATATTGCAATTTTCCTGTGGATACATCAAACTGTTGCAGTTTATTAACCAGATCCATCAAAGTTTGGATATCTATAATTATTTTCCAGGTAACGCACTTCAAGTGTTCAATGGTGTGAATTTTCTGGCAATACGATTAATCCTTGGATTGCCTTTATGTCTGTCTGTAACGTGAAGTGACTGCCCAGCAAACATTTGCTGAGTTTTGTAACCACGAAGATCACCGCAAGACATTCCAATTCAGATGTGGAATATTTCTGTTCAGCTGGAAGTAGTTTTCAACTGACATAGACGATGGAATGTGAAATTTCATCATAGCACTGAAGAAGCACACAGGAAATTGCGATGCCACTTGTATCTGGTCTGAGGATGAATGGCATATTTTATATTCAATGAAGGTGGTGGAAACCATACCCGACCACCTAAGAACAAACTACGAGTATGTCAAAAACTATTTTACAGCATTTTTCGCTGGATCGGGAGGGCTTCCGAACTCAATTGAAAAACCTTGCTCCAAGGGCCAACCAGACCTTTCTGGACTATGTATCCAAGGTCCTGATTATTTTATACAAGTGGATAAAAGCTGCTAAGGTGCAGGCTGATTTTCATCTGTTAAAGTACTTACTAATCAGAGATAAAATATTATCTTCGTTACCATGTTCTCAAAATTTCAACGGGAGAACAAAATTAATTCTGTTGAAGAAATAGAAAGAAAAGCCCCTCTGCTGTGTGTCCACCGTGGCGAGGTAGAGGGGCTTGTGTGTTCCAATGACCCCAAGAGCTATGCCGATGGTAGCACAGCTACTTTTAGGGCCACCCATGTCGGACAGGTCAAGGGAGAGGAACCAGACCAAGAGACACACAAACCTGCTGCCTTGTAGGTAGACTGGGGACAGTAAAAGGCTAGGGAAAGCACCCTGAAAAATGCTTGTCAAAATCTGATGTACTGAGCCATGGGCTTGACAAAGCAGTGCAACATAACTTAATTCATGATGTCACAAATTAAAATTACTCAGTATGGTGCTAATCCCGTGAAGTCCCATCAGGCAGTAATAGTGCTGGGCCCCCTGCCTCGAGGGGGTCCACCCATTACTACTGGTGGTCACCTTCCCCTGTGCTGTGGAGTCAAGGCACAGAGGGGTAAGTTAAGAGCTATTGACCAAACACCCTGGAGACTCAACATACTACAGTGGAATGCCGAAGGAGTTTGTAAAAAGAAAGTCTCTCTAAGAAAGTGTCTTCATAAAGATAGAATTGATGTGGCATGCATTAAAAAGACACACCTCAATGCCAATCGCAGATTCTCAGTCAGAGGATATCAGGCCACAAGTTTCAACCGCGAAGGACACAAAGGAGGAGTTCTAATACTTACATGAAATACAATACCTTGCAACGAAGTATCTGTGATCTCTGACTAGGTACTACATTTTCAGTTACCGAAAGTTTCCGGCGATGTTTCAAATGGCGATTGACGTTTTCTTGTTATTGTTCCCCGGTATTAAGGATATATATAGTACTCGTTATATAGACGTTGCCGCTTGATTTAGTATAAATAATTAAATTGAGCATCCATTCTTACGCGTACTGTGAAATTTTCAAATATGTTAGTCGACGGGGTCATCCCAAACAGAAATTATTAAGATCGTATGCTAAGATGCGTCATGTTAAATTTCAATGGCGGGAATATAGCGGTTTTCCGTGTCATAATACAGCGATGATCATTTAATATTCTTATGGATTATTCAGAGCGACGAGATTATAATGATGCACGTTTGCATTCACCACCCATTCTAGTATTTAGGAGTGGAGGAAGAGGGAGTTTGAGGTTTTCATTTGAATTTTGCGTTCAAAATAAAAACCTGAGTTATCCCCCTTAGCGCAAAAAAAACAACCAAGAGCAGTTATCTGCCCTTAGCTTACGTGTTTTGTTGTCACACTTTCCAGAGTGGGTTACCTATATGCCAATGTTAAATATAAACTGACATACAAGAATTAATATCTCAGCTTACAATTGACGTACAGACTTGAATAAGGTATCGTTGGATTTGTATTTTCAAGAGGTATCCAACTATGCAGTTATATAATTAAAAAAGCAATTTAGAAAATGTTCCTAAAGTACCTATCTCTGACAACCAAACAGAATTTATAGATGTTGATTAATGATAAAGGACGTGAAAATAAGAATTTACAATCTGTATAGCCCAGCAGATAAGAACCTTAAACTCTCAAACATGAAAATAACTGACACAAACTGCATTATTGTCGGAGACTTTAATAGCCATTCAGAAAGATGGGGATACCCAGATACTGACAAAAGAGGAGATGAAGTTGAGGACTGGGAAATAGACTCAAATCTCCATTTACTCAACAAAGTGGATGGACACACCGAGCTTCTACTCCAGAAGATGGTAAATTTACCGTTTCTACTCCAGACTTAGCTTTCTACACAGGAGACATCTTCTTCTTCTTCTTCTTCTTCTTCTTCTTCAGCGTTCCGAGCCATTGAGGTTCTTTGCTGCAAATACAATCCGTCTCCATTCGTCTCTCTGGTGGACCTTCTCTTGCCAGTCGTTGATTCCAAGTGCTTGTAGGTCTGTACATGTATTATCTCTCCACCGCCTTCTTGGTCTACCTCGGGGTCTACGGTCATTTATTTCCTGAGTGTAAGCGGGTTTTGTTTCCCTATTATCTTCCATTCTTTCTATATGCCCCAGCCATTGTAGTCTATTAGCCTTCATGATACCAGTGATTAGCGGGGACTTAAACAGATCATAAATGTCTTTGTTACTTCTTCTTTTCCACTCTCCACTTTGTGTATCCCTAATGGGTCCAAAGATGCGTCTTAAAATTTTGTTTTCAAAGGTTTGTAACAAGGCTTCGTCTCCTTTCGTTGTACTCCAGGTTTCAGAGCCATACAGCACAACTGGTCTGATCAGTGTTTTGTATATTGTGATTTTGGTGTTACGAGATAGCGCCTTTGATTTTAGTAGATGTTGTAGTGCATAGTATATCTTATTTCCAGAGTTGATTCTAGTTTGTATTTCTTCCCTTATGATGTTGGAGCAGTTGAAGATCGTACCCAGGTATTTGTATGTTTTTGTTCTTTTAATGGTCATATTATCTATTTGTATGTGGCCAGAGTTTCTAGCCATTCCGTCTCTTGAAATTACCATATATTCTGTCTTATCTTGGTTGATAACCAGCCCCATCTGTTGGGCTTTTTCCTTTAAGTGACATGCTCCACAAAATTGATTGCCATGTGCGTGACCAATTAGCAGGTAGTGACCATAGTCTAATCAGGCTTGTAATGAATAGATTGTGTTCCACAGGAGCAAAAGTCTTTGCCTTGCTGGAATTACAAATGAGCAGACTGGGACAGATTTGCCATACTAACAGACAAATATTGTGAAAACATAAATACATGATATGGCAACATGAAACAAATGGTGGAAAGTCTAAACAGAGCAATAATACAGTCGGCCACTGAGTCCATTCCAAGAGGAGCGAAGAAAAATTACAAACCATACTGGACTGAAGAACTACAAATTTCGGAGGACAAAGCTGAAGATGCCAGGAAGACAGCAGAGAGAGAACAAACAACTGAAGCGAACATCTCTCTCAAAGCCATCTCAGCAAAATATAAAAGAATAGTAAATCAAACAACAAGAGATTGTTGTAGGGAAAAAACAGAAAACCTGAACTTTGACAGGTATGGAAACAAACTATGGAAACTAGTGAAAGCCATGAGCAATGAAGGACCTAGAAACAAACAAATAGCAGTTAAACAAGGAAATGGCTTGCTTACAGGAAAAAAGGCTGCAAATGCACTAATGGAACACTATGCCAGTGCAAACCACATTGATATTACAACCGAACAGAAGAAAGCAATCAAAGATAAAAGATACATGATAGTGTTGTTTGTCCATCAAAAATGATGATCGCGCTGGCCTTGGAGATTCTTGCATTCACTTCGTCATCAATTGTGGCAGCTTGTGACACAATGCTACCAAGATAGATGAATTTGTCCACAACACTTAGTCTATGAACATTCACTTTGATATTCGGCCCAGTGTGATTATTCCCTAGAGCTGGCTGGTACATAACTACAGTCAAATAAACACACATTGTACGAAGTACACTTGTTCCTGCAGCGAGGCGCCGTTGTCATTTGGAGACGACAGGTTCGATCCCAGTCAGTAACTATAGCTTTCAAATTTTATGTTGTCTATTGTGTCTTCTAGTCTCTATTTCCTTCTTCTCCTTCTGTGAGCACCAAATAATACTATGTTTATTTGTGTAATTATCTTAGTGGCCTCAACAGTTCTCCCTATTGATTTCTTGTGCTACGTGTACAGCATTAGAACCGACTAATCATTTCTCTTCTTTAAATGTTTGTTCATATATATACTCGACAACAGCATTACGGTCCAAAGTGTTTGTGTGTTTGTTATTTGACCTATGCTGGTTTAATATAAATTATGAGACCTGTGGTGCTATCTCAATGGTTTGATACGAATTCTGTCCGTATTCCATAGTTGTTAGGTTCATGTGTATGATAGACATGACCAATGAAGACACTTTTTTTTTGAGTGTCTAGTTGGTCGTGCGTTGAAGTACACTTGTTCCTGCAGCGAGGCGCCTTCATCATTTGGAGGCGACAGGTTCGATCCCGGTCAGTAACTATAGCTTTCAAATTTTATGTTGTCTAGTTCGTCTTCTAGTCTCTATTTCCTTCTTCTCTTTCTGTGAGCGCCAAATAATACTATGTGTGTTTATTTGTGTAATTGTCTTAGTGGCCTCAACGGTTCTTCCCATTGATTTCTTGGCGACAGTGTAAACCGATAGTTGTGTGAGTGTGTAGGTAGGGTTACAAAATGTGAAAGGTCAAAATCGTTTTTCTTCTATATGTCCCTTTTAAATGATGAACTTACACACAAACATTAATATCTCGACTTAAAATTGACCTACAGACTTGAATAAGGTACCGTTGGATTTTTTTTTTTTTCAAGAGCTATCCAACTATGCAGGTTATATAATTAAAAAGTAATTTACAAAAACCAAAACAATGTTTTCCCATAGTGAATTTGAATAACGAAGACACAAACCATATATAGTACAATTTATTGCCTGGCATATTTCACTGCATCTCGTCAGATACTTACTGCAGATGTCACACAATGTAGAGTAAAATAATATAGATTAATGGTTCAAGCTGAAATATACACATGTTTGCACAGTAATATCAGTTGTTTACCATGGTAATTTTAAATTGACTATCATGTCTTTCTGTTTGCAAAAAATAGGCTTGTGCAGATGGATCATTATTGCTTCTGCAAACTTTAACAAATGACTATTTTGTGTATGAAACAACATGACCGGTTTGCAAGACACTGCCAGCAGCCGAAACCAAAATCAGACGTAACTATGGTCCCTAAGCTCAAGGTATTTATACAGCTAACCTTTCGGGGGGATGGCGTAATGCAACGTTTACAGGACCGGCTTGTTACAGCAGTTGACCGAACATTCTGTGCTGTAACTCCAGTTATTAGGTACAGAACCACACCTATTCCCACCCCAGCAATAAAAGAATCTACCCCTCTGTACGCCACATCTAATTGCATTTACCAATTCACATGCAGGTGCGAGTCTACCTACATTGGCCAAACAAAGAGGCAATTACACACCAGGAGTTTTGAACACATACCAAATTGGTTGACAAGAAACTACACACAAGCAATGGGATCATGGGAAGTGTGACACACCACAATAATAAACTTCTGGCGTCATCAATTGCACGTCATGTCTTGGAAATGGGTCATGACATTGATAGAGACAGCGCTTTTCGCATGTCATTTCATACACAAAATAGTTTGTTAAAGTTTGCAGAAGCGATAATGATCCATCTGCACAAGCCTATTTTGTGCAAACAGAAAGACATGATAGTCAATTTAAAATTACCATGGTAAACAACTGATATTACTGTGCGAACATGTGTATATTTCAGCTTGAACGATGAATCTAATTATTTTACTCTACGTTGTGTGGCATCTGCAGTAAGTACCTGACGAGATGCAGCGAAATATGCCAGGCAATAAATCGTACTATATATGGTTTGTGTCTTTGTTATTCAAATTTAGAAAAAGATACTAAAGTGGCTACATTTGACCAGGTATCTTTTCCTGGCCTGTAGCTCCCCTGACCTTGGAAGAAGCTTCCCCCTTTCCAAAAACTCTTGCAGCTTGACAGCGACTATCTTCTCTGAAACCTTCCCAAATGTATTTTGAAGGGTGATGATCCTAATGCCGCTAAGCTTTGAATGATCCTTGAATGGTTTTGGGAGAGAGATGAGATAGCTGCGCACCCAGTCCTGCGGTACTGATGCTGTCCTAATGCTCTGGTTAAAGCAGTTGGTCATCTCCTTCAGGTCTGTATCGCTCCAAGCCTTCATGAGGCCATACCTTACCCCATCAGGCCCCAGTGCTGTGTCTTTTGCCTTTTTCAAAATATGTTTAACATCTTCAACCCGTATGATGTCTTGATAATGCATATTCTTCATGGTGCCAGATAATTCCTCTTTAACTGCATCCCTTGTGTCCGCATCATTATGATTGGTCTGCTCTAAAAATCTCTGGAGAAATGCCTCCCCTTTCTCTATGTCTGTTGTCACGCGTAGACCATCATCTCTATAAATTGTTCCCACTGTCATTGGCCAATCTTTTCTGTGTATTTGTCTGTGCAGCTTCCAGAATTTTTGCAGTGTTTTATCACCTCCAATCTCCTTCATGAAACATTCCCATTTTGCGTTTTTGGCTTCTGCAGCACAGTGCTTAAAAACCTTCACCTTATCTTTCTTGACATTTTCCGGTGTATCCACTTCCTCTCGTAAGCTCCGGGATGTCTGTCACACTTTCTTTAGCTGCTTCACTGCAGATCTCTTTGCTTTCCAAGCATGGTCTACTTCTGTAGTCCAGCATGGGAGCTGCAAAAAAGGAGTTTTAACAGTCCTGTTGCATCTCTTGTCTGAGGCATCCAAGAAGGCTGTTGGTCCACTCATACCGGAAGGTCTTACGCGCTCTCCCAGCCTTAACTTTCCTGGATTTAGAGATCAGGACTGAACATGGCATGTGATCGCTCCCATGGTCATTCAAAACAGTCCACTTTACATCAAGGACTGATGACTGGGAGACAAGTGCCAAGTCAATAGCTGTGTCTGCATCACCAGGCCTCATTGCCATTCTAGTCGGCCTCCCATCATTTATGCAGACCACATCGGAGTCCACCATGGCATCCGCAAGGGCAATTCCCTGTCGGTTTTCTCCACTACTGTCCCATTCTCTGTTCCTCGCATTGAAGTCTCCACATATTAGTAGCCTATCACCTGGTAATTCCTCCAATTCCTTAAGCCAGTCCCAGTGTTCCTTTCTGACAAAACAGTCTGCTGTGGAATATACGTTTATATGATGTTCCAACATAAGCCACCAATCTCCACAGATGTTCTTTCATAGGTCTAAACAAGTGAAAGTCTTATGCAGCAAGTCTGGACTGTATGCTAGATGATTAAAGGCCTCAAATTTCAGTGCACATTGTGTTTCCACAGTATGTGCGGCTGCATGAGGGCAGGCTTTGTGCAACAACAATACTCCTTTTGAAAGAAGCTCCCAGCATATCACAGGCTTCAGCTTGTTCACTAGCATGTTACTATATTGAGCAATAGTTACAGTTTCACCCCTTTCACGGAATTGCACCAGTATAAGGCCCTTGATATCCCAAAAGATGTTCATCATGGCTTTCTCAAAGGATTCTGTGTCTTGAAGTTTTGTAACCAGAGACAACGGGTGTTTCCACTGCATTGACTGCCTCTTACTTTCTGGTTCGTAATTATGCACCCAGGACTTGTCTCCGGTCACAATTTGATGGAGAAAACATCTCCTTCTGGAACATGCTCCTGACAAATTGCCTGCCATGCACATTTGTGATTTTCATAAAGCTGTCTTGGGACCCATCTGCTTACACACTTTCCTATAACTGACAATTTTATATGCAGCACCGTGACTTTTGAAATCTATGACTTTCTTCAGGCGTCAATTTTCATGGACTAGCTGGTCAATCTGCTGTTTCAATTTTTCAGTTGCCACACTTGCAGGTCTCCCACAATGTGGTTCATTAATGACGTTTTGTCTTCCATTTTGAAATCTTCCTACTCATTCACATACTCTCTCCTGACTTAAACAACTGTCTCCATACTGAGCCATCATTCTGCTGTAGATTTCATAAGGTTTCACACTCTCTGACCACACCCAAAATAAAAATGTACACAGCACGTCTTGGAAACCGGTCATATAATTGGTAGAGACAGAGCTTTTCACATGTTGTTTAACCCTTTACAGGGCAGACGCTTGTCCGTTTTCTAGCCCTGAATGGGCAAGATTTTTTCAGGTTCGGTAAAATTTCGGGTCGCGTTAGTAAAAACATCACAAATAAGGTGTTAGTCAACCGATTTTAGTTAAATAAACAACACAATGAAGGGAAAAGCATGCAGAATATGTTACTCACATGATTGTTGTCGGTAATCCATATATGAACACAAATATTTACGAAATACGGCATGTTGTTTGTGATTTTCCGTCATCTATACGGCAATTTACAAACACATTTTCAGAATCATAATCACTTTCTTTAAAGTCCGACTCAGGCTGCTAATACCTAATGCAACCTTTGCTAATGCAAAGTAACACTTTGCACTGATATCTAGCGCCGATTAATAGTCAATTTCGTGCCCTTTAATGTCATTTAAATTGAACCTAGCGAAATCTCGGCTATCACTTGAAGAATCGCCCAAATCCATTTTGAAAAACAGCGTAAAAATCCCCAAAACTATCAAAAATTGTCCGTAAAAGTCCGTTCAAATTCATACTATCGCGTTTACAAATGGCGGCCACGTTGTCAAGCTGTTGGCGAAAGCGAAAGTAGCCGTCGGAAGTGTCGGAAAGCCGAGAGATCGCGTTTTTACAATGCATAATAGTATCGGCCGGAATTGGACGCTACGATCGTTTTATGGCATCGGCCGGAATTGGCCGCTGTGACCTGTAAAGGGTTAATACAAAAAATAGTCGCTTGTTAAAGTTTGCAGAAGCCATCATGATTAATCTACATAGGCCAGTTTTGTGCAAACAGAAAGACATGATAGTCAGCTTAAAATTACCGTGGTAGACAATTGACATTACTGTGCGAACATGTGTATATTTCAGCTTGAAGGATGTATCTAGTTGTTTTACTCTATGTTGTGAGAATTCTGCAGTATGTACATGACGAGAAGTAGTGAAATATTCCAGGCAATAAATCGTACAATCTATGGTTTGTGTCTTCGTTATTCAAAATAATGTCTTGTTCTTCCACGTGCAAGTCAATAGCAATCACTACCGTGCATGCACAGATTGCTCAATCCTCATGACCCTTAATTTTTTTTTTTTTTTTTGGTGCTTGCTTGCTCTGAACTCAAGTGTAGTCCATACACACTATTTATAGTAGTGATGGACTGAATTTTGCGTGTGGATTAGCTTTCCCTGTTAACAGTGTCCCTCGCCATCAGACAAACCCTCTCCGACTTCAGAGGTACTTGTAATTTACGTCCCCAAGTCAAGGACAATAGGTCAACATTTTAGTCTAGCTGTCAGGTGTAGGAGTTGGACCGCTTACCTCGGCATCAGCACAATGGATGTTTAAGAATTCGCGTTTTTACCCATTCTGCCATGTGGACCTGCACGAGCCAGTTTGTGTCTGAAATAAGATTTTCCATTGTCCATACTCTTCCATGCAATTAATAATAAACTTCCTGTTACTTAATGGTTTTCCCTCATGGAAAGTCCACAAATATTAAACGAAGCAGTCACTGAAGCTATTAAACATAAGAAAGGAAAAACAAATAGTTCAGAAGAAATTGTGATAGAAGAATTAGAAGTACTCGGGTAATTTGTAATGGAAATATTACTTATCTGTTGAATGAAATTAAACAACAGTAGATACATTCCTAATGATATTCTGAAATATGTATTTATAGCTTTGTTTGGTTCCAAATGTTTCTGTATGTAGCCGAGGCGCAGTGTTGGGGTGAACGCCCAACATTGCTTAAATACCACAATGGCTCGTGAATACATAACCTATGCAGCAAAAGTCCAACTCCTGGCCTTCACGTGGCGGAACTGTTTAAACTAACAGGAGAAGGGGCGACGGCGAGTATCTGGCGCCGGAAAATAACCAGTATGCTCTAGATGTGTATGCACGTACATGCATGCGCAGACAGGTGTGTGCGCGCGTACACATCTACACTCGAGTGAGACCACAGTCTGCTCTAGCAAAGAAAGGTGCTGAAGACAGAGGCAACCAGCCAAGAGGCGCACCACAGAAATCAGGATGCCACGCAATCACGCAAAATGGAATATGTCGACTACTGCTAAATGTTATGGTGCTCGCCCTGCTTTGGACCCCCAGGCAGGTGCAGTGCCGGGCCCTATGTCTTGAAAGGGTCCAACCCCAACTACTGGAGGTCCTTCTCAGATGTCCTGTGGAGCCAGGGGACATGAGAATAGGACGACTGGCCATACTAAACGAAGACTTAAAATAATGCACTGGAATGCGGAGGGAGTCAGCAACAAAAAAATAGAATTAGAAAAAATCTTGGACCAAGAAAAAGTAAGCATATGTTGCTTGCAAGAAACTCACCTCAACGAAAATATAGCCTTCAAAATCAGAGGCTACCAGTATTACCGATCTGACCGAAAGGACAGGCGAAAAGGTGGGATACTGACCCTTGTAAAAAATAACATCATGGCTTCCCAGATCGAAGTCTGCATGGAAGGGGCTGAATATCGGATACTTAAACTTAAGACAGGTAAAACAGACCTACATCTGATCAATTACTATTGCCCAAGTGACCGCCCACAGGGACTGGACACATTACCACTAAAAGAAAAAATGATTGCGTGTGGCGATTTCAACAGCCACTCGCAGAGCTGGGGCTATGATCACATGGACCAGAGAGGAGAGAGACTGGAAGACTGGCAGGATGAGAATAGATTCATCTTGATTAACAAGTCGTCCGACCCACATACTTTCTACTCGAGATCATGGCACACTACAACTACACCTGACCTGGCTTTTCATTCACCAGACCTGGAGTGGAACATTACACAAATTGTTGGGAAACAACTTGGTGGCAGTGACCATCGGCCAGTCTTTCTAACCATAGAAAATGAGCTTGTAGGTGAAAGCAGCACCCTATCGAGGTGGAACTACAAGAAAGCAGACTGGGCAAAGTACAAGCATCGCACCAGCATACTGGTTAGAAACCTGAACACTGAGAAAGACATAAATAAAGTAGTTGAAGAGTTTGGGAAATGCATGCTACAGGCAGTGCAAGAAACAGTACCAAGAGGAGCCCGTAAACAATATAAACCCTACTGGAGTAGTGAACTGGAACAGTTGCATAACGATGTGGAAGTGTGTAGAAAGCAAGCAGAGGCCACACCCAGCCAAGAGCACCACAATAAATTCCAGCATGCAAAAGCCAAATTTCAAAGGGCCAAGCTGCAGGCTAGACGGAAAAGCTGGCAGGAGAAAACGGAGTCTCTGAACTTTGAAAGAGACACAAGGAAATTGTGGAAGCTAATAAAACAACTTAATGACGAGGGCACAGGGAGAAACTAAAAAATTGCGCTACATAAAGATGGAAACATCTTAACAAGAAAGCAGGCAGCTGACCATTTTGCTGACTCATTCGCACAAGATAACAATATCAAAATTAGTCCAGAGAAACAACAAGAGATTCGAGAGAAACGACAACATACAGGACAGAAGGAAATAGTACATGAGGTTCTATAGGCACCCATCAGAATCAGCGAACTGGAGCTAGCCATATCAAAACTGAAAATGAGAAAGTCACCAGGAGCTGATGGTATCTCCAATGAAATGATCAGAAACCTAGGAACAGAGGCCAAAGCAAAGCTGTTGCAGATCTTCAATAACAGCTGGACCTTAGGCAGTGTTCCACAAGCCTGGAGAGAAGCAATCATGATACCCCTCTTAAAATCAGGGAAAGATGGTTCCATTGCCTCTAGCTACAGACCAATTAGCCTCACCAGCTGTCTCTTCAAAACACTGGAGCGCATCATCAATCACAGACTGCAGTGGTACATTGAAAATAGAAACATCCTTGTGCCACAGCAGGCTGGCTTTAGGCAGTGCTACTCTACGGAAGATCAGACAACCTACCTCTCAAGAAATTGAGGATGCATTCCAAGAAAAGAAGTTGGTGCTTGCGACATGGATAGATCTGAAGAAAGCCTTTGACAAAGTCTGGAAAGAAGGTCTGATGAAGAAACTGAGAAACTGCAAAGTCAATGGAAGAATGTACAAATGGGTGAAAGCATACTTGCACAACAGAAGAGCCTGAGTACAGATAGACGGACTCAAGAGCAAGAAAGTACTACTGCGTCACGGTGTTCCCCAGGGCGGAGTCTTGTCTCCCACACTTTTCTAATCTTCATCAATGATCTTGTTGCTATTGTACTGCATGGAATTAAAGCGGCAATGTACGCCGATGACCTGGTTCTATGGAGCACAAATGAAAATGCATCAGTGGCCACCAGATTGCTCCAAAGAGCTGTAGATACATTTGCTGCATGGGCAAATAGATGGTGTGTCAGCATAAACACTGACAAGTGCAGCACCACCCTATTTACCCTCTCTCCAAAACAAAAGGCAGGGATCATCCAGATAAATGGAACACCCCTAAGAGATGATAAAGAACCAACATACATTGGAGTAACATTTGATGGCAGGCTGACATGGAGAAAGCACATCAACAAATAAGTAGCAAAAGCCAGAAGGAAAATAGCCATTCTGAGAAAGCTAAGTGGAACCACATGGGGAGCCAGTGGGAAAATACTTAGCAAAGTTTACCACAGAGCATACAACTACACCTGGAATATGGGTCAACTGCGTGGTGTTCAGCATCAAAAACCACACTACAAGAGCTGGACAAGGTGCAAAATCAAGCACTTAGAGTCACCACAGGAGGGATGAGATCAACCCCTATAGTGGAAATGGAGAAGATGGGGAGGACACAAGCACTGAGTAAGCGCAGAGATACGAAAACGCTAATACAAGCAGAAAAGTTCCTCAGCTTGCCAGACCACCCTATGAAGAACAGATTTGATAACCTAGCTATGGGGCGGTTGAAAAGAAGTAGTTTTATCCACCAGGCCAAACGACTCTGCAGAGAAACCACCGATCTGCCCACAGTTGGTATCCCCCTAACAACTATTCCAGAGCGAACTCCATGGAAAGATGAGCATAGACTATCGTTACAAATCCAGACAAAAAGGAGAGGAATATTTGACAAGGAAGAACAGAACAGTGTGCAGCGCAGAACAGCCACTCTCAGCTTCCTTGATGAAGAATACCCACAGGGCCTCTGGATCCGAGTCTACACAGATGGGTTGGCTCAAAATGCTGTTCGAAATGGAGGAGCGGGAGTACATAGAATACCCAAATAATACTAGGGACACAGCCAGAGTACCGACAGGAAAGTACTGCCATAACTATGATGCCGAAATTGAGGCAATCAAGATAGCAACAGAGAAATTACTAAATAACAGCAATGGTACACAACCTGTGGTGCTACTGACAGATGCAAAATCAGTACTCAAGGCGCTCCTGTCTGTGAAATTGCCAGTACTAAGGACACTACTTTCTGAACTTAGCAGTCAGCATAAGGTCACCATACAGTGGATACCATCCCACTGTAGAGTACCCGGAAACGACAGAGCTGACAATTGGCTAAGGAAGGAGCCAAAGAAGAACAGCCTGATGTGCCCGTTACATACCACCAAAAGTCATTTCAGTCAGAAAGCCACCAAAACCTGCTCAAGATGACTACCACGTTATGGACAGACCAGAACAAGTCATTATTCTGCGCCTCAGAACAGGACACAATAGATTACGCAACCACATGTATACAAAATTCAAGATTGGTGAAACAGCCATGTGCACATGTGGATTGGCGTCGCAGACAGCAGAGCACATACTCCAAGACTGCCCAAAATATAACATATCTAGGCAAACCTTCTGGCCTAGAGAGACGACAGTGGAAGATAAACTCGATGGACCTCTGTGTGAACTGAAAAAGACAGTCAATTTTTCAATTCATACAGGAGACGACATTGCAGATATAGACATATTTCAAGCGAACGAAAGAAGAAGAAGAAGAATAGCTTTGTTTCAAGTGACTAAGAGCAATTGAACGCTGAGAATTTCCAACAGTGAATCTCACAAACCATGTCACTAAACTTCCACTCAGAATTATAATGAAAAGGGCTATAAGGAAAATAAAGATAAAAGGACATTCGTGAAGAACAACATGGATTTGTGCATGGGAAAGTAATAAATAATGCAATTTCATTTGCACTGTGAGTTACAGCAAAAGACTATCTAGTTATATAAGGGGCATTCAGTTGAAATCCGTTCGTGCCACACTGCACGTAATTGCATACGTTGAACATGATCATGTCATAGTCGTGTGATAAGTACTGACCAATGAATAAAAGAGCACATGCTTATCGTCCCATGATGCATAGGTTATATTTCTGACCATTGAGAAAATGGCCTGGTTGATCCAAAACCCGCCAAAAGAAGCTCAAAGAGCGGTGATTCACTTTCTTTCATTTGAAGGATGTCGACCAGTGGACATTCATCGAAGAATGCAGACAGCATACGGTAACAAATGTGTGTCGAAGACAACAGTGACAGACTGGGCACGAATGTTTCAGAAAGGACGTCAGTTCATGACAGATCTTCGACAGCCGGGTCAAGCGCATATTGTTGCAACAGAAAAAAGCATCCCCAAAATTGATGCAGCAGTACAGATGAATCATTGTTGAAGCATACATTCGCTAGCGAAAGAATTTGATGTGTCAATTGGGACAATTCAAAAGGTCATTCGTAAGAAACTGCAATATCGGAAGGTGTGTTCACAGTGGGTACCCCGGATGTTGACCAACCACCAAAAAGAGGATGGTGTTTGAACCACTTGCTGCGTTACAGAGTAGAGGGTGATGCATGTCTCTTCCGCATAGTGGCAGGCGATGAATCAGGGTGTCACCACTTTGAGCCGAGAAGCAAAAGAGAGAGCATGCAATGGAAGCATGCTGGATCACCAAAAGCCAAAATATTCAAGTTACAGATTTTCGCTGGTAAGGTTATGCTGAGCGCATTTTTTTTACCATGAAGGGCTATTGTTGGCTGACTTTAAAGAACCTGGTGTCAACAACAACTCTACCCACTACTTGCAAACACTAGACAAGCTGCAAAAAGCCATCAAGAATAAACGACGCGGCATGCTTTCTCGCTGTGTGATTTTGTTGCACGATAATGGTCCTCCGCATGTCGCAAAGATTGTGCAGGAAGCATTAGCAAGGAAGAAGTGGGAAAACATCCAGCCTATAGTCCTGATTTGTCACCATGTGATTTTCATTTGTTCGGACCTCTAAAAAACTACTCTGAAGGGCCAACGATTTCACACAGATGCAGAGGTAATGAATGCGGTAAACACTTGGTTCAGTGAGTAACGAGAATCCTTTTTTGCAGATAGCATTCGCCGCCTATCTAAGCAATGGGATGCTTGCTGAATGCCTACGGCGACTTCTTCTGACCAACCCATGGTGCATAATTCATTCAAAATGAATGCTTTGTTTAATTCTACCACACCTGTTAATGTTTTTTTCATGCTTTGTAATAAAACCATTGGAACGGGTTTCAAATGAACACCTCTAATATTATTATTAATAGATTTTAACAATGTGTGTTTTGTCTTTGTCAGTGTGTTTCTCTCACCTCTTGATTTACTGGACTCTGCCTAGTTTTCTCCCTAAGCTCTGCATTAGTGATTCTGACATATTCTATGCAGGCACCAGTTAATGAAAGTTTTTAGTTTATTAACAATTGTCTCAACTGTGGAGTTTAGTGTTTATTTCTGCATGTTTTTGATGTGTTGTGCATTTTTAATTCTACCAGGAATTTCCTTTGAAACAACGCACTAGACATTCACCACAGTACACACGGGATTTTCTTCATGTTCGACCCAGAACTGAAGTTTTTAGTGCATTACTTAGAATTAGGAACACTGCATCAATGGCTGTGCATAATTTTTTTCAGGTAAATTATATTTATTCGTGCATTATAAATGTTAGTATATTGCTAAAGAAAAATAGCTGGAAGCCAGTTTTATGTTCTAGGTAATGTTTCCTTATATAACATGAACTGCATTAGATGAGCTGTAAATGTTAAAGGTAGTGGAAATTAACACATGTTTGATGAATGTCACTGTGGCGAAGTGGTCAAGCCGTTTGACTCGTGCTCCGAAGGTTGTGGGTTCAATTCCGGGCAGCATCCTTCGGTTTACTAGTTAAATGTTTCGGAGACTCCTGTGGGTCGTCGCTAAAAGCTACAGAGTTCGTGCTTTGTGCGACGCTTTCTGTGCTGCGGAAAGAGACCGAGCCATATGGGATAAAACGCGGTGCAATGAAGTCGACCCTGTTGACTTTTAAGCGACTTTGTTTTTGATGAATTGTGAAATTCACTGGCTGTTGAATCAAAATAATCTGAAATAATAGTCTAATTCTGCAGCTTGGAAGCAATGTGGTTTTGAATGAATTAGCTCTAGTGTGAGTAAAGATCTTGACAAGATAATTTATCTATCATTCATATGGATGATGATTTATGGTCTGCATTAGCTGTTGAGCACAGGGAGAATTACCCAAATTGTGTTTATATTTAACACCCATGAAAAAAGCTATCCATTGGATTCTTGGATTTTCTCTATTGCTGTTGCAGAGCTTCTTTAGCAGTTGGACTTCTCATTCTCACAAAGAGTGTCAGCCCCATTATTTGCTGTCTCTATAAATTCAGCACAGCATTGGTAGAAATATGCTATTTGTCATTGCTTGCTTGATGTCTGCTTTTAGCTGTTACACCAATGGCTGATTTCATGAGGTGTGTTTGTACAGTGAAGAACATATATATAACTTTTATGTTTTACTCATTATTGAGCCTTTTTTAAAACCATTTTCATTAAGGGCAAATGTTGCCCTCAGTGTGGAGATGTGTTGGCCCCTTTACAGCTGTATTAAAAAATAACAATTATAAAGTTCAACAACAAAGAGGTAAATTTTAATTTCATCGAAGAGGATATACTGTTGAGAGTGAAAACGAAACATTCAAATTTAAACGTTTCAAAACATATTGAGCCTCAAGTGTTTTCCAACGCAAGTCCATTCCTTGCCATATCCAGAGTTTGGGGAGCAAAGATTGCTAAAGTTCTCAACTAAAAATTGAGAAACTCCTACAATCAGATAACAGCACATTTCTCAATGTTTAGCTCTATCCAGGGTCAGTATATTTTTCTCACCTCTTGATTCATTGGAATTTATTTAGTTCTCTCCATGAACACCATGTTGGAGATTCTATCTATATATGTATATTTGTGAGCCTTTTTGTTTATAAAATGTGTTTGTTATATAGAGCTGTGGTTCTCAACCTTTTTTGGCCCATGCACACTTTCACCATATGTCAGAATGTCAATTCCCCCCTTTCCAGTGAACAAAAGAAGAGGAATTCCTCCCCTTTCCAAAATTGTTAGCCTCAAGAGGTGCATTTTTTGTATTCACAATATTTTATTAACACACCAAATTAATCATATTACAATAAATGAACAGTTAAAACGTCAAAGAATTGTCACTTAATATGCGACACCAGAATGCCAGAAAATTGTGCTTCCTCAAACAAAATGCTCAATATAAAACCAGGATATTGTGCCTGAAGCCATTTTGAGTCTGCCAATCTGTGGTCTTGACACACCCCCCTCCATCCCCCCACCCCCACCCCTGAAGCCCTAAAATTCCCCCCTGGGGGGAATTCCCCACCAGTTGAGAACCACTGACATAAAGGTCATGTTGGCTGCATAGCTCTATCAGTCTACTTCCATTATAATTTCTTTTCATTGTTTTGGTCTCCAAATGCTCCAAGATGTTTTTCGATGTCCGTTCTGCTATGTCCTAGTCTTGCATTGAAGTCTCTGATAACAATGATGTTGTCCTGCTTCTCTGTTCATTTAGTATGTCATGGATGTCTTCAAAGAACTCCTCGCAAGTGTGCTAAGTTTTCTTTGTATTACATGGTGCGTATATTTGTACATATGTAGTAATTGTCTCTTCTTTTATTCTCACTGTTATTATTCTTTCTGATATATATATATATATATATATATATATATATATATATATATATATATATATATATATATATATATATATATATATATATATATTATATATATATTATATATATCCATCCATCATGTGCCATGCCGGTAAGCGTGGGCGGTCATGTTCTGCCATCTCACTCGATCACCAGAGTCGTGGATCAGCTCCGTGTTTCTGTCTCGACCATGCCACAAGGCCAAGCCATCCATGTACTTGCTTCTAGGTCTTCCCCTTGGTCTGTTCCCCTCGATCTTACCAGTTGTCACCAAATTCTCCAATCCATTTCTTCTCATAACATGCCCAAACAATTTTGACTGTCTACGTCTAATTTCTCTAATCAATTTACGATCTTCATTTGTTTCTTGAAGGACTTGTTCATTGGTCTTTCTGGCTGTCCATGGTATTCTTTGCATTTTCCTCAGAAACCACATCTCTACAGCCATCAGATGTTTTTCAGCCTGACTGCTCATTGTCCACGCTTCACATCCATATAAAAGTACAGGTTCAATGTAGCATCTCAACACTCTTTTTCTCGTTTCAATTGACATCTTTTTATTGGTCAATATGTTTTTCATCTTGCTAAAGGCTACTTTTGCCATGACGATTCTTGTTCTAATCTCTTCAAGGCATCTCCCATCAGATGTTATTACTGTTCCGAGATAATTGTACCTGCTCACTTGTTGAAGAATATTCACATTTACTTGTATATTACATTGTGGTATTTCGTCCTTCCTAGTGACGACCATAATCTGTGTCTTTTTACAATTTAATTCTAACCCTAGTTGTTCACTGTGTGTAACAATCGCATCTACTAAATTTTGCAGGTCCTGTTCATTGTCTGCAATCAAGACTGTATTATCTGCATATCTAATGTTATTGATGCATCGTCCCCCAATGTTGATTCCTTCCATATCTTCAATATTTCTGAAAATACTTTCACTGTACAGGGAAAACAGATCTAGAGACATTACACATCCCTGTCTCACACCCCTTTTAATAGGCTGATATTGGCTTACTTCATTATCAACTCTTATGGCAGCTTGTTGTTTCCAATATATGTTTTTTACAAGTCTAAGATCTTTTCCATCAATTTGTAGATCTTCAAGCATCCTTATCATGTTGACATGTCTCACTTTATCAAAAGCCTTTGTGTAGTCAATAAAGCAAAGGTGTAGATCTTTGTTTACTTCTATAGAACGTTCGATATATATATATATATATATATATATATATTTTTTTTTTTTAAATTATTATTAAGAGAGAAGAGTACACATTTATCCACACACCAATTCTAACATCGTCTGATTGTGAAGGAGCTTGTGATGTCTTCAAGGTGGAGGTAAGCTTTGTCTTTATAGTATTTTGTTTAACAACCAAACTGTTGACACATATTTAGCAAGATGTAAAACAGTTTAAATATTAATTAAGCAGATTTAAAGATCGTTGTTTAGTACTAAAAGTTGTTGAAGCCTTGATGACTACAGTGTTACAACACTCCAACAACTTCTTGTTTCTCACGTCAGCATGCATTTGTGTAGGGTTAACTGCTTCTCTACAGATTCCCTCCAGGTGAACAGTCTTATTTCCCCGTGGATAGGATTGTTTCCTTATAAATTTTGCCTTATAGGCTGATTTGTAATTTCTAACTACCATGGAATTTTAACAGAAGCCACAGTAGCACAGTGGCTAGCATGCTTGCCTACCGGCCCAGTGGTCATGGGTTGGAATTTGTGTTAAATTTGATGTTTCAAATTGACTTGGTTGACCCAGCCTAAAAGGATGGCGGCGACAAACTGAAAAATCAAAAAGGTAGCTCATCGCCCTGCATGCTATATCTCTTGTATACCCAAGTATAATACGCATAGCTTTGTTCTGTATCCTCTCCATCCTTTCCATCAGCTTAATGCTGAGAGTCAGGATCACCATCACATACTAAAAAACAGAAAGGACCAGACCCTCATATAGAAGAAATAGACAGCGCTGCTCAGTTTGCTGCCACCATCACCCTCATCGCAGCCAAACCCACTTGCCCTTTGTTATCACCTGGTCTATGTGCTCAGTATAAGCAAGGCTTCGATCAAATTGTATCCCCAGGTATTTCATTGCCTGCGTTCTTTCCACAATCTCTGAGCACAGATTTACAGTTGGTGTTGGAGTGTTGAAAATATGGCTGTTCAAAGAGAACCATGTAACTGCTGCCTTCGTTGGCTTGACCATTGCACCAGCTTCACCACACCAAGCGCTTATGCGAGTTCTGTTTGTAGTTCCACTGCAACCTGGTCTCTATCCTTACCCTGACAATACACTAACATCGTCAGCATACGACAATGTCCTCCCCTGTCCTGTGATCTGCTCATCAGTGATTCTCTGTGTAGGCGTTGTACAGCACTGGAGATAATGGTGATCCCTGTGGCAGGCCAGGATATATTGATTTTGGTTCTGACACGTCCAACTGCCACATCTAAAAACTACTTTCCGTTGGAAGAGGGCTGCAGAGATCCAATTTAGGAGGAATCTTGAGTTCAAGAAGCTGAACCATTAAGAAATTCAGCAGTACCCTTTTGTAAACATCCTCAAGATCACTTGCTGCAGCACATGTTTCAATGCCTTCAAATTCCCATTCTATTCTTTATCTCTGTGATGGATCTTCCATCTGATGTTATCCGTGTGCCAGGATATCTGAATTTCTGCTCTAGCCCCAAAATAATGTCATTTACTTTAATTGCTCATTTAGGCACAATCTGTTTCTTTGATATCACCATGACTTCTGTCTTTCTATTATTCAAACTAAGGCCTATTTTTATCACTTTCTACAACCACAGATATCTTGTCATAAACATTAAGAAAGATGCAGTTGTCATTTTTTGTCCACATTATGAAAAGAAAAAAAAAATTAAAACATGTTGTGACAACTGGAAATATATATGGGAAAAGACATAGTGAGAAAGTGAGAGCAGATGTTTAATGGTCTTTTGTCATGACATGGAAAATTGTAAGCACACAAATGGATACAAACTGCTGGAGATTGCAAAATTTAGAGAAGCGTAATGACCCATGCTAGTTTTTAAGGCACTTGATGATAAAACTGCACACAGGGCATTTATGTTTTTTGCTCTCATATAATAAGGCTAGGTTTTCAGTCGCATCACCCAAGATGTGTGGGAGATGTGTGATGTTATTAGCAAATATCTCTTCATACAAAGATTTTCAGCCCTATGCAGAGTAGGAATAATAGCAACAAGTTTTTTTTACAAAATGTATGTCATTTTGTGATACAAACATTTTATTTGCAAACAAAAAATTATAACTGGAAAGCATGTACAGTATAGCCACATTTATATTGAATTCAGAAGAAAAACATTTTCTTCCTGCCATCTGTTTGTTTAATTATTTGTGTCTTTTTATTTCTTGTCTACAGCCACTGAAAAATGATATCATAACATCACCCGATTCAGTAAGCACTGATACAGATGTGATTGAATGTGGGCCAAAGATAAACACACATGGTGACAACAGCTGTCAAACACCAGTGCAGCAAGATTTGAAATCTAACAATTTTTTCAAACAGCCCTCTTTTCTTACAGTGTCAGGCCAGTTACATCTTGAAGTAATGACAGGGTAAGTATGTTGCTTGTAAGTCATTATTATGTTATGCTATGCCAAATGACCTCACTGCACATTGGGAATTCCCATGCCTGCTTAGTCCTCCAATGCAGTAGCCAACCCAAAATATTTCTTTCCACTGTCCCCTATAAGGAGTTGGCTATTATATCTCCTCTCTTGATCTCAAAGACAGTATTGATGTGCTTAACTAAGCTTCGCTTCCAATTTGTCTAATCATTGTAGCGAGGTCTTGCTGACATTGAGGAGGCCCAGACTGTAGTATATGGTGCTTAGCCCGACTCCCCAGTAGAGAAGGAATGGCAGGCATTGTTCAGTGCTGGCTGCTGCCATCAGCTTCAGTTTTGTCATACCTGTCTTGCTCTTATTATGACATTGTTTACATGATACTTTTATGGCAAGCCTCTGTCATAGTTTATGCCATGGTATTTCATTGCTTTCATTCCGTCAGAGTCTATACTGCCTATATTAACAACATTGTCATCGGCACACTGACTTGATGAAAAGCCATGTGAAGGAAGTCTTTGCCAGGTTCACATGTGCCCTTGATTTCTGGTACCACTCACCAAGTCTCTCTAGTTCCATCTGCACTGCTTATTTGATTTACTACAGCATCACATAGCTTCATCATTTGGAATTATAACACTATAATTAAATAGGAAATAATTTTACTTTCAGTTAGCGTGATGATATCAAAGTTATCTAGGTGCCACATCATAGAGAGGGGAGAGTAGGGGAGGGGTGGAGAAAAAGAAAAAAAATGAGGATAGAAAACAAGACTTAAGATGGAGAGATGTGTGATGTATTTTGAAGCATCCGAGAGTAGGCTACTATGTTTGAAGCATTTGAGAGTAGGCTACTTGAGTTGTCACATCACAGGGCAGAGAGGACCCATTCTGGAAAGACTTGTCAGTGATTATGATATCCTAATGCTGCAAGAGGTAACCAGTACATTGAAATATCAAAGATACAACAGTTATGTCAGTCTGCCTGAATAGGGGACACATGTGCAGGTGTTGAAAGGAAGGATATGGATACAGTGGCCACCATATTGCTACAAAGAGCTATAGACGCATTAACTGCAATGGAATATAGATAGTATGTTAGCATAAACAATGACATGTACAGCACCACTCTTACCTTTTCCCCTTAGCAAAAGGCAGGCATAATCCATTTGGCGGGTTCGACCCCTGATAACTCAGTATACAGGGTTTGCAGGTGGGCTGTGGTCCACCTCTCTCTAAACTGACAGGATGAGACACATTAGATGGCCAGTCTATGAAAATGGCTTGTGAAAATATATTATAGAAGCATGATATAAGGTCCCTATAGAAAACCAATATTAGACTGGTTGACAGAGACTGATAGATAAGGTGCAGACTGAGACCTAAGAGTACATGACAGGTGTCCTAGTTAACTAGCCTGCTACCTCTTAGTCTAAACTAATGGCCTGCAGCCCCATCCCTACACTTGGCAGATGATATTGTACAATCACTCACTCTCACCCTTAATTAATGTTAGCTACAATAAAGAGAACAGTGTGATAATAAAACATCTTTATTATTCTAAATAAGAGGCACGTTTTTAAATAAGTCCATTTTGACCACACCGATGGAAAATGTAAATGTGCATATGCAGTATGTTTATGTGGTTCATTAGCTAGCTGTGTGCTATTTTTTCACTGTCGAAGTCTTGTTTGATGCTGCATGTGTGTGATTTATAATGAGTGCAAAAATAAATACTCCCGCCAACTGCGAGGTTCGTGCTGTGATCCGTTTTTTGCTAGCAAAAAACAACAGTGCTGCAGAAATTCACAGGCAACTCATTGAAGTTTATGGGCCAGATGTTATGACTGATAGTATGGTTAGGAAATGGTGTTTAATGTTTAAAGAAGGGCGAACAAACATCCATGATGAAGATCGTAGCAGTTGGTCGAGTGTGGTGACAGACGATTTGGTCGATGAAGTGAACCAAAATATTCAGGAAAATTGTCGTTTCACAATTTCTGCATTGTCTGTCAAATTTTAGGAAGTGTCACGTTCACTGATTTACAACATTGTGACAAGAATCCTGGGATAAAAAAAATTGTGTGCCAGATCGGTACCGAAAATGTTAACTGATGAACACCACGCATGGCTTCAGCTCAAAATTTTTTGCAGTGCTATCAAAATGAAGGAGATGAATTTTTGGGGCACGTTGTTACTGGAGATGAGATCGGGATTTCCTACACAAACATTGAATCAAAGCAACATTCGATGCAATGGTGACTGTCACAGGGCGAGTGGGGTTAGGCAATGGGTTGCAAAGCTCCTGCTCTGGTTCAGGCTCTAGGGTAATATGATCCACGAGAGTCGCCTTAGATTGTGGCAAGTCTGATAGGCCCCTCACATCCAACTACTCACAGCAAGACGACAATAACTATCAGCAACGAAGAACAATCCACAAGCGCAATGAATGGAGACGTTTAATTGCCATCAGCAAGACATTGTGTAATGGCTACGAACAATCTCCCATCGCCAGCCTTCAGGCTATTGACGCAGACTCATGTTCCCGCCACATGCTTGCAAATCACACAGCCCTGGTGTTAGTGTTGCGTGAAGCAGCCACTAACGCATGCGGGTGTGGTGCCCGGAGCTAGCGGTCCCCGGCCGCCAAGTCAAAATGATGTACCAGCACAATCGTCCGACATAGGCACTGACCTGATCTCACGAGTCTGAACGAACACTCGAACTGACCGTCCGGCAGTTAGCAGATGCAGCGGCTGGCCATGAAGAAGTGTGCATGAGCATATGACTGTAAACTATCTCTATCTGTGAGGGAGTAAGCATTCTAATGCATGAACTGTACTGTTGTAGATGTAAATCGACTAAGCGACTATCCTGCATGAAAGCTGGTGGTGAAGTGTGCCTAAGAACACGGTTGCGTTGTTAAACAACGCAACTTTATGATGTAGCACTTGTACTTTGATCGTGCTACATTGTTCTTATCTCTGCTAATGTTCTATTTATATTCTCTGATGTACTTGCCCATCAGTTTCTCTCTATCTGTCTGTCATATGACATATGACAGTGACACTCATGGTCCCCGAAAGGAAATAAGTTCAAGCAAGCGTCTTCTGTCAAAAAGATCATGGCCATTGTTTTCTGGGACAAAAAAGGGGTCTTGTTTATTGATTTTCTTGAATGTGGAAAGACAGTTAATGCCAAATCTTATTGTGACACTCTTAAAACTTAGACGTGCTATCCAAAACAAAAGACGTGAGTTGCTGTCCCCTGGAATTGTGCTTTTGCACAATAATGCTCGACCTCACGTCGCATATGGAACTGTTCAGTTGTTGCAAAAATTTCACTGGGAAATTGTTGACCACCTGCCCTACAGCCCTGATCTGGCGCCAAGTGATTACCACCTTTTCATGCACCTAAAGAAGTGGCTGGCATGGCAGCCCAGCGGTTTGACACTGATGATGAAGTGCAGACAGACGTTAATGAATGGTTCAAGACACTTGTGGCAGACTTCTACGACATTAGAATTAAGAACCTGGTGCCATGATACCAAAAATGTGTTGAAGTCAATGGTGACTGTGTTGAGAAATAATGTAAATGTGTGGTTCACTTTTGGCTGCAATAAATCATTTTTATATATAATGGTTTTAAAAACATATATATATATATATATATATATATATATATATATATATATATATATATATATATATATATATAAAGGGGAAGTCAATAAGTAAGTCACAAATGGCTGTACAAAAATAACTAAAAATGATTTTAACTTGAAACCAGTTTATTTTTATACATACATACATTGTCCCTTTATTTCTTAACATAATTTCCACCAACATTTATGCACTTATCCCATCATTTTATCAGTCCTCCCAAACCGGCTGCATAGAACTGCATGCCATGTTTTCTAAACCACGTTTTCACTTCACATTCAACTTCAGCATTATTCGCGAAATGTCTCCCGCCAAGGTGGGTTTTCAGTGGACCAAAAAGGTGGAAATCGCAAGGGGCTATGTCAGGGCTGTAAGGTGGATGTTCCAGAAATTCCCATCTTAGTTGGTTAATTTTCTTCTGAGTTAATCTGGCATTGTCATGAAGAAGCAACACTCCTCTAGTCAGCAGTCCTGGACGTTTTCTTCGAATTGCACCATGAAGCATCGACAGAACTTCACAGTACGATTCAGAATTCACATTGCCACATTTCTTCTTGAAATTTGTTAAAAGCACTCCTTGACAATCCCAGAGCACTGTCAGCATAATCTTCCCAGATGATGACGTAACCTTGAATTTTTGGACACAAGGTGAAGAAGGATGAAGGACGCTTTGATTCGGGCTGGTAGTCAGCATAAACAGGAAGCATTTCCTTATGAATGTCCTTTGCAGGCGGTCCTTTTGCTCACAAAAAATGCAAAACAGCACGTTGCTCTTTGGTTGTACACTCCGTAAGTACATTCACCATTTTGTTTATGCGCTGCGCATGCACATGAGCCACCTAGCATCACCTGACGAACGGGAATATAAAATTCAATGTTGCTGTCACCTAATGACACCTGTAGAAAACACCAACCTGCCATCCCACAGAACTGTGTGAGTTACTTATTGACTCCCCCACGTAATTTAGTTATACTGTTTAAAGAACAATGAATAGGCTTAGAGTAAGGAACATTATATTAGTCATGTAAAGCATCCCTGGATGCCTTAATATGTTGGCAGTATCAGTTTAATTTTCTCTCTTTTTGTTGATCATCCACTCAACATCTAGGTGGTGATAATTTGATATTCTTCATAATACTGTGTATTAAGAAATATGAAATTAAAAAAAATCAACAACATTGCACTGAGGACAATCCCACACGTGCTCCATTCCAATCTTCAGTAGCCAACAAAGAGTCTTCATGATAATGGTACCGGTGACAGCGTGATTAAACATCTGCCATCATTTTTTCAGGTTGAGTGTCATGCAAACTATCTGTCCCTCGAATCAGCCTCTCCAGTTGTGGATCCTTTGTTTTGCTGCTTTTTTCACTCGACTCCAGGGAGCCTTCACCACCTCAGTCTTGTCGTAATCTAGCTCGCCACCCAAATGGGTGGTAGCAGCCAGTTAATTCTTTCACGCACACTCATTCCTGGGGATTATATGCTGTTGGCCTACATTAGTACTGAGTGGCACTGGATTGTATTTAATCTCAAGTACTGCTTTCATCAGTAAATTCTGAGGGGGTTTTATAGCTGTAAAATATTATTGTTATTATATTTGTTTCCAATTCTCTTTGGTGTATGCTCTTTTAGGAATGGAGGTAGGATGGTGGCTAGTGCACTAACTTGCCAGTTTTGTGGTCATGAGGCGTGATTTTTGTTACAAGTCTTAGGAATCAAACATAATCTCATAAAATGGGTACCATCAAAATACTAGAACATTTCTGGGAGGTTAGGCGGCCTGGGTGCTACTTGCCAGACGACATCCCATGGTATATAATAACTCAACAATGAAACTTGATAATAAAACAGCTCGCTATAAACTGTCGTCAAAATGCAGGCTTCAGAAGCCTAAAATGAACTGAAGAAATAAGTCGACTCCGTTAGACGTTGGCAGTTATGACGCTGTTTATTACTGCAGCGTACAGGCTTGTAGCAAATAATTCGGCAATAACAAAGAATAAATTACTGGGCCTGTTCTGTCCAAGCTGGACAGTATTACAATTACAATTAAAACCAACATCATGTCCCAAGCCATCTCCACTCAAAATTCTAGACAGTGCCCTTACCCGTAAACACGGCGTCCTTCTCTCTATCCGTTCTCTTCTAAGTGTCCTTTCCGATGTTTCTCTGATATCGAATTTCTGCATTCGTCTCCATATTCATTCGTGGCTTATATGAACGTTGTCTCCACACATTGACTCGTCCATTCAATGAATTAACTCAGCCACCAATGCGATATAGCGCCAGTGCCTCGCCAACCTATCCTTCCCAAATTCACATAAGCTGCCGCTCCTATGAAGCTCCCAAGTCCGTCTGTCCTTTGTTGTTGTTGACAATTTCTCATGACGTGTCTGTCCTTCTACGTCAATTCCCTAGATTCATTAGCATTTTGGCTTTGGGATTCTCTGATATTTCTACTTTGTGTCATTACGTCAGACGTGCTACTTGGCAGTATGCCCCCTCCCCCTTGAAAATGATGTAATCATTTTAAACTGTAGTCGGTTAATATAACCTGACAAGTAGCAGTGCAAACGCAATGAGCCATATGTATAAAATCTGCTGTGCTAATAAGATGATATGGTCTCCTATCAATCACACACAAAATCTCATTTAAAAAATTATTATTATACGATGGGCACGCACTCCAGTCTACACCCAACGGTATACGTCGTGTAGCACTGCCTATGGGAGAGCTGTGCTAACTACACTATGATACAGCCATAGTCCCTCATTTATCGAAACCGACAAGCGTCCACACCCAAAGCTATAAAACCCAAGTGAGGGGACGTGTGTGATTAACTGGTACCAATCCGTTTATATTAGTTTTGACTTGTAACTATAATCTCATTCTTTCACCTGCTATGTCATCAGTCCTTGTTACGTTGATAGGTGAGGCTTTCTGCCGTAGTAGCTGTTGACGTATAAAAATCGTATCAGTTTCCTTTCATTTGTTGTGACGGCTATGATTCTTATGTGTTGCTCAATATCAATGTCGCTTTGGCTATGATCGCCTCCTACAGTAAGGAACGCAATGTAGAATCACTCTCAATATGTGACATAATCATTGTCGCCTCATGTGTTGACGGTAATCAAATATGTTGGCCTTTCCAATAACCCATAATCAGTTAATTAACGGCGAACTAGGACAATCATACTCTTAAATAATTATAGGCAACTTATGAACTAGTAATTCTTTAATCATAACAAACTTAATTAAACCTGAAATAAATATAAAATCATATAATCTGTAAATCCTTTCCTTCTGTCATGCAATTCAGCCCGATATATATTAATGTATAGTCTGTACTGTTCTTCGTCTGAACTATATCGTGTATGTGTTCAATATATACATTTTCTCAAATGCAAGCCTTTCCTTTTCTGCCGCTAGTTTCTCCCTTTCCAATGCCAATTCTTTCTCCTTGATTTCTTTCTCTGCTGCTAATCTTTCTTGTCTTCTCTTTCACGTGCTGCCTGCAGTTCTTTCGCTTCTTTCTCTGCTGCTAATCTTTCTGCTCTCTCCTCCTGCTGTTGAGCCTGAAACCCTTTAAATTCTTGTTTCGCCCACACTCTGAGTTCCTGGCCGGTCAAACCAGACTTTTCACCCATATCCATAAAATCTTGTAGTGTCGACATGTTGTCCTAATGCGCTGCAAATTATATAGCTAAAAGAGAAAATATATACATGCTATGCACAATCGACAAAATGCAAATGCGTTGGGAAGACAGCAGTAAATGTAACAAAAGTATAAAATGTTGAACGAAATGCCAACCAATATCAACAATGTTGTAAAACTGAATTAATGAACCATGCAGCAAGCATGGCACGAAATAAATACCGTCCTAACTCATTATATTGTAAACTCCAGAAAATAGGTAGAAAAATATAGTCAGTATAAAGGATATCACGCCACTAGACAAATAAATAGTTACAAGAGAACTAAGCGAAACGTAACACAGACGCACATATCTAATCACATATAAAAGAAACATGGAGAACTGATAGCTAACAAATGGATAGGACTATTACCAAACAACACATGTACTAACTAAACACGAGGTCGTTACAAAAAGGAATTCGCAACGAATTGACAACCGTTAGTACAGAACGTATCCTTGTGCCATACAAACGAACTTATTTGGCACTAGGATAGCCCAACCAACCGCCCACACAACTACAATGATAACAAATCGGCCATGGATATAATATTAAATTTGGAAAGCAAACACCTAACTAGAATGCCAAACAATCACAACAAACAAACAAGTACACTGGCCTTTGTAAAAAAAAAAAAAGTCCCTTAAAAGTCGACAGGGTCGACTTCATCGCACCAGGTTTTATCCCATATGGCTTGGTCTCTTTCCGCAGCGCGGAAAGCGTCGCACAAAGCACGAACTCCGTAGCTTTTAGCGACGACCCACAGGAACTGATTGATTGATTGATTGATTGATTTAGGAACCGACATCACAGCATTCGGGACATTCCCATAAGCGCTCCGTCTCCATCCTCAGCAGCCAGCGAAGAGTTCCAACACTAATAGTTCCAGTAGCAATCTGATTATATGTCCTCCGAGCAGGAACTGGCCTTTGTATAGGTAGTACAGTGGTGGT
Organism: Cepaea hortensis; assembly: GCA_963921405.1. NCBI lineage: Eukaryota > Metazoa > Mollusca > Gastropoda > Stylommatophora > Helicidae > Cepaea > Cepaea hortensis. The sequence goes on from OY992879.1 coordinate 116,628,690, forward strand.
GGCGCTCTCTATAGGTGCTGATGATGCAGGTATCCACGTGTGAACAGTATCTCCACTCTCCTGATGCAGGTATTAGTTGTAATCTCCATCGGACGAAAAAAATTAGCAATGTGTAATATAAATATTGTGAGAAGAGACCGCTGCTGTCAGGTGTAGAAAATCTGACAACTTCAGTAATGCAAGCACAAATGTCCTGAGAACAGTTCAGTGGTGTAAGGTCCTAATGTCCTGACCAACGTTCCGTGATGCAATATCCAGATGTCCTGATAACAGTTCCGTGATGCAGTGTACAATGTGCTGACAAGCGTTACCTATGCCGCCCGATGAAAACTGTAGATGCGGCAACGACGTAATCCTGACTGAGCGTCCGCCACTAGCGACATGAGGTGTCGTAAATCCGTTGTAAATAAAACAGTCCGCTGTCATGCTGACACAAAAATGAAGACTACATACAATCTATTTGTCTCAACCTGGGCAGCTGGATGTTACCATATAATGTGTAGGTGGCATACTGGCACTATCTACTTAGTTACAGGTAGAGACTTCCGTTGTTCTTAGACCCCATATCCTGCCAGATGACATCCCTTGGTATGTAATAACTCAACAATGAAACTTGATAATAAAACAGCTCGCTATAAACTGTAGCGCACAGGCTTGTAGCAAATAATTCGGCAATAACAAAGAATAAAACACTGTGCCTGTTCTGTCCAGGCTGGGCAGTATTACAATTATAATTAAAACGAACATCATGTCCCAAGCCATCTCCGCTCAAAATTCTAGACAGTGTCCTTGCCCGCCAAGACGGCATTCTTCTCTCTATCCGTTCTCTTCTAAGTGTCCTTTCTGACGTTTCTCTGATATTGAGTTTCTGCGTTCGTCTGCATATTCATTTGCGGCTTATATGAACGTTGTCTCCACACATTGACTCGTCCATTCCATGTATTAACTCAGCCACCAACCGGCCGAGGGGTTAGCAGCTTTCTCCGCTAACCCCGAATACTCTCGTCACGTGACGCGACGAGAATTAGCAGTGGTTCGAATCGCAAAAGTGACTTATGAGAGTATGGAGCCGGTCGCTCAGAAAGTCGTGGCGTGCTGATGAGCGTAATCTAGCCTAGGAATCAACATACAGCTGAAAGATGCTGGTGTTGACCGCAATATCCTGAAACAGGATGGAAACGCGGAAAAAAAAAAAAAAAAAAAAAACAAACCAATGCGATATAGCGCCAGTGCCTCACCAACCTATCCTTCTCAAATTCACATAAGCTGCCGCTCCTATGAAGCTCCCAAGTCTGTCTGTCCTTTGTTGTTGTTGACAATTTCTCATGACGTCTGTCCTTCTACGTCAATTCCCTAGATTCATTAGCGTTTTGGCTTTGGGATTCTCTGATATTTCTACTTTGCATCATTACATCAGACATGCTACTTGGCACTACTGACTACATCATTTCCTGACTAGAAAATATGGGCATAGTATAATTTCCCCAATACCATGGTGGCGGGTTCCTGTACATGTGCATCCGTGTACTTCTTACATCTGCTGGGCATTAATCTTTAGAGGGGGGAAAAGTGGTTCAAATACTTAGTTTGATTCACTGTGTGGATAATGAGACAAGAGACTGAAGCACTTATAGGAGATATACATGCTCTATGAAAGTGATCGTTTATCAAAAACCAATCATCATCATCAAGTTCCCTGCCAGCTGGCGTAGGCGTTCATGGCTCTCCACAGATCTCGGTCGTTGATTTTCTGGATCAACTCTGCTGATGGTATTCCTCCATGCCACCATCTCAATCCATCCAGCATCATTTCTCTTGGTCTGCCTCTGCCTCTCTTCCCCACGATCTTTCCAGTTGTCACGATGTTCTCCAATGCCTCTCTTCTCATCACATGACCGAAGAAAGATCTTTATCTCTTCCTTATTGTTGTATATTATGTTCTAGTTCCATTAGCCTGTATCAGACAGTTGTTGTTAGATACTCTGGCAGTCCAAGGAATTCGCAACATTCAGCTCAGGAACCACATCTCTGTTGCTTCTAATTTCTTCTTAATTTGTTCATTTACATTCCAAGATTCACTGCCATACAGCAAAACTGGTTCTACGTAACATTTCAGCACTCTCTTTCTTACATTCAGTGATAGTGACTTATTGCATAAGATACTCCTCAAAAAAACAATCAAGTGCCTTAATTTTGAGAATTTAATTTTGGTTGATTTGTGGTTTAACTGGATTTTCAATATGATTCTAATCAGTACCACTCAATGTCTTGTTTCTTATTCTTATTCTTTCATTAATGTCACTTGTTAATTCTGCAATTTATGCTAATATTTATAAAATGCATGGTGTTACCATTTGGATTTGAACTATCAGATATAAAATCTTTTCCTGATTAAATTTAAATCAACAAGTCATTGAATTATCAACTAGAAATTGAACATGCTTTGGATAACATCATAATTAATCTCTCATTCTACAACAAAGACAAAACTAAGGAGGAATGTTAAGATAGAAAAATAAAACTTCACCTCGCTGCTCAGCGTCTACAAATCTATGATGCAAAATTGCGCAAAAACAAAAGCCATTGAACACAGCGAACACGGGCTCATTTCTTCAACAATTATAAACTTGCAAATTTGACGCCATTTCTGTTCACCAGTGAAAGGAGCTGCAAGGTTGTAATGACAACTTGAAACATCAAACAAAATGCTAAAACGTATCCGGGTTAGCACAGCACGGCAGAATTTTAGACTGAGAAAACTTTCAACTGGAATAAGGTGTGAACTGACCAACAGCTGGTTCAGGAAACCACCTGCCCTAACATCTACATGCTAAACACTGAGTGGAAGTTAAAAGGCTGGCCAACAGGGAAGGACGATAATCAAACCTAGGTATAAATATTAGTGATTGGGAATTCTCTATTAGATTGTCTTCTATTAGGTAAAATGCTATGTTATTTGTATATATCAGTTGTAGGTAACAACAGTCTCTATATTTGCTGACTTTCATTTCGTCTCCGATGTATGTCACTTCATTGAGAGCTATTTGATGTTTATAGTTGTATTACTATTTCTCTTTTATTCTTACCACACAAGTGGGAATATCGTGCTATGCTAGGACTAGTTTCTGTGCATACTTTTTATTATAATCTTTATATACAGAACAATCAGCTGAAAGATGCTGATGTTGACAGCGATGTCCTGTAAAGGATATGTGAAAAAAAGAAGATATACAGAACATATGCGATGTTTGAAATAGTTATAACACACTAGGAAATAAATGACCGTAGACCCCGAGGTAGACTAAGAAGACGGTGGAGAGATAATATACATACAGACCTACAACCACTTGGAATAAGCGACTGGCAAGAGAAGGTCAACCAGAGAGACGAATGGAGACGACTTGTATCTGCAGCAGAGAACCTCAATGGCTTGGGATGCTGAAGAAGAAGAAGAAGATAACACACTAGGCTGAATATTTGTTGTGCTATTATTATAAGTAGCTTTCTTGATGCATATTGATTATTGTTGTAGTATGCTTCAGATATAATATGTTACCCATTGTGACGAAACGCCATGACAGCACAAGAATTATTCTATCATTCTCTAAGTAAAAGAATAATTGTCCACCAGAAAATAATATGAGTCCCCAACCAAGGAATAAGGAAAAACTAACAGAGATTGAAAAGAAGAGAAGAATACATTTTGACCATGCACGCTGTGACAACGCTGTGGCTGTTGACAGAGGACCAATTTAGTAGTGTTCTCTGGAGATATATCTTGAATAATAAATAGACAAGATAAAGGATATGATTTTGCACATTTTTGTCTAGAGGTCTCTCAAATGAGATAGATAATCATTCCCGCCTAGCCCTTTTGGAGAACCATTTTTCCTTTGGCTCTGAACCCACACTGTGAGACTACCAAGTATCTACACAGAAATTTATAAAAGAAGAAAAAGGTTCCCTCAAAGGCCAAAAGGAGATCTGGACTATTCGCCCCTGTACAACTGAGGATCCAATTCACTCATCATAATGTTGTCAGTGTGCTGTTCGTTCGTCACATTAGATCTCCCCTTTTTTTATTTGTGTCAGTGTGACCTATATCAGTTGTCCAAGTATACCTTAGGACTTTAGGATTCAATATTAGTAGACAAACTCAACAATAACTGTACATAACATCTGTTGAACAAGACATCTACATGACAGGTTCTTGACAAAAGTGGGACACACATTTACATAGAAATGTTTACACCAACCATTGCACAAGACATACATCATGAGAGATACTTGACAACATCTATACAGGACTTTTCACAATATCTGTCACCAACCACAGTAACTTAAGACATTCACCAGGTACAATACTTGACAGCAACTGTACAAGACATTCACATGGGACATGTACTTAAAACACTGGTTCATTAATATTCTTTATTGAGCTGCTGGTGGGTCGAGTGAAGACCAATGGTTCATCCTTGTCATATCTGCACTTCAATAAATACATGCATAATGTACAAATATGCAGAACATGCATGCAGATAAACATGATACAACAACTCCTAATTACTCCACCAACCGATCAATAAACTCTCCTCCTCTCCAATCTCTAGCTACACCACTGATTCCTGTATCTATCATCACTTCTTGTCTCTTGGGAATTTTATAAAATCCTATCATGGGGAAACTTAAGGGAGGACTACTGTTCTGGATCAGTTGCATCCTGTTATCATCAGCAGTTGATGTTGGGAAAGCTCCAGGTAGCAGACTTCCTATAATAAGTTCCATGGCAGATTATTTCCTCTTGAGAACAGAATTTGGGATGACATGGTACTGAATCTCACTGTTGACCAGACTGCCTGTGAATGCTGTCACTGGGGTACTTCAAATAGTTGAGGATAGCTCTCTCCTGACATTGGGAGATGTATTCTCGGTACATGTAGAACATGACTTGTCGAAGAGACCCAGAGATATGAACACAATCCAATATATTGCAGCATCTCACTTGGCTAGTCCAACTTCACCTACTTTTCAAGTCTTCATTCAACAATCACTGTGTGAGCACCAGCTTTCTATGAATGTAGTTAATAACAAGAGACTTGATTTTAATTTCTCAGATGACACTGATATAATTAATGATCACTGTATTTCTCCAGGAAATTCCTGCATTTTGGATTCCAAGAGAATGAATAAGTGGTCCATTGGGGCACAGGATTACTTTCTATGAACCCGACCGAGACAAACTGTAGACAGGGGTCTTCTTTATTAAAGCATGGTTCACTGTGCACCAAGACAGGTTCACCAATGTCGACCAATCCTGCTTCCTGTTCCAAAAAACAGTTACTTTCAGTTGACTTGGGCCAAAGGTTGTCATGAAAATAAAGGCTGGCAATTCAGCCTGTTTTCATCTGTGATTATCCCTGGATTACACTTATAGGGAGTTAGTTTTGGGTCTGGGACTCCTGGTTAGTTGTCCCTGAGAAAATATGAAGGCCTCTCCACCATCCTTTGTTCTCTGTTGATATATAAAATGGTACAACATCTCTTTACATTTGTTAAAAGAAAATGTTATCATACATCAACATACACAGATGGAAATGGGGAGGTGAGGGAGGATGTTGACCAAACACACCTCTCCTGGTTTGATGATGGAGTGTATTCCACTCTGATGGACTGTGGGTGATATGTTTTCATTATTCACCCCTGTTTGTGGTAAGCACAAGCCTATATGTTGAAACAGGGTAGCTTACACAATTACAAGCATTTTAAAGCAAGCACTATAAGGCAAGCAGCATGAGCAAGCATTGTGACATAACAACATGAGACAGGCATTGTGAATCAGCACATGAATAGGCATTTACAACTGCAATATGCAATATGTATTAAACTAATGGCATTTACCCCATCAGCAGACCAAACATCAATTCCAATGGTTGTTATGTTGGTGCTTGAATGTCCTATTCCATACACACTCACTCAGCAATGCCAGACCTCACCCCTTTCAGACCAGACTTGGCTCACAAGTACATCATCATCATCATCATGTGTTCTTTCACCACTGAGTAATGTCCATATCTACTAAAGTAGGTAAAGAAGCCAAATTGCATAAGCAATTCTTCTCATATGCACCAAAGCACATATGGGAAAAACATGTTTTGTCCTTGTAAATTTGCATGAGCCATACATTATATTCAGCCGACTAAGACACAGGTTCACACACCTATTGTCCTTTTAGGAACTAGTTTATATGAACCTACCAACAGTAGAGGTACCAGTGTAATACTTCAGAGAGAAATTATATTAATTCTCTTGAGCGTAATCTAGCCACCAGGCATCACATGAACTTTGCAATTCTGGCGTGCCATACACGTCCCGCCTACATATGGATATGAAGCATCTATCTTTCTACCAATGTGAGAGGCTACTTATCAAATCACCAACTCACTCACTCCAACATTCTCAGCATTTACAATGGAACTTGTACATGTCTACATCACACATTCCCATCCAGACTGCCAAATGTAACTCGCAAGAGCAGTTTACAGTTGGGTTAAGAATAAGTCATGCTAGGCATTTAGAATGCACAAAGGGTTTGCGAATTTGCATTGAGTGTAATTTACAATCATCAAGCATACGCAACCAGTCACAACAGGGGAATGATATGCACTTGGAGTATTACAGCGTGGAAGACCTGACAGGTTGAAGAAGCAGTGTTCAGAATACTTGCACACAGAAGTTCTGTTTTCACTTTCACATTTTCTTCATAAAATACTCTTATATTCTTCTCTTTCGTTCACTAGGCATAAGCGCAACATTAAAGTATGTTTTAAAGTGTACCTGTTGTCCAGAGAACAATATTTTATGGAATCTTTAAGGGCATTTTTGGGGTCCCCACATCACAGATAGTGACTGCTCCGGGTGGAAACCGAGCTTAAACTGATAGATTTTCAAATTTGGCCTAGTGGATAGCGTGGGCTGTCACAATTAGCCAATGAAAAGGCGAGCGTACACCGCTGCCCTACCCCACCGCGTTCCAGAACCTTCGATTCTATTAAAAACCCTACTATCTGGATGGTCTCCGTTCAAGATTAAAAGTATTATTATGGATGTGTTGGACTGGGAATGTGGATGCCTGATCCATTATGTCACACACGCCCCATCATTTCTGTAATGCTAGGTCTGAGAAAGCTTTGATGTACAGATCAAACGTAAAACCCAGACACCCCGGCACCAGTCGGCGGGCGCTATCAAAGGTTGAAAACTCATTGTTTTCAGTACAAGGGAAGAGAAAGACGGCACAGTGTGAAATCTGGGCTGGGGACGACGATGATACATGGCGGTGCTACTCAGGGAAAAACCCATTTGATCTAAAGACGGCAATATAATACAGGCCTAACACCTATCTAAAGTCCAGACTTTGTGGAGCCGGGACAACGTCTGTAGTTGCCACCACAAAGGAGCAATTAGGACCAGATGCCTAACACCTCACCGCAATACGGGCGGCAAAGTAGGAACACATGGTTGACACATTTTTGCCAGCAACCCAGGAAGGCTGTTGTTAACAGCAGATTGGAATGTAATGACGCAACTGCATCACCGCCAAAGCATGTTTCATTGTTTCAGGAATGTGGCGGGGCATCGGTCAATTTTATTGGCAGAAATAACTACAGTCCATGTGGAAAATAGGTGGAGTTAATGAATATGGGACATATTAATTAGCTTAAGTGAAAACCATGTCAGGGATGAAGAGAATAAAACTACAAGCATGGCCAGCAAGACTTCAGATGCATTCACAATAGTGTACCAGGGAAGCCGGAATTTTAATTTCTGGTGAGAGATTACCCTCTCGTTTTGTTACTTCAATACAAAGTCGTATGACAGGATTTCCTAGCTAAACTCAGGTAATACCACATTATTGTTACTCTGATATGTTTCTCTGCTAGTCTGAGCCTGTGTAGTTTTCTTGTTCTGCATATTCTCCCAAACTTTTCACTGGTGGATTTTCTGTGTTACTCAGTGTTCCAGTTTCTAGATTTACTATTACACTGAGAACTACCTTCTTCTTTCATTCACCACTTGGTTGTCTGATTTGTTGTATGTGATAATTTGGAGAAATCCATTATCCAAGCTACATGAGCGTGGGGCTTATGCATGTACAGGAAATACATTTAGATTCATCCTGTATGATGTTAAACATTGGGGAGACTGACTACTTAGGAGAAATTCCTGAGAGCTACCAGTCTCTTGATAGCGTCCAATTAACATTGATTATTTGGACCCACACTTTGAGTGCCTACCAAGATTGTGGTGAAACCACTTGGTTTGAGGAATGGCACCAGTTCACCTTGTCTGCATGATGTCTGCATGAGGACAAACATGACTTAGGACATTCAATATCCCAGGCAGATTCAGGGAAGGCATTTAATGTTCGACAGGGACTGTGCGACCAGTCCTTCCGACAAGACAGTATGAATGAATCAGAAAGGGAGAGAGTAAGTGAGGTGAACTTATATGGGAAACACTTCAGTACATAAATATATGTGAATATGTATGTTTTGAGCTATAGATGTTCTAAATGGTCTTATGAATATATACATATATATTTATTTGTTTAGAACTGATATACGTTTATGTAACATGCCATCATATATCAGCATACCATCATATATTATGATTTGAATGTATGTTTATATGAATGTATAGACATATGTGTTTGAGATGTGTAGACGTAGATACTACCCATCTCCGTTCGTTTCATTCCAGATCTCTTAGGAGCAATGGACAGTCAACATCTCATAGCAGGGTGTGACTTATCCAAGTGAAGGGACCAATTTGGACTCCTTCAGTCTGACAGTGAACTGCGTCTCACTGGGGGGAAGCATGACCTATGTGCTTCTTAGCCTCTTAAGTTATGTATACCATATTATAATCATCATCATCATATGATCATCAAGACTAGAAATAATAAACACAGTTGTTGTATTTTAAAACTCAATTTGTCTGTATAATTCTAAATGTTTATAAATATTTGTGTAGTGTAATCAAGTACACACATTATTATATCATTTAGTGGGGGTTCGAACACATTGTCCAGAAGGGGGAATTTATGTCAGGGAGGTACCTTGCCTATGCAGTCATAAGTAACCAGATTTCGTTGCATAACTTAACTCCTCCTTTCTCACTTCTGGTGATACCAAGTACAGCCAAATATATATAGATATTTTCTATCTTCAACGAGCCACTTCTTGGCTGTTTTCTTGAGTATCAGGGACGGTGTCTTAAATCAGCATAAAAGACACTAGTTCCAGGTTTTCTCTCTGGGATCTGGGGTGGTAATTAGTCCCATCTGACAGAGGTAAGGGATCTCAAACTGCACCCAGAACTAAACCCCAGTAGGAGAAAACGAATTTGGCTGAGTGGTTGCCCATCTTAGATCTAACCCCAGCCAGTTGATGACATATTGGTGTGCTCGTCCGCGATAGAATCCAGGAGTAAACCCTAGAACACTTTGGTTCGCTCGAAAGGAACGAACCTATTTCAAATCTGTTAGTCTGGTATTATTCTGGTTTTGCCCAGGGATAGAACCTAAGTCATTCTCACTTACATTCTTAGCAGTAGTAGTTAGTTATCATTTATTTCTAACGTATTAGCTTGCTCGATTGTAGGCAAGATTTTGACATATTAGGACTTCTCGTCCATGATAGAATCAGAGAATAAATTCCAGGCTAATGATTTTCATAAACCATTCTTTCATTCTTCACCCATTACATTTGCTAAGTATTATCTTAGGAATTTGTTTCTAGGGAAGTCTGTAGAATTTAAATAACTTGTTAAAAAGTTAATAACGGATAATATCATATGAGTTAATATACACAATTCACCACTGTAGAATTAATAATCACATTAATTAGTGATATTAATTAGTTTATTGATGATTTGCTTGATGATTTTTGATTACATGCTTTATCATTTGATTTAATCATGAATAATTTGATAATGCATAATTACTTCAGTGTATGATGGACTGCTTTGCATCAACTTTCTCACTCAAATTCACTACTATCATTCTCATAGCAGTGTCGGTTCCTCATGTCACTATCCTGCTCTAGTATAAATCTTACTAGCTCTGTGTAGGGTAATAATATAATTACTTGCCTGAGTTTAAGCTGAGAAGAGATCATGGATGCACGCACAGATTTCTTAGAGTCCGCTAGAGGATGGGGCATGAGGCTCGGCTTAACAGGAGAGAAGCTAGAACTAATTATCAGAGCTGAAATGGATTGGTGGGACAAAGAAGATGAACAAATGATGAAAAGACATGCAGAATGGGAAGCAGAGATGTGTCACAAAGCTGAAGAAGATGAGATGAAGAAAAAGCAAATTGAAATACTGAACGTGGAGGAATCTACCAGCTCGGCTGAGGAAAAGCCAATCACTCAAGCTGAAACTCTGATAGAAAGCAGGGAAGCTGACCGTCACAAAGAAGAGGCATGCATTCCTTCGCAAATCCCCATGGCTCAGAAAAACAAAAACTTGCGCACAGAAAGGCAGATGCTTCCCTCGCCTATTCCTAAAAATAAACGGAATAGGAATAAATGTACCAAAGCATACAGTAAACAGTCACAAAAGTGAAAAATGTTTACACCTCAATAAAAGCGGATTAGCTGGCTTGGCAACCCAGCAATCTCAGGAGCTTCCTAAGACTTCCCAAAGGAGAAAAATCCAGGAGGAGGAGGACCTGAGGAAAACTATTAAAAAGATCGAAGGCGAGACCTTACCCGACTCTTTTATTCCCTTCAGTTCAGAGAAACTAGGAGTGGAAATGAATTCAGCTGAGACTGGAATGGATGTAAAACAGGATTCCATTGTTTCTCACGGTGTGGCCACACAAGATGAAACAATTATCAGTATGAATTACTTATCTCAGGTGGGAGATGGCATTGAAAATGACACCCCACAACATTCACTTCTATTGGATTTGGCACAAGAAAACCAGACCAGGGAGAAAATACCTCAATTGGACTTGGCACAAGAGAGCCCAGTCATGGAGGGAAAGCAAGACACGGAGGAGAATTCTTACGATGTCAGTATCTTGGAGTCTTTCACAAAGGAATTTCAAGATATACAAAGCATTCATGTAGATAGTACTACAGACTCTGATTCAGGGACGATAAACATGTCTGCTACCAACAAAGAAGAAAATACTTCTTTGGACAGGATGAAGGTAATACCTATCATCAACACAGCTGAAGCTAACAGGGGATCACAGTTGATGGACTCTGCAGCGGAACAAGCCACTAGCGGTTGGTATACTCAACACTCAGGACCTTGTTTACCTTTCACTTCAACCAATGTTGGATGTGTAGAACAGCTATTTATGAATACTTCTACAAGGAGTGATACAAATTCACAGTTCTTGGGGAACCACAGGATTTCTCAAAACTGGACAACTTCTACTAGCCTAATACTTTCAAACACAGATTCAAAATGGAACTCTGTTGGAGAGGAACTCACTCAGATAAAGAATTATCCAGGGAAGAAAACTCTTAAATCAAGAGGTAGTAAACTGACATCCTACCAAGAAAGAGGCAAGCACGAGTTGACTGCACATCATAAAATTATGATGTTTAGCAAATTTCCTGCCAAAAGGAGGAGATTAAAGGATTTTATTATGATCTTTGGCCAACAGAGGAAAAGAAAATGGAGCAACATTACTGCGACCAATTCTTTTAAGAAAACACTGATGGCACTTCCTCTGCTTATAGGACAAGGGCCAGAAATAGAGTGGACAACAATACACATGGGCGTCGGATCTCACTACCCAGAGACAAGGGGAAATTTTATTACTAGAAGTCCACGTGAAAAAATCCCGGTCCTCACCGGGGCTTGAACCCAGGACCTCCAGCACTCGAGGCGGACACCATACCTCGAGACCACACAGCCCCCTAATTGGTCATTACAAGTGCGTGATGAACAAGCATTCATTATAACTCACATGAGGCTTACACAGAGATTGATCGTCAGCAGCTTAGCTCGAAGGTCAGGCACTCTTGTATTAACACCACTGAACACTTAATCTGCTGAACCAATTTAGTGAAGGAGAGGCTGCAAAGAAACCTTGTGTCTGAATGAGTGACATGGGCTTAGGACACCCCATTCTTCATGACATGACCGATAAGGTGAAGGCAGCAATTGTAATGACGGGACCTGTTCGAATAAGGAAAAGTCCTTCCGACTTGACAGAGTGAGAGAGAGAGAAGAGGAGAGAGAGAGAGATAGAGGGAAGTGGAGAGAGAGAGGTGAGTAAAAGCGGTGAACTTGGACGAGAGACATAGCCAGACATTATCACTATGTTTATATATGTGTATGTTGGTATATGTATAGATAGGATTTTCTATGTGTAGATCTTTTAGAAGCTACACATTCTTAATCGTCTATTCATAGCTCTCAAACAGAGCGCCAGGTTACACAATTCTGTTAAGTGACAATGAAAAGAAACCTGGTGGAGAAAAAGACTTTTATTGCTGTCAGACAATTAACAATTTAAGTTACACATTTTATCATACCAGCTTTCTGTTAGCGCCGAACGTTGGGCGGCACATACCAAACCTGACACTCCACATTGTGCCAACGGCTTTGGGTAGAAGAGCGCAATGGGGAGGGTACAAGCCTTATCCTGTGCGAGGAAATGCAACCTAAAGACAAAATGTCATGGCAGGGCAGACCAGGCCTTAAGCCTTGGTTGGCAACTGGTCTAGGATCGAAGCTCCGACAGACGGACAGTTAGAGCATTGCTTTGCTGATCTGGCAGCTTCTGCAGCTTGTCTTGTTCCAGATGTATTGGTGTTACCATTCCTCTGGAGTGAACTAGGCAGGCCGAGAGAGGGATCATGCTGCACGGGCAACACATGGTCTCTATACTTTAGCCCAGGCTTTGTGCTATGGAGAGGTATAACTCCATCCCTGGTCTTAACCGATCCTGGAATCAAAGCGGGAGGTGGCATTTACGGGTTATAAGTCCTTGTCAATTGGCGTAGACATGGGGCACCACAGGTTGCCTCTGATGGTGGGAGACACCTACAGATGACACTGATCAGCTACCGCCCGCCTCAAATTGAGCAGCCCCTGGCCAGTTGGGTGCTGATCTGCCACAGCCTGCATACTTCAGTGGGTGCTTGGGGCTAGGACAAAATCTGAATCGCAGGCTGTAAAACCAGTGCACCAGATATTACTAAAAAGAAAAATAGAAACCTCAAGCTACGGCTTGCAACCTTGAACATAACCATGTGTCCAGGATTTTCCACTGACCTGGCGAATATTGACGATGTGAGAAAAACGGCTGTGATTGCTGCTGAACTCAATCGTCTTAACATTGACATTGCTGGCCTGCAGGAGGCTTGCCTTACTGAGGAAGGGTCACTCAGGGAAAACAATTACACCTTTTTCTTGGAAGGGTAGAGAGCAGGCAGAAAAAAGGCAACATGGTGTGGGCTTTGCAGTGAAGAATTCACTACTGGGAATGATTGAAATTCCAGCTTGAGTAATGAAAGACTATTATCCCTGCGCTTGGCAACCTGTTGTGGTTTTGCCACCATTATCGCTGCCTATGCACCGACTCTCACTTCCTCTAATGATATGAAGGAGTCGTTCTATGAGGAGTTAGACTGTGATCAAGGCAGTTCCAAAATATGCTCAGTGATTTCAATGCTCGTGTGAGCAAGGACAAAGCAAACAAGTGTGAGCAAAATACAACACCGTCGCATGAATGAAAATGGGGAAAGGCTACAGGAGCATTGCACCAGAAATGACCTATGTATTACAAACTCTTTAAAAAAAAAAATACAACTGCATAAGGTCACATGGAAACATCCAAGATCTGGCCACTGGCATCAGCTTGACTTCATCATCACACGGAGACAACATCTGAACCAAGCATCATTAACTCGAAGTTATCACAGTGCTGACTGTGATGCAGATCATTCTTTGGTTGTTGCAAGGGTTAGACTGAGACCAAAGAGAATCTACACAGCTAAACACAAATCTAGCCCCAGGATTAATATTATGAACACCCACGATCCTGATAAGTGCTTTGAGTTCCAACAGCAACTTGAAGACGCTTTCACTGATACATCAGAAAATTGTAGTGGCGTAAACTTAAGCAAACTCTTTATAAAACAGCGGTGGGGGTTTACAGAACTGTGGATCATAAGAGGCAGGACTGGTTTGCGGCAAACAGCCAGACACTGCAGCCCTTGATTGATAAAAAGAAGATAGATCTCTTAAGAAAAAAAGTCGCTTAAAAGTCGACAGGGTCAACTTCATTGCACCGGGTTTTATCCCATATGGCTCGGTCTCTTTCAGCAGCACGGAAAGCGTCGCACAAAGCACAAACTCCACAGCTTTTAGCGACGACCCACAGGAGTCTCCGAAACATTTAACTCGTAAACTGAAGGACGCGGCCCGGAATCGAACCCACAACCTTCGCAGCATGAGTCAAACGGCTTGACCACTTCGCCACAGCAAGGAAAGAACAACGCGTAACACTCTGAGTGAGCTGAAGCAATCTAGGAAGGATGTGCAAAAGGCTGCCAGGCGGTGTGCAAATGATTGTTGGATCAAGTTATGTGAGTCCATTCAAAATGCAAGTGATAAGGGAAACATTAGAAGCATGTATGAAGGTGTAAAGAAAGCTTGTGGTCCAATGATCAAAAGAAGTGCACCATTGAAAACTTGACTGGAGAAATCATCACTGATAAGAAACAGCAGATGGTTAGATGGGTAGAGCACTATTTGGAGCTTTACTCAAGTGAGACCAAACTAGCGGATGATGCCTTCAACACCATAGAGGCCCTACCAACTCTTGACCACCTGGACACACTTCCCTGCACAATGGAAGTTAAGTGTGCTATAAATGAACTTGCATCTGGCAAGGCTCCAGGTAAGGATGGGATTCCAAAAGAGGTTATCAGGATTAGGCAAGACACACTAACTCTACAGATCCACCAGCTAATAGAGCTATGCTGGCGAGAAGGACAAGTCCCACAGGATTTCAAAGATTCAAGCATCGTAACACTGTAAAAGAACAAGGGCGATCGGAGTGACTGCAATAATTATAGGGGTATCTCACTTCTGTGTATTGTTGGGAAAGTATTTGCCAGAATTGTTCTGCGCAGACTTCAAGTCCTAGGAGATCAAGTCTACCCCGAATAACAGTGTGGCTTTCGACAGAACCGGTCTACCATTGATATGATATTCTCATTGTGACATATGCAAGAAAAATGCAGTGAACAGAATCAACCACTGTTTATTGCCTTCATCTGTTATCAGACAGACTGTGGGATCAACACCTTGTGCCACATTTATTGAAAGGCTGATGATCAAGTGGTTTGGCCATGTCGTTAGAATGCAACACCAACAACTACCATCACTGACCTTACATCTAAGATCATCTGCGACAAGACCAAGCGGACGTCCAAGAAGAAAATGGATTGACAACATCAAAGACATTGTACAATCACACAGAATGACACTATCCAGTGCCGCCCACCGGTTGCTGGAACGCAAATTATTCCTTCCCACGACGCTTGATGGCAGCAGTGGAAGATGATGATGATCTACCTCACAAAGGCATTTGATTTGGTCAGTCGTGAGGGTCTCTTCAAGGCACTAAAGAAGATTGGCTGCCCACCAACTCTTCTGTCCATTGTGGAATCATTCCACACATGCATGAAAGGTACAATCAAGTTTGATGGTGCAACTTCTGAAGAGTTTGAAATCAAGAGTGGAGTTAAGCAAGGTTGTGTACTAGCTCCTACGCTCTTTGGAATATACTTTTCACTTCTACTGAAATATGCCTTTTGTGATCAGGATGGTGGTATATACATTCACTCACGCTCAGATGACGGCTCCTCAATGCTCAGAGATTGAAGGCCAAGACCAAAATTAGGAGGGTACTGATCAGAGAGTTGCTTTTTGCAGATGATGCTGCAGTTACGACCCTCTCTGAGGAAGAATTACAATGTCTACTATCTGGATTTTCCAGTGCTTGATCTGAATTTCGTTTAACAATTAGCAAAAAGAAGACACAGATTATGTTGCAAGGTGCACGTGGGTTACCTTCAATCTTTATTGACGACGCCGAACTAGAGATAGTAGACCATTTTACATATCTAGGATCTATTGCAAATTAACCCTAGATCAGGAAATCAACATCAGGATTGGTAAGGCAGCAACAACAATGAACAGGTTGAGAAAAATTCTGGGAGAACAGGTAACTTACTGCCAAAACAAAAGTC
Organism: Cepaea hortensis; assembly: GCA_963921405.1. NCBI lineage: Eukaryota > Metazoa > Mollusca > Gastropoda > Stylommatophora > Helicidae > Cepaea > Cepaea hortensis. Next base: position 116,644,982 of record OY992879.1, read on the forward strand.
CTTGTCTATCAAGCCTGTGTCCTTAGTACTCTTCTTTATGGCGGTTAAGCCTGGACAACTTACTCACACCAAGAGAAACGTTTAAACAGCTTTCATGTGCGGTGTCTGCAAAGAATCATCATCATCAAGTGCCCTGCCATCTGGCGTAGGCATTCATGGCTCTCCACAGATTTCGGTCTTTGGTTTTCTGGATCAACTCTGCTGCTGATATTCCTCCGTGCCACCGCCTCAATCCATCCAGCATAATTTCTCTTGGTCTGCCTGTGCCTCTCTTCCCCTCGATCTTTCCAGTTGCCACGATGTTCTCCAATGCCTTTCTTCTCATTACATGACCAAAGAAAGCTGTTTATCTCTTTCTTATTGTTGTATACAGTGTTCTAGTTTCATTAGCTTGTTTCAGGCAGTCGTTGTTAGTTACTCTGGCAGTCCAAGGAATTCGCAACATTCGGCTCAGGAACCACATCTCTGTTGCTTCTAATTTCTTCTTAATTTGTTCATTTATATTCCAAAATTCACTGCCATACAACAAAACTGGTTCCACATAGCATTTCAGCACTCTCTTTCTTACACTCAGTGATAGTGACCTATTGCACAAGGTACTCTTCATTTTCTGAAATGCGGCCTTTGCTTGCCCTATTCTGCTCTTAATCTCTGTTGTACATCTTCCATCTGATGTTATAAATGTCCCTAGGTATCTAAAATTATCCACTTGGTTAAGAATCTTTCCTTCTATTTCTATGTCACATTTTGGTGTCACCATTTTCTTTGATATCACTACTGTTACTGTTTTCTTGATATTCAAGGAGAGTCCTTTCCTTGCACTCTCTGTTACTAGTGTCCAACAATTGTTGTAGGTCTGTTGATTTATCTGCCACCAATACTGTGTCATCTGCATAGCGTATATTATTTATATTATAACCTCCAACTAGTATTCCTGGCATCTCTTTCATCTCTCTCATTATTACTTCACTATATAGGGAGAAGAGATCTGGTGACAAGACACATCCCTGTCGTACTCCTAGCTTTATGTGTTCGTAACTACCCTCTTTATTTCCAATTTTAATTGCTGCTACTTGGTTCCAGTAAATATTCTTTATTATTCTTAAATCTTTCCCATCAATGTTGATATCTTCCAACATTTTAATCAGTTCATCATGTTTTATTTTATCAAATGCCTTAGTATAATCTATGAAGCATAAATATATGTCTTTCTGTTTCTCTGTTGACCTTTCTATTAGTGTCCGTAATGTATATATTGCATTTTTTTGGTCCCCTTTCCCTCCACAAATCCATACTGTTCTTCATTAATTTCCATTTTTATTTTCTTTCTGGTTCTTCTCATGATTCTGAGCAGAAGCTTAGTGATATGGTTTATGAGGTTAATTGTTCGAAAATCTTCACATTCAATTGCTCCTGGTCTTATTGGTATAGCTATAAATACAGATTTCAGCATATCATTGGGTAAATATCCACTTCTGTAAATATCATTTAACATTTTGGTTAATATATCTACTTCAAATTCTCCCAATACTTCTAATTCTTCTATTGTGATTTCATCTGGTCCAGCTGTTTTTCCTTTCTTTATATATTTCATAGCGTCAGCGACTTATTTTAGAATAGGTGGACCTTCTAAGTTACTTTCTTCTGTTAATTCTTCCCTTTCCCCATCATATAATTCTCTTATATACTCAAAGAATACTTGGTATTTAAGTGGCAGGGCAAAATCACAAATACTGAAGTATTGGAAAGATCAGGTTGTGTGATAGTTTATTCCATGCTCAGCCTTCGTAGACTTAGATGAATAGGACATGTTAGGAGGATGGATGATGGTAGAATACCAAAGGACATCTTTTTTGGTGAATTACAGATGGGTAAGAGATCTCAGGGTCGGCCTCTATTATGATACAAAGATGTGTGTAAGCAGGGCATGATTGATACAGGCATTGATAATGCATATTGGGAGCAAGTCGCCGCTGAACACGTTGCATGGAGGGCAAATATCAGAAATGGAATAAAGACAAAGGAGAGAATTATTGCAGATAAGTCACACACCGAGCGTGTGAGACGTAAAATTGTGCATGATTGGGGAAATGACCATGTGTTCACATGCATCCACTGGACGAACATTTACAGTGTGAATTGGCCTTATCAATCACATTTGCTACCGTCATGGGTTGTAGTTATTATGCCTTTTTGAAGCACAAACTATCATCTGTCAAGACGGCAAGGTGCCAATGTGTATGTATGTAATGATGTAAAATCATATTATTGTTTACAACATTTCATGCGACTATCATTTTACATCACTACCTAGTATACGTTAGTTAGTTAGTCGTGGTTCCAACTTCACGGCAACGAGTCGTCCCCATTATGCTCCGTTCCTGTGCCAGTGAATATCACACAAAATGCTCCTCACTGCCCAATGTGAAAAATGGAACAGACAGGCGTCTGAGCAAGCCAACAGCCTGCACAGGTACACTGTGCATAATGCTGCAGCCAGAATGCCAACACAAAAGTCCTCCATGAAAAATACAGTTCATCGTCGATGGAATCGGCAGTCACCAGAAAGACTTCATTGTCCCGGGTTTTATCCCATATGACTCTTGTCTCTTTCCACAGGGCGATCCCCCGAAAGTGCTACAAAAAGCATGAACTCCGTAGCTTCAGCGATGACTCCCAGGAGTCTCCTGAAAAATGCACCCGTGAACAGAAAAGGCAAACCAGTCAATTCATCGACAGCCAACCATTGTTCCGAACATGCAGTTCACTGTGCAAACAACAGCGGACAGATGTAAAAGCATTCCACACAAATTTCACAGCTCACAGTGTCGCGCCACGCACTCGCTCAGTAGCAGGGCGACGGAACCATGTACTACCTGTCTAACATGAGGAAAATGCGAATGCAAACCATAGCCACAAGCATAAACACGCAGAGGTCCTAACATTTCAATGCCTAACCACTATGTTGGAGACCGGAAATCCACTACCTAGTATATGTGAATGTCTTATGTCTCGAAATTACCAGTTAACTATTATCATACCACAAACCATCATGATTTATCTTGCTAGAAAATAAACACAGTAGTAGTTCTCATACTTCTAAGTTAATATTTTCCAAGTGTACGTAATTTTGTACAAGGGGCTTCTCATAAGTCTTTAGCCTGACCATGAAGGAGTAGTTAGAGAAAATTGAAATTTGGTACATGTATATAGCTCATTCAATTTGTAATGGACATATGAATTTCCCTCCTCAACTGGTTTTCCCAATACGGTGCATGGCACAACACACCCTATTGACCAGATCTGCACATCCAACGGTTTGTCAGAACAATGGAGAAATCAGATGCCAGGACAGTGATAAAATTCTTGATGTTACAGGGAAAAACACCTACAGAAATACACAGGGAGATGGAGCCAGTGTTTGATTAAGCCTGTCCTTTGTATGCTTCTGTAAAAAATTGTGTTTGCAGTTTAAGTGTAGCTGTTCCCAAGCTGCTGATCTGCCAAGATCAGGATGACCGTCCTCAGAGTGCAATGATGCAAATGTGAAGAAAATCATAGACCAGGATAGAAAAATGACAATTGCAGAGATATCGGGTTCAGCAAAACTGAGTAAAAGTACAGTTTTTAGAATTTTACACAACAGACTGAACATGAAAAAAGTGTGTGCCCACTGGGCTCCACGCCTGCTGACATGTGAACAGAAACGGGTTGATTGTTGTGGCCAGTTGCTCAACATGTGGCGGTCGAAAAACATGTTGACGACCATGGTGACGGTAGGTGAGACTTGGATTTACCATTATGACCCAGAATCCAAAATTGCCAGCATGCAGTGGAACACCCCAGGCTCTCCAACACATGTCAAGCCAAGGGCACAAAAATCTGCAAGAAAAGTGATGCTGACTTTTTTGGGACGTCAAAGGTTTCATATTGAAGGATTACATGCTTCATGGCAACACAGTTAATGGGCAGAACTATGCAGATCTCCTTATCAAACTAAGAAAGGCTGTGACCAGAAAACGAGGGATAGCGCATACACAAATTCTGCCTTTGCTTCAAGACAACTCACCCTCCCATAAAGCACGGCTTGTGCTGCAAACTGCCAAGGATTTTAATATTGAAATTCATCCACACCCACCACATTGTCCAGATTAGGCTCCATCAGACTTTTTTCTTTTTCCAAATCTTAAAAAACAGCTGAAAGGAAATCGTTTTGATAGTGACGAAGATGTCATACTGGCTTGTGATAACTGGTTTAGTTCGAAAAATAGGTTGTTTTATCCTGAAGGTCTTTTCAAGGTCATGCAGAGATGGCAGAAATGCATAAATTCAGGTGGTGGCTACATTGAGAAGGAATAAGCACTGTGCCAAATTTCAATTTTCTCCGCCTACTCCTTCATGTTCAGGCTGATTGACTTATGAGAAGCCCCTTGTATGTGTACCTGTTACTTACATTACTTCATGGGGGACTCATTATATTAACCAGGGAGGGGAGATTGTCAGGGAGAAAACCTGCCCGGCCTAATACTCCATTAAGAGATATAAATCTAAACATCTAACCTCCTCCTTCCCACTCCTTGTAAGGGAGGGGGGTGGGGGTGGGGGATTTACCAAGACCAGCTACTTTCACCTTTTTTACGAGCCATTTCTAGCTGTGTGCTTGTGTATCCAGGAACTTGATTTCTATTCAGCCTAAAAGAGAAATTCGTCCTGAGTTTGCTTGCTTGGGTTGGGAGTGTCAGGGAAGTGGATGTGCACCCACTACAAGTGTGAGTGTTAACTCAGTTATCTAACAATTGGAGTCACTAAAAACTTCTCTAATGAGCAGCTTCTGACACTTGTAGCATGATACATGTGTGAGCTTGTTAACAACTGTGTGACAGTACCATCTGCCCTGACACCCTGATGGAAATCGAGCTTGAATACCAAGATTACATAACGGGAAAAGCACGTCTTGAATGAATGGTGTAGGGTGGTAAAAAATAATGACCGACAGGTGATATTGAGTGTTCATAGTAAAAGTGAGGGCAGATTTAAAGGGTACTGTACATGAAGCATCCAGGTAACTATCCAAAGTGAAAAGGGGAGGAGAGAAGAAAAAAAATGATTTTAGGGACGAAATCAGTATATAAATACAGGGCCTCGTAAACGACACTCAGATGTGAACACAGCCTACCAGAAAAGCCTTCCAGCGGTATCTTTCAAATTCATTTTGCTTGACTTTCAGTAAGAAGACTAGTGCCATAATTCTCGGCAAAACTTAGGTAAATATATGTATAGTTTTACATTAGTGTCTTCTGTTCATTTCCTGTTAATGTTGACTCTTCGCAACCTCAAGCTTGTGGACTTTCTTTGTTACTTATTGTTGCACTAGGAGTAAGAATAATGTTACTAGTTTACCTTGTCGGCATGAGGCTAGACAGAGGACTGAAGATAATCCATCATCATGACAAGTCAGGGGAAGTCAAGGCGTTTGATAGTTGACAGGGATGTGCGACTGAAACTACAGACAGTGAGACAGAGAGCCGGACTGGGAGAGTAAATGAGAAAAATAAATTTCCAGGAGGGGATCAGTCATGGAAGGAATTTGCCCTAAGCAGTGGTTTCTGCAAAAAACTTATTCAGCATATTTAAATTCCTCTTTCTCACTCCTGGAAGTACCAAAAGCAGCTACATCTACCTTTTCTAGGAGTACTTCTTGGCTGTTTTTTTTTTTTTTTTTAATTATCCTGGGACTGTTTCTTCAATCAGTTTACAAGAGATATTTGTCCCGAGTTTTTTCACCTGAATCTGGGGGGTAAGGGATTTGAACCTGCACTCACAACTAAATGCCAGTGTGAGTCAACCTGACTCCTGTCATTATTGGGTCACTCGTCTCTGAATAGAAACTAGGGAGAACTCAGTTTTTGACAGTGGACAACAGGTAACTTCTTCTTAAGGTGCCTTGCCTGGAGTAGAAATTGGCTACGATGTCCAGTCGTTTTTGTCATCTGATAGTTTAATTAAGTGTTATGTTATCAGTCTGATTAAAACGGATAATTAGAAAAGGTTTTATGTTTAACAAATTGTTGGATATATTTTGTGAATCATTACATTTTTCAGAGCATTTACAAAAGTGTATAACTTTGGCCCTGTCTTTCGTGCTGAAGATAGCCATGGCAGTTATCATTTATCCGAGTTTTACATGGTGGAGGCTGAGGTGGCTTTTATAGATAAACTAGAACACTTGATGAATGTGAGTACCTATATTTAATAAGTAATATCTGTCATCATCATTAGTTAGTTAGTCTTTCCTCTTGAGCCTAAGTCAGTGCATAGGGCAGAAGTCATGACTCTCCATGTCTGGCGGTTTGCTGCTACCTGATGTAGATCCTGGATGTTCACTTGGCCGTTGAATGAGCCTTCTCTAATGATGGTTCTACGCAGGGTCTCTCTTGGTCTTCCCCGTTTTCTTTTCCCTACTGGTGACCATATGAGGGCTTGGTAGGGGAGTCTTGTCTTGTCCATTCTGAGCATTCATCATTAAGTGCTGCCATATTTATTTTGATGGTCAGTTGTAATGAATAGCTTTCTGACCTGCATCTTCATGCTACACTCAAGACAGGCTTCTTTCAGTCCATATCTTGATGTTATCTGTCTATTTGAATCATTGTATTCTCATGCTTATTTTTCTTACACTTTTCCCTCCAGCACATGCTTTACTGGGAAACAGTGACTAGTTTGCTTGCCTGCCAGTTCAATGGTCATGGGTTTGATTATCCCTTGAGATGGGACATTTTACTCAAAAATTGAGCTGGGCTCACAGTTTGACCCAGTGTAAAATACATACCAGAAAATATTCTGGGAGGTAAAGGCTGCCAGCGTGACATTCTCCACCTCACACAACACGTGCCACTTGGTTTATGAAAATATGGCTTAGCACCATATAGATCAAGACGAGCAACAGGATCCCTTACATTACTTTACATGCTTTACAAGATGCTTTATATGCCAAAAGTATTTTATTTTTCTTATCTTGATGTTTAAAGTTCTTCTTGCCATCATCATCATCATCATCTTCCACTTCTGCCGTCAAGTGTCATGGGGAGGAATAATTTGCGCTCTAGCGCCTGATGGATGGCACTGGATAGTGTCATTCCGTGTGATTGTATAATGTCTTTGATGTCGTCAATCCATTTTCTTCTTGGACGTCCTCTTGGTCTCGTCACAGATGATCTTTGATGTAAGGCCAGTGATGGTAGTTGATGGTGTTGCATTCCCACGACATGGCCAAACCACTTGATCTTCTGTCTTTCAATAAATGTGGCACAATGTGTTGATCCCACTGTCTGACTGATAAAAGCATCTCTTACTCGGTCTCGGATTGTTAAGTTGGCGCTCTCCTCAGGCATCTCATCTCGCAGGTGTTGATTTTGCGAAAGTGTGATTTGGATAAAGTCCAAGTTTGAGATTGGTAGCATAGGGTTGGTGTGAAAATGCTATTTATTATCTGTCGTTTTGCTGACATGGGTATATTTGGATGTGTCAGTATCGTTGATAGTTGATATGTAAGTGTACTAGTTCTTTGACGTCTGATTTCGATTTCTCTGTCCAGTCTGCCGTCTTCTATGATCATACTTCCAAGATATTTATTTGAATTCTTTAACTTGTTTCAGAGTTGTGCTATTTATCTGTATACTTCGTGGACCAGGCAAAATGCTAACTTTCATTACTTCGGTTTTGGCTGTATTTAAACTCATATTGTATCTGCTGCATGTTGAACTCAGATTATTAATATGATTTTTTAGTCTGCCTTCATTACTGTAAAACAGGCAAAATAGAAGTTCATTTATTTCCTGTGGATCTGTTGTTTCATCTGGAGTAAAGAGTTCCAAATTTTCTGAGTCTGTTCTGTCAAGGTTTGCTCATGATAATCCTCCTATATCTATATACCTATATTTCTAAAGATTCACTTTTCACTTCACATTCTTTATTCATTGTCTGTATTTCTGTATCATCATCAAGTGTCTTGTCGACTGGCATGGGTGATCATACTTCTCCACATCTTACAATCTCCAACTGCATGTTTCTATTTTTAGTCTTCTCAGAATGTGGCCAAAAGATGATAAATGCCTGTCTTTGTTGTTTGTGATAAGTTGTCTTCTATTGTTATCTCATATTTAGGTATCATCCTTTTCTTTAATATAACCATTGTTTCTGTTTTCTCGATATTCAAGATTTGTTGCACTCACTGTTACTACAATGTCCAAAAGTTGTGAATCTTTTACATTCCCTGCCATCAGTGCTGTGTCGTCTGTATAGTGTAGATTGTTTGTATTATAACCTCCAACTTGTATTCCATGTTTTTATTATAACCTCCAACTTGTATTCTTAGCCTCTCTTTGATCTCTTTCATGATTATTTTGCAAACCATGACTGCCCATGCTCACCGGCATGGCACATGATGATGGTGAGTAGAGAGAGAAGATATCCAATGAAAAAAGACACATCCTTGTCTTACCGCTTGCTTTATCTGTTCATAATTGCCCTCTTTATTTTCCATTTTAATTGTTGCTGCTTGTTTCCAGTAAATATTCTGTATTATTCTGATATTTTACCCATCAATATTGATATCTTCCAACATTTTTATAATTTCATCATCTTTTAGTTTACCAAATGCCTTGGTACAACCTATAAAGCACAAATGTACGTCCTTCTTTGTTTCTCTTGATCTCTCTATTAGTGTTCTTAATGTGTATATTGCATTATTTGTACCTTTTCCTTCAACAAATCCATCCTGTTCTTCACCAATTTTCACTTTTATTTTCTTTCTTCTTGTTCTTATAATAATTCTGAGTGGAAGCTTAGTGACATGGATTATGAAGTTGATTGTATGAAAATCTTCAAATTCAGTTATCCCTGGTCTTTTTGGTAGAGCCACAGATTTCAGTATATCAATAAGTAAATATCTACTGTTGTAAATATAATTCAACATTTTGGTTAATATGCTTACTCCAAATTCTCCCAGTACTTCTAATGGGATTCTGTTTAGCCCGGCTGTTTTTCCTTTCTTCATATGTTTGATAACATCCATTACTTTTTCTTCTAGAATAGGTGGACATTCTGAGTACTTTCTTATGTTAATTCTGCTCTTTCTTTGTCATATCATCATCATTATCATCACTCTCAGATTGTTAAGTAGGCATATAACTCTCTTATATACTAATTTCATCTTTTTAATTATGGTACCTTCTTCCAATAATATCTTTCCTGTTTTTGTTTTCAGACATCTTGTGTTTACTCTTATTTATCTTCCTGTGAGCTGTGAGCTCACTGATTTGTCTGCATATTTTTGTATCTTTAATATACATTAATTCGGTTTCATTGCATAATGTATTTTTCCTGTATGTAGTTATCTCTTAGTTCTTTATTTATCAGATCATACTCGTGTGTGTCATTTTTACTTTGTTTCCTTTCATCCATCAACTTTATGATTTCCTCAGTCATCCATTTCTTTCTTAGCTTTCTGTCTTCCCTCCTGTTATCTCTTTGCTTTTTTGATGAATAGAGTCTCTTAACATTGTTCATTTATACTCTGTATTTTAGCTTTTGCATTGTATTTATTTTTCACAGCAACTATGTAGTGTTCTTTAATTTCTGTATGTGCTTTTAGAACATCTTTATTAAGTCTCATGCTTGTAACTTCTTTTTTGCCTTCTCTTCAATCTTACTTTTATTTATCCACATAGTGGTGCTTGATCATTTCTACAGTTTGGTTATGGTGTGATATATATATATATCATCATCATCATCAAGTGCCGTGCCGGCTGGCGTAGGCGTTCATGGCTCTCCACAGATCTCGGTCTTTGGTGTTCTGGATCAACTCTGCTGATGTTATTCCTCCATGCCACCGTCTCAGTCCGTCCAGCATCATTTCTCTTGGTCTGCCTCTGCCTCTCTTCCCCTCAATCTTTCCAGTTGTCACGATGTTCTCCAATGCCTCTCTTCTCATCACATGACCAAAGAAAGATGTTTGTCTCTTTCTTATTGTTGTATATAGTGTTCTAGTTTCATTAGCCTCTTTCAGGCAATCGTTGTTAGTTACTCTGGCAGTCCAAGGAATTCGCAACATTCGTCTTAAAAACCACATCTCTGTTGCTTCTAAGTTCTTCCTAATTTGTTCATTTACATTCCAAGATTCGCTGCCATACAGCAAAACTGGTTCTATATAGCATTTTAGTACTCTCTTTCTTACATTCATTGATAGCGACTTATTGCATAAGATACTCTTCATCTTCTGAAATGCTGTCTTTGCCTGCCCTATTCTGCTCTTAATCTCTTTTGTACATCTTCCATCTGATGTTATAAGTGCCCCTAGGTATTTAAAATTATCCACTTGGTTAAGAATTTCCCCTTCTATTTCTATGTCACATTTTGGCGTCCCCATTTTCTTTGATATCACCATTGTTACTGTTTTCTTGATATTCAAGGACAGTCCTTTCTGTGCACTCTCTGTTACTACACTGTCCAACAATTGTTGTAGGTCTGTTGCATTATCCGCTACCAATACTGTGTCATCTGCATAGCGTATATTGTTTATATTATATCCTCCAATTAGTATTCCTGGCTTCTCTTTGATCTCTCTCATTATTACTTCGCTATACATGGAGAAGAGATCGGGTGACAAGACACACCCCTGTCGTACTCCTAGCTTTATCTGTTCGTAATTACCCTCTTTATTTCCCATTTTAATTGCTGCTACTTGGTTCCAGTATATATTCTTTATTATTCTTAAATCTTTCCCATCAATGTTGATACCTTCCAACATTTTAATCAGCTCATCATGTTTTACTTTATCAAATGCCTTAGTATAATCTATGAAGCATAAATATATGTCTCTTTGTTTCTCTATTGATCTTTCTATTAGTGTTCGTAATATATATATTGCATTGTTTGTACCCTTTCCTTCCATAAAACCATACTGTTCTTCACTAATTTCCATTTATATTTTCTTTCTTGTTCTTCTCATTATAATTCTGAGTAGAAGCTTAGTGACATGGTTTATGAGGTTAATTGTACGAAAATCTTCACAATCAATTGCTCCTGGTCTTTTTGGTATAGCTATAAATACAGATTTCAGCATATCACTGGGTAAATATCCACTACTGTAAATATTCAACATTTTGGTTAATATATCTACTCCAAATTCTCCCAACACTTCTAATTCTTCTATTATGATTTCATCTGGTCCAGCTGTTTTTCCTTTCTTCATATGTTTCATAGCATCAGCGACTTCTTCTTTTAGAATAGGTGGGCCTTCTAAGTTACTTTCTTCTGTTAATTCTTCCCTTTCTCCATTATATAATTCTCTTATATACTCATTCCACCTCTTCATTATAGCACCTTCCTCCAATAAAGTCTGTCCTGTTTTTGATTTCAAACACCCTGTATTTATTATTATTTTTCTTCCTGTGAGCTCGCTGATTTGTCTGTACATACTTTTTTGATCTTTAATGGAATTTAATTCAATTTTTCTGCATTGCTCATTTAACCAACTTTCTTTTGCCTTCACACATTTATCTCTTATTTCTTTATTTATCTTAGCATACTCTTGTTTGTCATTTTTATTCTGTTTCCTTTTGTCCATCAACCTTAAGATTTCTTCATTCATCCATTTTTACTTAGCTTTTTGGCTTCTCTCCGGTAATATTTCTTTGCTAGTTTGATGAATGGAGTCCCTTAACATTTCCCATTGTTCATCTATACTCTGTATTTTAGCTATTGCATTTTACCTATTTTTCACAGTCACTCTGTATTGTTCTTGAATTTCTTTATCTACTTTCAGAACCTCTTTATTAAGTCTCAAGTTTTTAACCATTTTTTCCCATCTCTTTAATCTTACTTTTATTTGTCCACATAGTGGTACATGATCACTGTTACCGTCAGCACCAGGCATTGTCTTTACATTAATTAATGCATTTCTAAATCTTTTATTAATAAGTATGTAGTCAATTTGGTTGCGTATTTTCATATCAGGGCTTTTCCATGTGTATAGTTATCACCCTTACTGAAACATCCAAACATACCCATGTCCGCAAAACGACAGATAATAAACAGCATATTCACACCAACCCTATGCTACCAATCTCAAACCTGGACTTTATCCAAATTACACCTTCGCAAAATCAACACCTGCGAAATGAGATGCCTGAGGAGAGCTGCCAACTTAACAATCCGAGACCGAGTAAGAAATGCTACTATCAGACAGACTGTGGGATCAACACCTTGTGCCACATTTATTGACAGACAGAAGATCAAGTGGTTTGGCCATGTCATTAGAATGCAACATCAACAACTACCATCACTGGCCTTACATCAAAGATCATCTGCGACGAGACCACGAGGACGTCCAAGAAGAAAATGGATTGACGACATCAGAGACATTGTACAACCTCACGGAATGACACTATCCAGTGCCGTCCACCGGGCGCTGGAACGCAAATTATTCCTCCCCACGACGCTTGACGGCAGAAGTGGAAGATGATGATGATGATGATGATGATAGTCGTCTTTTATGGTGTTTAAACCATGTGTTTCCAATTATCATATCATTAATATTTGCCCATTCTATTAGTTTCTCTCCTCTTTCATTTCTTGTACCTAAACCGTAATTCCCCACTATATCCTCTATTTTTCCCTTTCCTACTTTTGCATTAAAATCCCCCAGTATTATTTTTATTTCTTGTGATCCAATTTGGGCTATTGCCATTTCAACTTCATCGTAAAAGTTTTGTATATCTTCATCACTACTGTTTGTTGTTGGTGCATATACTTGTATAATATTTATATCTATAGGTTTGACTTTGATTTTGACCATTATAACTCTATCTGAAATGCACCTGTATCCAGTCATAGATTTGGCTGTATTTTCATCAAATATTATTCCTACACCTTTTTCATGTGTGTCCCCTCCAGAATAAATTATTGTGTGTTTGTCGGTTATAATTTTGCCAGATCCCTTCCATCTCATCTCACTTATGCCTAGTATATTCATTTTCATGTTTTCCATTTCTCTTAGAACATTGTTTAACTTTCCTAGCTCATTTAATGTCCTAACATTCCACGTTCCTACTCTAAATTTATTTAGTTTAGTTATTGTTTTAGTTTTGCCATCAGTAGCTGGATGACGGTCTGGTGTCACCTGTGGCTCATGACTGTCCCTACCGGACGAGGATGTCCTAAGACAGCCATTAACGTCGTTCACTATTTCTGAAATGTGTGTCGCCATGAAATCTTGGGAAGATAATGTGGTGGTTTCCCCTTGCCTTCCACATTCACACGGTGGTCTTTTAACTCTGCCTTTGACAGCCATTTCCGACTGTCAGGACAAGTGAGTGCCCTGCTCTGCTCAGCTGCAGAGTTGTCCACTTATTCCGGTGGATACTCGGTCCCCAGAGCTGTGTTAGCCACACCGTGGTGTGTTTCCATCCTCTACCGCGGGGAGGTGCAGTTGGGATTTTCCCTTCCTAAAGTTATGGTCTATGACCAAAACTCTCCAGTACTTTTTGTAGGACTTTTTTATATATGATATATGAGTATGTGTAGATGTGTGTGTGTGTATGATTTATCAGTATTTGTGCTTATATATATATATACAAATGTTTGTGTCTGTCTGTATATGTGTACAATGCAATAGTTAAAATACAGAGTATAAATGAACAATGGGAAATGTTAAGGGACTTCATTCATTAAAGAAGCATATATAAGCCTGAGGGGGCGAGGGGTTACAATACTTTCTCGCAGCGCGCGAGACTTGGTTGCAGTTCTACCCGCGCTCATTACTTGTGGGATAATGAGCAGGCCGCTCAGAAAGCAATGGCAAATTACTGAGCGTAATCTTGCCAAAGAGATCAACAATCAGCTGAAAGATGCTGATGTTGACAGCGATGTCCTGTAAACGATGTGCAGACTTTTTTAACAATATAAACAATTTATGCTATGCCGATGACACAGATTTGATGGTGGAAAAAGCAAAACATCTACAATTATTGGACATATTAGTAATAGAGAGTACAAAGAAAGGACTATCCTTTAATATCAAGAAAACAGTAACACTGGTTGGTTGATTGATTTAGGAACCGACATCACAGCATTTGGGGCATTCCCATAAGCGCTCCGTCCCCATCCTCAGCAGTCAGCGAAGAGTTCCAACACCAATAATACCAGTAGCAATCTGATTATATGTCTTCTGAGCGTCGAGCGTCGGCCAGATCCCCTCGTCACTCCTCGCTGTCGCATTCTTACCAGGCCATGGTGATCCATTTGCTCCTCCGAGGTGTACATGTGCTTCCACAAGGCTGCAACCACATCTCCCTTGTCATGCATCAATACTCCACCAAGCCTTGCAGAGCCAGCCAATCTGTCCGCCTGTTCATTCCCCAGCACATCAGCATGCCCTAGAGAAAAGATCCAGATGATGCTTGCCACCCGTGACTTCCGAAGTGGAACAAGCCACTCTGCACGAAGCTTGCCTGTCCTCACCCTACTCAGCATGCTTTCTGAGTCAGTTACAGTCATGATGTGTGTGTGTGTATCATATTCTCCATCCAGCGGAAAGCTGCACTGACAGCCTCCATCTCCATTCTTAAGCTAGATGTTGTAGTATCATATGCCAGGCTCTCCTGTACCAAACATCGACCATTAGCCTTTGCCAAGAACCCCCAGGCACTTCTCCTACCTCTCAACACCGAACCATCTGTGTAGATAATCACATCACCCGGGCGAGCATTATCCTGAATTAGTTGCTGGATTTCCACTTCCGTGGCCCCTGCTGGCCACTCCCTGCACTCCCGGCTTAATGTGATTATAACTCTGCACAAGTCTGACTGTTCCACTGGCACTCTGACCCACTTCTCTCCTCGCCTAATGTTCTCCAAGATGCTTACCTGTCTGATCGTATCCTCCGCCTGAGCCATCCATGATTTCCCTCTTATCAGTCGCTGACCCTTAACTGCGTCCAGCACTTCATACAACGGGTGATCTGTGTCAGCAACTATTCTGAGGTATGCCTTCGCCTGCATCACCTTGAGCCTACCAGCAACAGTCAGCAAACCAAGGATGTAACGCATACACACCACTGGGGTGTCTCTGGTGCATCCCAGAATGACCCGCATAGCTTCGTTCTGTATGGGCTCAAATCTCACCAACTGACTCTTTGAAACAGTGAGCAGTCCTAGTCCATAATCAATCACTGAGAGGATCAAGTGCTGATATAGTGTGAAAAGCATCTCTGCTCTATGTCCATTGCAGCCATAGTTTTAAGTGCATTGAGTCCCTTTTGAGATCTTGTCACAACCGTCTCCACATAGTCCTTGAAGGACAGGCTCCAGTCAAATGTGATTCCCAGATACTTCAGTTTGTTCTCTCTTTTGACGCTTCTACCATCTATCGTGAGGCTTGGGACATCATCTCTCGTAATCCTGTTGTCCAGAGAGCACCACAAAATAGCTGTCTTTTCCGGGTGGATGACAGCACTCATTTCAGTGCACCAGTCAATCACTTTGGTCTACTGTCGCCTGTAGCTCCTGGGCTGTTTGCTCCCTATCTCTCCCCTGCCTATATGCAAGAATATTGTCTGCAAATGTTAGTATCCTTCCAACCCGTGGAGCTTTTAGGTTTGCAGTCTTGCTTGTATACACGTTAAAGAGCACCAGTGAGATTGCGGATCCCTGTGGCAGTCTCGGGGTTAAAATATGTGGCTCTGAGGTCCATGCACCCAGACGGAGAGCAACCCGACAAGAATGCAGGACGGCTGCTATCCTGTTCACCAACCAGGATTGACCCCCTTCTCCATCATGCGGTCATCAAAATATCATATCGAACTCTATTGTACGCATCCACGATCAAGCGCTGCCGCCATCGTTTCCTGCTTACTCTGGAACCCCTCATAAACATCAAAGGCAAAAGTGGCTGCGTTTGACCAGGTATCTTTTCCTGGCCTGTAGCACCCCAGGCCTCTTGGAAGAAGCTTCCCCCTTTCCAAAAACTCTTGCAGCTTGACAGCGACTATCTTCTCTAAAACCTTCCCAAATGTATTTTGAAGGGTGATCATCCTAAAGCCACTAAGCTTTGAATGATCCTTGAATGGTTTTGGGAGAGGGATGAGATAGCTGTGTACTCAATCCTGCGGTACTGATGCTGTCTTAATGCTCTGGTTAAAGCAGTCAGTCATCTCCTTCAGGTCTACATCGCTCAAAGCCTTCATGTGGCCATACCTGACCCCATCAGGCCCTGGTGCCGTGTCTTTCGCCTTTTTCAAAATATGTTTAACATCTTCAACCCGTATGATGTCTTCATAAGGCATATTCCTTTGTATTTGTCTGTGCAGTTTCCAGAATTTTCGCAGTGTTTTATCACCTCCAATCACTTTCATGAAAATTCCCATTTTGCCTTTTTGGCCTCTGCAGCACAGCGCTTGAAAACCTCCACCTTGTCTTTCTGGACATTTCCCGCTATGCCCACTTCCTCTCGTGAGCTTCGGGGTGTCTGTCGCACTTTCCTTAGCTGCTTCACTGCAGTTCTCTTTTCTTTCCAAGCATGGTCTACTTCTGGGGTCCGCCATGGGGGCTGCAAAAGAGTTTTAACAGTCCTGTTGCATGCCCCCTGTCTGAGGCGTCCAAGAAGGCTATTGGTCCACTCATATCGGAAGGTCTTGCACGCCCTTCCAGCCTTAACTTTCCTGGATTTAGAGATCAGGACTGAGCATGGCATGTGATCACTCCCATGGTCATTCAAAACAGTCCACTTTACATCAAGGACTGATGACTGGCAGACAAGTGCCAAGTCAATAGCTGTGTCTGCATCGCCAGGCCTCATTGCCATTCTAGTCGGCCTACCATCATTTATGCTGACCACATCGGACTCCACCATGGCATCCGCTAGGGCAATTCCTTGTCGGTTTTCTCCACTACTGTCCCAATCTCTGTTCCTCGTTCCTCGCATTGAAGTCTCCACATATGAGTAGCCTATCACCTGGTAATTCCTCCAATTCCTTAAGCCAGTCCCAGTGTTCCTTTCTGACAAAACAGTCCACTGTGGCATATACATTTATGATGTTCCAACTTAAGCCATCAATCTCCATTTGTATACCCTGGACCTCTCTTGCACTGTGATTCCACAGGCTTAAGTTAAGTACCACATGCTTCACTCCTTCCTTCACCAGCAGACCTTGCCCATGTCTCATCTGCCCAGTAGGGTTTATATAACTGGCATACCCAGGGCAATGGTATTTGTCTGTATTTAGCTCCTGGATCATGAGGACATCAAAGTCATATATTAGCTTCTCCAATACAGGACCTCTCTGCCTGGCATTACGACAATTCCAGTATCCCACTCTTACATGGTTGAAACCTAGTCTCTCCACTTTTCGTCTTGTTCTCCTGGTGCCTACCCTCCTATTTCTATGCCGGCGACAATTCCCGTGTATAATTAACTCCATAAGCAAAGTTTGGATATTGCAGGAAATAAGTAGTCACCCTAGTAGAGCCTGCCTTCTAGGGAAGGGGCAGGGGATGTCCCTCAGGAGTCCGTACGCCTGGTGCCGCCCCGCCCGCATCCAGACGTTCCACATTCACGACCAGTTCACCCATGGCCATTCAGTCCTCGGCACGTTGGTCCACCTTAAACTTGGGGGTTTAAAATTGGAGTTTTCTGTCTCCTAGATGGACTGCTGTCCAAAGCTAACGGGTTCCACCTACCCGGGTGAGGGGTTAGAGCTCCCCGACTCGCTTGGCAGGCACGTCTCCGAGCATATGAGGTATTTTCTAAGGAACCCAGATCCCACCCTGAGATCCCGCCTCGCCCTCTGTGCCCACCGCCAGTTGGTCCGCGGCTGCTTATTGGATATTCGTAGCTAATCTCTATATCTAGAGGCCATTCCACGATCCGCCACCTGTGAACGCGCTGGGTTGGGGATGTAACACTGGTTATATCAATGCAAAAGATGACCCCAAAATGTGAAATGACAATAGAAAGGAAAATGTTTAAACAAGTGGGTAATTTTAAATATCTAGGGACCTTGTGGGAGCACGTGTACACCTCGGAGGAGCAAATGGATCACCATAGTCTGGTAAGAATGAGACAGCGAGGTGTGACGAGGGGATCTGGCCAACGCTCGATGCTCAGAGGAAAGGCGAGACGGACATATAATCAGATTGCTACTGGAACTATTAGTGTTGGAACTCTTCGCTGGCTGCTGAGGATGGGGACGGAGCGCTTATGGGAATGTCCCGAATGCTGTGATGTCGGTTCCTAAATCAATCAATCAATCAAATATCTAGGGGAATTTATAACAGATGGAAGATGCACAACAGAGATTAAGAACAGAATAGGGCAAGCAAAAGCTTGGCCTATTCTCTTGATCAGATGTATGTATCGATATTGCGTTGCCATCGGGGAAGCCTGTTTACGTCATTGTTACAAATGGTGGCGCCCATCAATTTCCAAGTAAAGTTTATAGTTTTGAAATTCTAGTAAAAGGAAGATTATGTGTTCGTGTATCGAGTAAGACCATAGTCTACTCTTGCAAAAGATAGGTGCTGAAGACGGAGGCAGCCAGCCAGGAGGCGCACCACAGAAATCAGGCTGCCACGCAATAACGCCGTGAATTATGTCGACAACTGCTACATGTTATGGTGCTCGCCCTGCTCTGGTCCCACAGACAGGTGCAGTGCCGGGCCTTATGCCTCGTAAGGGTCTAACCACAAAAAATGGAGGTCCATCTCAGATGTCCAGCGGAGCCAGAGGGCCTGACAATAGACCGTCTGGCCGTACCAAACAAAGACTTAAAATAATGCACTGGAATGCAGAGGGTATCACCAAAAAAAGAATAGAACTAGAAAACATCTTGGCCAATGAAAATGTAAGTGTATGTTGCTTGCAAGAAACTCACCTGAACGAAAATATAGCCTTCAAAATCAGAGGCTACCAGTGTTACCGATCTGACCGAAAGGACAGGCGAAAGGGTGGGATACTGACTCTCGTCAAAAACAACATTCCTGCTTCCCAAATTGAAGTTCACATGGAAGGGGCTGAGTATCAGGCACTTAAACTTAAAACAGACAATACAGACTTTCACCTGATCAATTACTACTGTCCAAATGACCGCCCACAGGCACTGGACACACTACCATTAAAAAGAAAAATGATTGTGTGTGGCGACTTCAACAGCCATTCGCAGAGCTGGGGCTATGATCACATGGACCAGAGAGGAGAGAGATTGGAAGATTGGCAGGATGTGAATAGATTCATCCTGATTAACAAGCCGTCTGACCCACATACCTTCTACTCGAAATAATGGCACTCTACTACTACACCTGACCTGGCGTTTTATTCACCAGACCTGGAGTGGAACATTACACGAATTGTTGGGAAACAACTTGGTGGCAGTGACCATCGGCCAGTCTTTCTAACTGTAGAAAATGAGTTTGTGAGTGAAAGCAGCACCCTCTCGAGGTGGAACTACAAGAAAGCAGACTGGGCAATGTACAAGCATCACACCAGCATACTGGTTAAAAACCTGAACACTGAGAAGGACATAAATAAAGTAGTTGAAGAGTTTGGAAAATGCATACTACAGGCAGCACGAGAAACAATACCAAGAGGAGCCCGTAAACATTATAAACCCTACTGGAATAGTGAACTGGAACAGTTGCAAAATGATGTGGATGTATGTAGAAAACAAGCAGAGGCCAATCCCAGCCAAGAGCACCACAATAAATATCAGCACGCAATAGCCAAATTTCAAAGGGCCCAACTGCAGGCTAGACGGAAAAGCTGGCAGGAGAAAACAGAGTCACTGAACTTTGAAAGAGACACAAGGAAGTTATGGAGGCTAATAAAACAGCTTAACGATGAAGGCACAGGGAGAAACTCAAAAATCGCGCTACATAAAGACGGAAAAATTTTAACAGGAAAGCAAGCAGCTGACCATTTTGCGGACTCATTCGCACAAGATAACAATATTGAAATTAGTCCAGAGAAACAACAGGAGATTCGAGAGAAATGGCAAAATACAGGACAGAAGGAAATTGTACATGAGGTTAGGGAGACACCTATCACATTCAGTGAACTGGAGCTAGCCATATCAAAACTGAAAATGAGAAAATCACCAGGAGCTGATGGTATCTCCAATGAAATGATCAGGAACCTAGGAACAGAGGCCAAAGCAAAGTTGCTACAGATCTTTAATAATACATGGACCTTAGGCAGTGTTCCACAAGTCTGGAGAGAAGCAATCATGATACCCCTCCTAAAATCTGGGAAAGACAGTTCCATTGCCTCCAGCTACAGACCCATTAGCCTCACCAGTTGTCTCTGCAAAACAATGGAACGCGTCATCAATCACAGACTACAGTGGTACATTGAAAGTGAAAACATCCTTGTGCCACAACAGGCTGCCTTTAGGCAGTGCTACTCTGCGGAAGATCAGACAACCTACCTCTCTCAAGAAGTTGAGGATGCATTCCAAGAGAAGAAGCTGGTACTTGCGGCTTGGATAGATCTGAAGAAAGCCTTTGACAAAGTCTGGAAAGAGGGTCTGATGAAGAAACTGAGAAACTGTAAAGTCAATGGAAGAATGTACAAATGGGTAAAAGCATACTTGCACAACAGAAGAGCCCGAGTACAGATAGACGGTCTCAAGAGCAAGAAAGTACTATTACGTCACGGTGTTCCCCAGGGCGGAGTCCTGTCCCCAACACTTTTTCTAATCTTCATCAATGATCTTGTTGCTAATCTACCCGACGGAATTAAAGCGGCAATGTACGCTGATGACCTGGTTTTGTGGAGCGCAAATGAACATGCATCAGTGGCCACCATATTGCTACAGAGAGCTGTAGATACATTTGTTGCATGGGCGGATAGATGGTGTATCAGCATAAACACTGACAAGTGCAGCACCACTCTATTTACCCTTTCTCCGAAACAAAAGGCAGGGAGCATTCAGATAAATGGAACACCCCTAAGAGAAGATAAGGAACCAACATACCTTGGTGTAACATTTGACAACAGGCTGACATGAAGAAAACACATCAAAAAAGCAGTAGCAAAAGCCAGAAGGAAAATTGCCATCCTGAGAAAGTTAACTGGAACCACGTGGGGAGCCAGTGGGAAAATACTTAGCAAAGTTTACCAACAGAGCATACGACCACACTTGGAATACGGGTCAACTGCGTGGTGTTCAGCATCAAAAACTACATTGCAGGAGCAGGACAAGGTGCAAAATCAAGCTCTTAGAGTCATCACAGGAGGGATGAGATCAACCCCTATAGTAGCAATGGAGAAAATGGGGAGGACACAAGCTTTAAGAGAACACAGAGATACAAAAACACTAATACAAGCAGAAAAGTTTCTCAGCTTGCCAGGCCACCCTATGAAGAACCGATTTGAAAACTTAGCTATGGGGCGGTTGAAAAGAAGTAGTTTCATCCACCAGGCCAAACAACTCTGCAGTGAATCCATCGATCTTCCCACAGTTGGTATCCCCCTGACAACTATTCCAGAGCGAACCCCGTGGAAAGATGAGCATAGAATATCGCTACAAATCCAGTCAAAAGTGAGAGGAATATTTGACAAGGAAGAACAGAACAGTGTACAGCGCAGAACAGCCACTCTCAGCTTCCTTGATGATGAATACCCACAGGACCTCTGGAGATAGCCAGAGATAGCCACAGAGAAATTACAAAATACCAGCCATGGTACACAACCTGCAGTGATATTGACAGATGCAAAATCCGTAATAGAGGCGCTCCTGTCTGGGAAATTGCCAGTTCTGAGGACACTACTTTCTGAACTTAGCAGTCAGCGTAAGATCACCATACAGTGGATACCATCCCACTGTGGAGTACCCGGAAACGACAGAGCTGATCGATTGGCTAAGGAAGGAGCAAAAGAAGAACAACCTGATGTGCCCATTACATACCACCAAAAGAAAAGAATGATCAAATCAATCAGAAAGCCACCAAACCTTACTCAAGACGACTACCACGTTATGGACAGATCAGAACAGGTCATTCTTCTGCGCCTCAGAACAGGACACAATAGATTACGCAACCACTTGTATACAAAATTCAAGATTGGTGACTCAGCCATGTGCACATGTGGTTTGGCGTCGCAGACAGCAGAGCACATACTCCAGGATTGCCCAAACTACAACATATCCAGGCGAACCTTCTGGCCTAGAGAGACAACAGTGGAAGATAAACTTTATGGACCGCTGAATGAACTAAAAAAGACTGTTAGATTCATACAAGAGACGACATTGCAGTTGTAGACATGTTTCAAGCGAACGAAAGAAGAAGAAGAACTATCACTGAATAAAAGAAGGAGAGTTGAAATTCCATATAGAGCCTGTTTTGCTGTGTGGCAGTGAATCTTGGAATATAAACGAACAAATTAGAAAGACCTTGGAAGCAACAGAGATGTGGTTCCTGAGACGAATGTTGCGAATTCCTCGGACTGCTAGAGTAACTAACAACGATTGACTGAAAGAGGCTAATGAAACTAGAACATTATTTACAACAATAAGAAAGAGACAATCGGCTTTCTTTGGTTATGTGATGAGAAGAGAGGCATTGGAGAACAACGTCTCAATTTGAAAAATCAAGGGGAAGAGAGGCAGAGGCATACAAAGAGAAATTATGCTGGATGGACTAAGACATTGGCATGGAGAAATATCATCAGCAGAGTTGATCCAGAACACCAAGGACAGTGATCTGTGGATAGACATAAATGCATACTCCAGCTGGCAAGGCAATTGATGTTGATATTCATATACATATATGTCCATAAGTATGTAGGGTATTTGTATGTATATGTATGTGAATATGTATATATGTGTAAGTCAGGTCTTAGTCAGATATGACTGAGCTACCATGTGACAGCAGACGGTACTACCTGCTTTGTGATATCACAGAATGTTGTGTGGCACTCACCAAACCCGATACCCTTCATTGTGCCAATGGCTTCAGGCAGAGGAGCGCAATTGGGAGGGTGCAAGCCTTATCCTGGTATGAGGAAATGCAACTTAAAGACTGAATGTCATTGCAGGCCAGACCAGGACAGTTAGAGCATTGATTTGCTAATCCGGCAGCTTCTGCGGCTTGTTTTGTTCTAGATGTATAAGGGGCGTTCATTTGAAATCCGTTCGTGCCACACCGAGTGTAATTGCGTACATTGAACATGATCATGTCATAATCATGTGATAAGTATTGACCAATGAATAAAAGAGCATGTGCTTGTTGTCCCATTCTTCTTCTTCTTTCATTTGCTTGAAATATGTCTATAACTGCAATGCTGTCTCTTGTTTGCCTAGATATGTTATATTTTGGGCAGTCTTGGAGTATGTGCTCTGCTGTCTGCGACGCCAATCCACATGTGCACATGGCTGTTTCACCAATCTTGAATTTTGTGTACATGTGGTTGCGTAATCTATTGTGCCTTGTCCTGAGGCGCAGAATAATGACTTGTTCTGGTCTATCCATAACGTGGTAGTCATCTTGAGCAGGTTTTGGTGGCTTTCTGACTGATTTGATCATTCTTTTCTTTTGTTGGTATGTAACGGGCACATCAGGCTGTTCTTCTTTGGCTCCTTCCTTAGCCAATTGATTAGCTCTGTCGTTTCCGGGTACTCCACAGTGGGATGGTATCCACTGTATGGTGACCTTATGCTGACTGCTAAGTTCAGAAAGTAGTGTCCTTAGTACTGGCAATTTCCCAGACAGGAGCGCCTCGAGTACTGATTTTGCATCTGTCAATAGCACCACAGGTTGTGTACCATTGCTGGTATTTAGTAATTTCTCTGTTGCTATCTTGATTGCCTCAATTTCAGCATCGTAGTTATGGCAGTACTTTCCTGTCGGTACTCTAGCTGTGTCCCTAGTATTATTTGGGTATTCTATGTACACTCCCGCTCCTCCATTTCGAACAGCATTTTGTGCTGACCCATCTGTCTCAGATCCAGAGCTCCTGTGGGTATTCTTCATCAAGGAAGCTGAGAGTGGCTGTTCTGCGCTGCACACTGTTCTGTTCTTCCTTGTCAAATATTCCTCTCACTTTCGTCTGGATTTGTAATGATAGTCTATGCTCATCTTTCCATGGAGTTCGCTCTGGGATAGTCGTTAGGGGGATACCAACTGTGGGCAGATCGGTGGTTTCTCTGCAGAGTCGTTTGGCGTGGTGGATAAAACTACTTCTTTTCAACCGCCCCATAGCTAGGTTTTCAAATCTGTTCTTCATAGGGTGGCCTGGCAAGCTGAGGAACATTTCTGCTTGTATTAGCGTTTTCGTATCTCTGCGCTCACTCAGTGCTTGTGTCCTCCCCATCTTCTCCATTTCCACTATAGGGGTTGATCTCATCCCTCCTGTGGTGACTCTAAGTGCTTGATTTTGCACTTTGTCCAGCTCTTGTAGTGTGGTTTTTGATGCCGAACACCACGCAGTTGACCCATATTCCAGGTGTGGTCGTATGCTCTGTTGATAAACTTTGCTAAGTATTTTCCCACTGGCTCCCCATGTGGTTCCACTTAGCTTTCTCAGGATGGCTATTTTCCATCTGGCTTTTGCTACTGCTTTGTTGATGTGCTTTCTCCATGTCAGCCTGCCATCAAATGTTACTCCAAGGTATGTTGGTTCTTTATCTTCTCTTAGGGGTGTTCCATTTATCTGGATGGTCCCTGCCTTTTGTTTAGGAGAGAGGGTAAATAGGGTGGTGCTGCACTTGTCAGTGTTTATACTGACACACCATCTATTTGCCCATGCAACAAATGTATCTACAGCTCTTTGTAGTAATATGGTGGCCACTGATGCATGTTCATTTGTGCTCCATAGAACCAGGTCATCGGCATACATTGCCGCTTTAATTCCATGCAGTAGATTAGCAACGAGATCATTGAGGAAGATTAGAAAGAATGTGGGGGACAAGACTCCGCCCTGGGGAACACCGTGACGCAGCAGTACTTTCTTGCTCTTTAGTCCGTCTATCTGTACTCGGGCTCTTCTGTTGTGCAAGTATGCTTTCACCCATTTGTACATTCTTCCATTGACTTTGCAGTTTCTCAGTTTATTCATCAGACCTTCTTTCCAGACTTTGTCAAAGGCTTTCTTCAAATCTATCCATGCAGCGAGCACCAGCTTCTTCTCTTGGAATGCATCCTCAATTTCTTGAGAGAGGTAGGTTGTCTGATCTTCCGTAGAGTAGCACTGCCTAAAGCCAGTCTGCTGTGGCACAAGGATGTTTTTACTTTCAATGTACCACTGCAGTCTGTGATTGATGATGCGCTCTAGTGTTTTGCAGAGACAGCTGGTGAGGCTAATTGGTCTGTAGCTAGAGGCAATGGAACTATCTTTCCCTGATTTTAGGAGGGGTATCATGATTGCTTCTCTCCAGGCTTGTGGAACACTGCCTAAGGTCCAACTGTCATTTCATTGGAGATACCATCAGCTCCTGGTGACTTTCTCATTTTCAGTTTTGATATGGCTAGCTCCAGTTCGCTGATTGCGATGGGTGCCTCCAGAACCTCGTGTACTATTTCCTTCTGTCCTGTATGTTGCTGTTTCTCTCGAATCTCTTGTTGTTTCTCTGGACTAATTTTGATATTGTTATCTTGTGCGAATGAGTCCGAAAAATGGTCAGCTGCTTGCTTTCTTGTTAAGATGTTTCCATCTTTATTTAGTGCAATTTTTGAGTTTCTCCCTGTGCCCTCATCATTAAGTTGTTTTATTAGCTTCCACAATTTCCTTGTGTCTCTTTCAAAGTTCAGAGACTCCGTTTTCTCCTGCCAGCTTTTCCGTCTAGCCTGCAGCTTGACCCTTTGAAATTTGGCTTTTGCATGCTGGAATTTATTGTGGTGCTCTTGGCTGGGTGTGGCCTCTGTTTGCTTTCTACATACTTCCACATCATTATGCAACTGTTCCAGTTCACTACTCCAGTAGGGTTTATATTGTTTACGGGCTCCTCTTGGTACTGTTTCTCGCGCTGCCTGTAGTATGCATTTCCCAAACTCTTCAACTACTTTATTTATGTCTTTCTCAGTGTTCAAGTTTCTAACCAGTATGCTGGTGCGATTCTTGTACATTGCCCAGTCTGCTTTCTTGTAGTTCCACCTCGAGAGGGTGCTGCTTTCACTTACAAGCTCATTTTCTACAGTTAGAAAGACTGGTCGATGGTCGCTGCCACCAAGTTGTTTCCCAACAATTCGTGTAATGTTCCACTCCAGGTCTGGTGAATGAAAAGCCAGGTCAGGTGTAGTTGTAGAGTGCCATGATCTCGAGTAGAAAGTATGTGGGTCGGACGGCTTGTTAACCAAGATGAATCTATTCTCATCCTGCCAGTCTTCCAGTCTCTCTCCTCTGGTCCATGTGATCATAGCCCCAACTCTGCGAGTGGCTGTTGAAATCGCCACACACAATCATTTTTTCTGTTAATGGTAGTGTGTCCAGTGCCTGTGGGCGGTCACTTGGGCAGTAGTAATTGATCAGATGTAGATCTGTATAGCCTGTTTTAAGTTTAAGTGTCTGATACTCAGCCCCTTCCATATGGACTTCGATTTGGGAAGCAGTATGTTATTTTTTACAAGGGTAAAACAATTTTTTACACCTTTTCGCCTGTCCTTTCAGGCAAATCGGTAACACTGGTAGCCTCTGATTTTGAAGGCTATATTTTCATTGAGGTGAGTTTCTTGCAAGCAACATATGCTTACTTTTTCTTGGTCCAGGATGTTTTCTAATTCTAATTTTTTGTTGCTGACTCCCTCCGCATTCCAGTGCATTATTTTAAGTCTTTGTTTAGTATGGCCAGCCGTTCTATTCTAATGTCCCCTGGCTCCACAGGACATCTGAGAAGGACCTCCAGTAGTTGGGGTTGGACCCTTTCGAGACATAGGGTCCGGCACTGCACCTGCCTGGGGGTCCAAAGCAGGGCGAGCACCATAACTTTTAGCAGTAGTCGACATATTCCATTTTGCGCAATTGCGTGGCATCCTGATTTCTGTGGTGCGCCTCCTGGCTGGTTGCCTCCGACTTCAGCACCTTTCCTTTGCTAGAGCAGACTGTGGTCTCACTCGAGTTTAGATGTGTACACACACACACGCCTGTCTGCACATGCATGTATGTGTATGCACATCTAGAGCACACTGGTTATTTTCCGGCGCCAGATACTCGCCGTCGCCCCTTCTCCTGTTAGTGGAAACAGTTCCGCCACGTGAAGGCCAGGAATTGGACTTTTGCTGCATAGGTTATGTATTCACGAGCCATTGGGGTATTTAAGCAATGTTGGGCGCTCACCCCAACACTGCGCCCCGGCTACATACAGCAACATTTGGAACCTTGTTGTCCCATGATGCATAGGTTCTGTTTCTGCGTTGAGAAAATGGCCAGGTTGATCCAAAATCCGTCCAAAGAAGCTCAAGGAGCGGTGGCTCGTTTCTTTCATTTGAAGGATGTCGACCAGTGGACATTCATCGAAGAATGCTGGCAGTGTGCGGTAACAAATGTGTGTCGAAGACAACAGTGGCAGACTGGGCACGAATGATTTGGAAAGGACATCAGTTCACGACAGATTTTCAATGGCCAGGTCAAGTGCATATTGTTGCAATAAAAAAAACCATCGCCAAAATTGATGCAGCAGTACAGATAAACGTTGTCGAAACATACATTCGCTAGTGAAAGAATTTGATGTGTCAATTGTGACAATTCAAAAGGTCATTCGTAAGAAACTGCTATATCGGAAGGTGTGTTCACAGTAGGTACTACGGATGTTGACCGACCACCAAAAAGAGGAACGCATGGGATGGTGTTTGAACCACTTGCTATGTTACAGAGTGGAGGATGATGTATTTCTTTTAGTATCATGCAAAAATTGTGTCTGTCAATGTCAAAACTTTTAGAGGAAAGACATATTATGCGGTATTTATTTGTGAGTTCTGTCGGTCGTCTTGTTTTCTGTCATATGTCGTATTTAGTTATGTACCGTCTTCTTTAGCAGCAGTGTAACATCAACTCACACATTAACACCAAAATACTATACACGTCAATTTCATCCTATTTAACTAATGTGATCTATCTGACTTTCCTACACTTTAGCTAACTCGTCAGTCAATTCAATCAATCAATCATGTGCCATGCCGGAAAGCGTGTGCGGTCATGACTCGCCATTTCACTCGATCACCAGTGTTGTGGATCAGCTCAGTGTTCCTGTCTCGTCCATGCCATGTGGCCAAGCCATCCAGGTATTTTCCTCTCGGTCTTCCTCTTGGTCTGTTCCCCTCGATCTTGCCAGTTGTCACTAAGTTCTCCAATCCATTTCTTCTCATAACATGTCCAAAAAATTTTGACTGTCTACGTCTAATTTCTCTAATCAGTTTACGATGTTCATTTGTCTCCTGTAGTACTTGGTCATTGGTTTTTCTGTCTGTCCACGGTATTCTTTGCATTTTCCTCAGAAACCACATTTCTGCAGCCATCAGATGCTTTTCAGCTTGACTGCTCATTGTCCAAGTTTCACATCCATACAAAAGAACAGGCTCTATGTATCCCTTCAACACTCTTTTTCATCTTGCTAAAGGCTACTTTCGCCATGGCGATTCTTGTTCTAATCTCTTCAAGGCATCTCCCATCAGATGTCAGTCAATAACTTATTAATAAATGAATTATTAGCGCTGTCAATCTAAATGCCAAAAATAGCCTGAACTGTCACCTGAAATAACTCTAGTGGGTTTTAAATCGTAAGATTCTTTACTTCTGACACCATCAAATCTATACTTAACTAGAGCTGTGGGTTTCAATCATAAGACTGACCACTTCTGACACCATCAAATCTAAGCCTATCGACGTCTCACACGTCTACAGGTATTCTTAGATCCTTCACATGCACTCAAGAAAATGTCAGTCTTGCATGTGGTATCAAATATTTATTCAGGAGAACCTGATTATCGTCAAGATGCGCACATAGGGCGGTTAATTTATTACATTATCATTATATACATAAGTGCTGGCTAACAAACAATCATAGCACTCAGGCAATCACACAAAAACCCTGCACTCAAATACTCGCTATCTTCAACATGGTAACGCCAGCTAGCACTCCCGCAAAATTCATACACTCGCTCCTGAAACACATGCGTTCTTTCCCTAAACCGTTGAGTCCCAGTCTGAATCTCCTCATGCTGGCCGGTTGGTCACGTGGTACTAGACCCTGTGTATCTCGGGACAGCCGGGCTGTCTCAACAGTCACGTCGTACTGCTGTCCACCCGTGTTGTGTCGGGTCCCTGAGTGCAAGGCTGTCTGGTCAATCCAGGACAGAGTCCCGTAGACTTGTGTCCCCTTTCATAACTGGGTCTTGTCCTGTCTATGTCCTGTCTATGACATCTCTATGTCCCTGCCTATGTCCTGTCTCTGATATCTCTATTGTCCTGTAGATGTCCTGTCTATGACATCTCTGCGCCCTTACCTATTTCCTGTCTCTCATATCTATGTGGTCCTGTAGATGTCCTAGAGGACGGTCGTGGATGGGTCAAGCCGAAGACATTCTTCAACAGGTGTGTTCACTTGAGGACTTAGAACCTGGCGAGGAGTGGGTGCAAGTGCCAACAGACTTCTGCACATCCTTTTCAATTTGCATCCAACTAGATAGAAAATGCAGACAAGAAAATCCGGCTGCTGTTGAGGCTGAAGTACAAGCGTTGATTTTCGAGAATTCGCTAGACGGTGACGCGGTCATCTACACAGATGGGTCGGTCGTCTGACATGTGAGAAGCTCATGGGCCTTTACAGCTCGGGCCGGAGGGAGAATTGTGAAGGAGGACTCTGGTGCTTTCACTGAAACCACAAGTAGCCTGACCATGGAAGTCATGGCAGTAAGTAAAGCAATAACATGGCTCGAGACACAGACATTCACTAGGGCTTGTTTCCTTAGCGACTCAATGAACATGATCAAGAGGATAGAGGAGGGGTCGATCCGAAGAGAATGGTTGCTGCCTCTGAAGCGGTCTCGGCTGGCAAAGATTAGTTTCATCTTCGTGCCAGGGCATGCGGGAGTACAAGGAAATGAGCAGGCTGACAAGCTCGCAGGTGAGGCTACTGTGGAGGGCGGACGCGCCATGGACCAGGCTGACATTCTGAATGCTCTACGTGAAGTGAGACTTTTGCGAGAACCAAGTGATGACTGTGAATCTTCAACAATGGCCAGACTGCGAGAGCAGCAAATTAAAAGAGGGGTGGCCAAACAAGAACACTACGCAGGAAGCCAAAGAAGATTGATAAACCAACACAGAACTGGCGTCGTTAGCTGCTACACGCTGCTGAGGAGGGGATCCGAGCACTTATGGACTGAATGGTTCGATGTGCAACGAGGATGATATGTCGACTAACTAAGTAACTAACTAACTAACTAGATGTCCTGTCAATGACATCTCTGCATCCCTGCCTATGTCCTGTCTCTATTATGTTCCTTGTCCTCTATATGTCCTGTCTCTATTCCCCAACACGCTGACAAAGCAGCTTACTGTCAGTAAAAACAAGACTAGGAGCAGATAACAAAAGTGATATTGCACCAGTAATTGGAAAAACTAACAAAATTAGAAATTAAAGAGGGCTCCAAGAAATATCAAGCTGTATTTGGCAATACTTGAATCAAATCAGGAAATGGGTGATAAATATGGCATTTTTGTACAGAATAGGAACAGTGCTTTAGAAAAAAATAGGCTGTTTGGACAAACAATTTCAAATGCTAAAAGAGTCAATACAACAGACATCACAGGAAATAATACCAGAAATAAAAGAAGACTGCAAAGAATTCATGGATGACAAAGAAATTCTACAACTGATGAACATTATAAGCAAAAGTAAACAAAATCAGTATAAATATAAAAGAACAAATAGAGAAATAGTACTGTAATGTAAGACAGCAAAAGAAATCTGGCTATATAGTCACAAGTGCAATTAATTCAGAGACCTCTGAAGCTGTGAAGTTCATACTGTGTGCAACACTTTTCACATATTATTGCGTGGAACGAGACAAAGCCATATGAAATAAAACCTGTTACAATGAAGTAAATCTTGCCATTTTATTATATATTTTTTCTTTTGTTCACGTAGGTGATGGAAGAGCTAGTCAAGTTTGTGTACAGATCAGTAATGAAACAGTGTTCTGAGGATGTTGATATTTTTTTAAGGCATACTGAATTTTCAAAATCACTGGTAGGTATTCTTTTCATGATATGATCTAAAATATGTTTATGCTGGAAGTTCATTTAGAACGTGCTAGTATGAATGATACAGACATCAACAAAGATAATTTCTATGAACAACTACTTGGTACCATCAACTCATCTCCCAAGCACGACATTGTTGTTGTAATGGGTGATTTCAATGCCAAGATAGGGTCTGACAATAAGGGTGTTGAAAGATATATGGGAATTCACGGCTTAGGGGATATGAACCAAAACGGAGAGAGACTACTAGAATTCTGTGAAATAACAAATCTGATAGTAGCAAACTCTTTATTTCCGCACAAAGATATACACAAAGTCACGTGGAACTCGCCTGATAACATCACAAAAAATCAGATAGACCATTTTTGCATTAATGCCAAATTCCGTTCATCAGTACAAGACGTTAGAGCCTACAGAGGTGCAGATGCTGGCAGTGATCACAATCTATGCATTGCCAAACTAAAAATAAAGCTCAAGACTCTGCACAGATCACCCAGAATTAAGAAAATAAACTCACAGTCCCTACTGACTAAAGAACACCAACTCGCATTCAATTCAGAGGTACGAAGCAGCTATGCTAACAAAGAAAGTGTATCGAGCAATGCGAATATTAAAAACAACATTGAAGAAAATTGGAATTTCCTAAAAAATACCTTGCTAAATGCTGCAACAAACTCAGTCGGCTACGTACAAAGACAGAAGAAGAAGTGGCTAAGCGATAACACCTGGACGAAGATACAAGAAAGAAAACAAGCAAAACTAACACTTCTTTCTGCAAAAGACACATCTACATATGATACCCATAAGCAAAAATACTCTATGTTGGATAAAGAGGTGAAATCAAACGCACGAAAAGACAAACAGAACTTCATTCACAGCCTGGCCTCCGAAGCCGAAGCAGCTGCCAGAACTGGAAACAACAGAGCCGTATTCCATATCATGAAGCAACTATGCAATCACTCACCTACACCAAATATACCCATCAAAGACAAACAAGGCAATCAATTGTTATCCGATGACCTTCAAAAGCAACGATGGGCAGAACATTTCAAAGAAATATTAAATAGACCGCAGCCTGACACTGTTCCGAACCTGGATGGAGAAATTACTATGCCCCCACTGGATGCCTCCTGCGAGTCATTCACCATGGAAGAGATTAAAGCAGCCATCAAAAAATTGAAGAACAACAAAGCTGTTGGTGAAGATGAAATCTCAGGAGAAATGCTGAAAGCAGCAGATGAGAACACCTTACAACGTTTGTTACAGCTGATCAATGAAATCTGGCAAAGCGAATCCCCACCACAACAGTGGATAGATGGTGTAATTTTCAAACTGCCTAAAAAGGGCGATATGTCTGATTGCAATAATTGGCGTGGTATCACTCTATTGTCAGTACCAGGAAAACTTTTTTGTAGCATGTTACTTGAGAGATTGAAAAAGGCGATAGATGAAAGGCTCAGAGAAGAACAAGCAGGCTTCAGACCAAAACGGTCATGCATAGACCACATTTTCACCCTCAGAATAATCATTGAAGACTCCTAGAATTCCAGTCGAAATTAATCACCAACTTTGTCGACTTTCAAAAAGCCTTCGACAGTATCCACCGTCCTTCACTTTGGAATCTACTTAACATCTATGGTTTTCCTACCAAATATACCAACGTCATAAAATCTTTCTACAAAGAAACACGTTGCTGCGTAAGAACAGAAACAGGCAATTCTGACTGGTTCTCAGTCGAAACAGGAGTGAAACAGGGTTGTGTCTTATCACCGATGCTTTTTGGAATAGCTATCGACTGGGTCATGCGCAAATGCACAAACAACACAAATATGGGTATCCATTGGGTTGACAAAATTCTAGAAGACCTGGACTTTGCCGACGACATAGTGCTTTTGAGTTCAACACACCCGGATGCCCAAGAGAAAATAAACCACCTCCAAAATGTTTCAGGGCAAATTGGTCTCCAAATTAACACCACAAAAACAAAGACTATTGATCTTACCAACAGTTCAGATGACACCAAATTGAACAGCTACGTTCTTGAAAAAGTCAACAGCTTTACATACCTAGGAAGCAAAATGACATCTACAGGGGACTCAACACCAGAAATATCATCTAGAATCGCACTGGCATCTAGTGCCTTCAATAAACTGTCAAACATCTGTAAGTCAAAGACACTCAGCAAACACACAAAACTTAAAATCTTCAACTCTTGTGTGATTCCAGTGTTAACGTATGGATGTGAAAGTTGGAAATCAATGGTAGCTTTAGATAAAAAATTAGACAATTTTGAGAACAAATGTCTTAGAAGACTTCTAAACATCCACTGGACAGACTTCAGAACCAATTCGCAAATAAGACAAGAGACTAAGCAAGATACAGTATCCAATTTCATAAGAAGACGCCGTTGGAACTACATCGGCCATGTACTCAGAATGGACAAGTCAAGACTCCCCTATCAAGCCCTCATATGGTCACCAGTAGGGAAAAGAAAACGGGGAAGACCAAGAGAGACCCTGCGTAGAACCATCATTAGAGAAGGCTCATTCAATGGCCAAGTAAATATCCAAGATCTACAACAGGTAGCAGCGAACCGCCAAGCATGGAGAGACAGGACTTCTGCCCTATGCGCCGCCTTAGGCTCAAGAGGAAAGACTAACTATGTATGAATGCTGTTTAATCACAGTTGTCATTCATGTGCTGTGTTTATCAGTTTCATGTTACTTTGAAAATTGTATTGATTCTTTTAGCTGTTGTATGTTTTTTGTATTGCATGATGTGATTTCAATCATCATCATCATGTGCCATGCTGATAAATGTGGGCGGTCACGTTTCACCATCTCACACAATCAATACAGCTGTGGATCAGCTCCGTGTTTTTGTCTCAGCCATACCACATGGCCAAGCCAACCAGGTATTTACTTCTCT
Organism: Cepaea hortensis; assembly: GCA_963921405.1. Lineage (NCBI taxonomy): Eukaryota > Metazoa > Mollusca > Gastropoda > Stylommatophora > Helicidae > Cepaea > Cepaea hortensis. The sequence continues at coordinate 116,679,155 of OY992879.1, forward strand.
GGCTTCCCTTGTTCTTTTTCCCTTAATCTTGCCAATTGTCACCAAGTTCTCCAATTTATTTCTTCTCATAACATGACCAAAAATGTTGACTGTGTATGTCTAATTTCTCTAATCAATTTATGGTTTTCATTTGTTTCTTGTAGGATTTGGTCCTTGATTTTTCTATCTGCCCATGGTATTCTTTGCATTTTCCTCAGAAATCACATGTCCACAGCCATCAAATGTTTTTCAGCTTGTCTGCTCATTGTCCACTCTTCACATCCATACAAAAGTACAGGTTCTATGTAACAGTTCAACACTCTTTTTCTCATTGCAAATGCCATCTGTTTATTGGTCAGTGTATTTTCTATCTTGCAAAAGGCTACCTTTGCCATGGCGATTCTTGTTCTAATCTCTTCAAGGTATCTCCCATCAAACTGACTATTCCAAAATAATTGTACCAATTCACTTGTTTAAGAATATTCCCATTTACTCTACATTACAAATTGGTATTTCCTTCTTCTTAGTGACTACCATAATCTGTGTTTTCTTCCAATTTAATTCTAACCCTTGTTGTTCCCTGTATGCAACAACCACATCTACTAAATGTTGCAGATCCTGCTCATTGTCTGCAATCAGTAGTGTATCATCCACATATCTAATGTTATTGATGTTACGTCCTCCAATGGTGATTCCTCTTATATCTTCTAAATTTCTGAAAATACTTTCACTGTATAGGGAAAATAAATCTTGAGACATTACACATTCCTTTCGCACACCTCTCTTAATAAGCTGATATTGACCTACTTCATTATCAATCATTGTGGCAGCTTGTTGTTTCCAATATATGTTTTTTACAAGTCTTTCCCATCAATTTGTAGATCTGCAAGCATCTTCATCATGTTGACATGTCTTACTTTATCGAAAGCCTTTGTGTAGTCAATAAAGCAAAGATGTAGGTCTTTGTTTACTTCTATCATCATCATCATCCTCCACTTCTGCCGTCAAGCGTTGTGGGGAGGAATAATTTGCGCTCCAGCGCCTGATGGGTGGCACTGGATAGTGTCATTCCATGTGATTGTACAATGTCTTTGATATCGTCAATCCATTTTCTTCTTGGGTGTCCTCTTGGTCTTGTCGCAGATGATCTTTGATGTAGGGCCAGTGATGGTAGTTGCATTCTAACGACATGGTCAAACCACTTGATCTTCTGTCTTCAATAAATGAGGCACAAGGTGTTGATCCCACTGTATGTCTAAAAACAGCATGTCTTACTCTGTCTCAGATTGTTAAGTTGACAGCTCTCCTCAAGCATCTCATCTCGTAGGTGTTGATTTTGTGAAAGTATGATTTGGATAAAGTCCAAGTTTGAGGTTGGTAGCATAGGGTTGGTGTGAATATGCTGTTTATTATCTGTCGTTTTGTGGACATTAGTATATTTGGATGCTTCTGTATGGATGATAGTTGATATGTAAGTGCACTAGCTTTTTGACATCTGATTTCGATATCTCTGTCCAATCTGCCATCTTCTGTGATCATACGTCCAAGATATTTGAATCCTTTAACTTGTTCCAGAGATGTGCTATTTATCTGTATACTTAGTAGACCAGGTGATCTGCTAACTTTCATTACTTCGGTTTTGGATGTATTTATACTCATATTGTATCTGCTGCATGTTGAACTCAGATTATTAATATGATTTTGTAGTCTGCACTAATCGCTATAAAACGGGTACTGATCATCTGCAAAAAGAAGTTCATTTATTTCCTGTGGATCAATTGTTTCATCTGAAGTAAAGAGTTCTAAATTTTCTTAATCTGTTCTGTCAAGGCTTGCTTCTTTTGATATTCTGTCCATGTAGATATTAAATAGCAGAGGCAAGAGCACTCATCCCTGTCTCACTCCTGTATTGACTGTGAACATATCTGATATACCTTCTTGTGTTCTGACTGCACTTCGACTCGAGTGGTACATGGCTATGATGTTTTCTAGCAATTGTCCTTGTATCCCGTTGTCTTCAAGGATGGCCCATAATTTGTATCTTTCTACTTTATTGAAAGCCTTTTCCTGATCTACAAAAACAATATTCTGCTGGTCACTATATTAAATGGTTTTTTCACATATTTGTCTAAGTGTAAATAGTGCATCAGTGCAACTTTTACCTTTCCGAAAGACAAATTGTACTTTGCTTAACCGTTGTTCACCTGTGGGTCTAGCTCTTTTTTTCCAATAGTTTTGCGTACATTTTCCCTATATGTCTCAGGAGTGATATATCTCTGTATGTTTCGCACTCTCTCTTATTTCCTTTCTTTTTCCATATTTGTACTTTTATTGCCTGTTGCCAATCACCTGGGACTTTTCTTTCTTCCCATGCTATATTAAAAAGTCTTATCAGCCATTTAATTCCTGTTTTCCCACAGGCCTGAATAGCTTCTGTGGTTATTCCATCTGGACCCGGTGATTTGTTTTTAGGAATTGTCTGTATAACTGCTTTGACTTCTGCAGGGATGAAGTTTGGTTCTTGTTGTCCATGGCTTTTAGGCACAAATGTGAGATTTTCTGTTATGTGTAGGATTTAGTAGTTCTTAAAAGTATTCAGCCCACCTTGCTAGTCTTTGCTGTGGATTAAGTAATGGTATACCTGTTTTGCTGTTTATGATGGTGGTTGGTTTGTAGCATGCATCTCTGTTTCTCATATTATTGACACGTTAATAAAATTCTCTTCGGTAGTCTTTCCTAAGGGTCACCATCTGATCACTGTATATTCTCCAGGATTCATCTTAAGATGCTCTAATTGTTCATTTGGCATTTCATCGTGCTATTCTATAAGTGACATAGTCTTGTTCAGATTTAGTTGTGATCCATGTTTTGAACGCTAACTTCTTTTTTGAATACGCTATCGTTAACTTCTTTGTTCCACCAAGCTGTTCTTAATATTTTGTCCGGTCATACTTTCTTTGTTCCACATTTTTTTCCCAGTGTGTCGAGTATGGCAGCCTTGAAATTTGTCTATTCCTTATCCACGCTTTAGTAGTCATCAGGGATATACCTATGTAGTTTTTTTATTTCTTGATTGAATTCGTCTTTAACCGTATTTTTCTGAAGCCTCCTATAATTGATACATGTGTTAATTTTTGTTTCTTATTTTGCTGTATTTTGAAATCTTTTTTTATTCTCACTGGTTTGTGATCAGTATCAACATCTGTATTTGGAGTGCTCTTGAATCCAATAGTAGTCTTCTGTCTGATTTTCTAAGTAGAATAAAGTCAATTTGAGATGCTTGATCTGTGTAATTCCATTTATACCAGGTTTTGGTGTGGCTACGGCGATGGAAAAAAACTTATTTGCTATTATTAGTCTGTGTTCGAGCATATGTTGAGTAGGTGTTAACCATTGCTAATACATTCAGTCTCTGTGTCACTTAATGGCTCTATGCATTCATCCCACGGTGTTCTTCATGTGCCTATTCATCTGTTTAATCACCCATCACAATAAGTTCATCTGTCTCACTGACATTGTTTAACATGTCTGCAAGTTTATCAAAATACTCGTCTTTGTCTTCATCGCTGTAAGTATCGTTACATGGGGCATATGTTTGTATAAAAGTTGTCTTATTTCCTTCTTTGATCTGTATTAGTATTATTCTTTCCAATATAAATTTAGTGTTGATGGCTTTCACTTTTTCTGGATGTAACAAAAAACCCACACCATGTTTAGCTTTAGCTCGCTGATCGACACCACTCCATATAAGAACGTAACTTTCATGTGTTCAGGGCACAGGGGGGCTGCTTGGTCACGAGGTATGGTGTCCGCCTCGAGTGCTGGAGGTCCCAGGTTCATGGCCCGGTGAGGGCCAAGATTTTTTTTTCACGTGGACTTCTAGTAATAAAATTTCCCCTGGTCTCTGGGTAGTGAGATCGGACGCCCGTGTGTATTGTTAAAAAATCTCTTGGCAGTCGGAAATCGAAAAAGAGTAGCCTAACGGCGCTGCCCGGGCAAAATTTAAAGTTAAAAAATCTACCCAAAGTATTTCAGGATCCTTGCCGGTGCTACAGAGTGCGTGCACTGAGCTGAGTTTCTCCAGACACAGGTTTGAGTTAGGAGGAGAACGGAGCACTTGTGGGTTACACCTGTGTGCCGTGATGTTGATCCATCGACTTAACTAAACTAAACTTTCATGTGTTCGTTTTGTGTTCTGCACCCCCCCCCCCCCCCCCCCCCCTTCCTAGTATCTGCGAGTCCTAATATTTGAATATTTGATTTTTTACATAAACTCTATGAGAGCTGGTCCTTTATTTCCTAGACCAGTAACATTCCATGTCGCAAATGTCTCCTTTCTGTTTCGTAATGTAGCTGTTGTTGATCGCTTGTTCGATGTTTTTCCAGCATGAATGCTGATAGAGTTGCGCTTTTCTTTCAATTTCCTCCATAATTCTCGAGCAGTAGTACTGGAACAAATAAATTCTCTACCGGTTTGCTGGACCTGTCGTAGGTTCATCCTTATTTGAACAGATTGATGTTAAGAAACACACACAAAACATGTAATTATATCTCCAATGTTTATATCGCAAATGTTTTTACACCGCCATCTTGAAAAAGTCACCATTTGAGACCGTTTACTTCTATAGAACGTTCAATTAATGTTCTCAACATATACACATTTACTGTACTCTTGCCTTCTACGAACCAACATTGTTCTCCTATTTTGGGTTGTATTTTCGTCCTAATTCTTTGCGTGATGATTCTTAGCAAAATCTTTTGTAGTGTGGCTCATTATACTAATTTTTCTATGTTTATCACATTCTAAGTCTCCTGATTTCTTTGGGATTGCAATAAATGTAGAATTACATAAATCAGGGTATACCTCGAGTATCATATATTGTGTTCAGAAGTCTGGTGACCTGGTCTATTGCATATTCTTCTAAGTCATTGATAATTTCTGTTGTAATGTTGCCTGGTCCCGTGGTCTTACCAGTTTTCATATGTTTAAGAACATTCTGAACTTTCATTGTTAAAATTGATGGTCCTTCATTGTTATTCTAAATATCATAATGCTCTTCTCTTGTATCATCATAAAGGTCTTTCACATAATCTGACCATGCATGTATAGGTTCTGTGTAACACTTCAACATTCTGTTTCTCGTTGTATTTAACATCTTTTTATTGGTTAGTATGTTTTCCATCTTGCAAAAGGCTACCTTTGCCATAACAATTCTTGTTCTGATCTCTTCATGACACCTCCCATCAGATGTTATGACTTTTCTGAGATAATTGTATCAATTCAGTTATTTATGAATATTACCATTTACCCATATATTACATTGTGGTTTTATTATTTCATTTATTTTATTATTATTTCATTTTATCATTTCTTTACTTATTCAGTCACGGTAGAGATTTGTTCGCAGCAGACGAGCATAATCTCCGGCGGGCCTATTCTCGCCGGTCGCGAGAGCCGCACAGTGGAAGGATGGGAGATATTGCTCGCAATAGACAAGCATTATCTCCTGCGGTAGCTCAGACGGGCCTATTCTCGCTGGTCGCGGGGTCCGCTAAAGTCAGGTGGAGAGTCTGACGATAGTGCATGCTTTACACAGGACCGGACACTTGTGATTGACAGATGTGCAAGCCCTTATGGTCCGGGCTCGTACGAGGCCCTCACCTGTGGGACTTGGCTGAATGCCTCTAAGCCGAGTCCCTTGGGTGAGGGTTTGGCCATCACTCGCCACCTGCTCGTGGTGGCGAGGTCTTGGAGGTTTCGACGCTGTGCCGCCAGCGTCTGCAGCCTACCTTGTGCCAGACATATTGGTTACCCATTCCTCTGGAATACACAAGAATTAGGCAGAGAGAGGGATAATGTCGTTTGGGCACCACATGTTTCTCTGAAGCTCTGCCCAGGCATTGTGATGGAATATTGGCCACATTCCACTCACATACTTTAGTCTGTCAAGACTGCAAGGTGCCACTCACCACCACATTGTGGTATTTATTTCTTCCTAGTGATGACTATAATCTCTGTCTTCTTACAATTTAATTCTAACCCAAGATTTTCACTGTGTACATTAACACAGTCAGTACAGTTTTAAATCTGATATGTTTTATTCTCACAGACAACTGTCAGTAACATGATAGAACGTAATTTTGAAAGGTAAGTTAACTTTTTATCCTTTCAAAGCCATACTGTACAGAAATATTACCACTGTCTGATACATTTGAATATTATTCTTAATGTTAGTAGTAAAGTGACATTTCCATGAGAAGATTTCACCTGGAGGTTATTGCAAATATTTATTTTAACATTTAAAAAAAATTACATTTGCAAAGTTGCCCTACTTTGCAGATTATTTTGTCTACAGTCTTTTGTTTTCTTATAAAACCTTATACGGGGTCAGAATTGGCTAGTAGTTTCAGTTGTAAGTGGTGGCCATATAATATATCTTTAGATTTACAAGATTTCTTCAAGTTAATTTTCAGATCAAGCTTTTTAATATAAAGGAAAGTAAAGAAGTAAATTACACGTCTATTAGAATAGTAGTTGGCGGCTGTTTATATTGAGAATTGTTTTGCAACAGGCTGTGTCATTAAATCCTCTAAGACCGAAACATTTTGATGACATTTCTTATTTGATCCACCTGTTGTGCTGTTGAGATTGCCACAGGAAAAGTCTTTGTGTAGGGTGAAGAAGATAATCTCAAGTTGACAGACTAATAATGATAGATGATTTGGCATAAGAAATATTATGTTCTCATAGCTTAGCCAACACTATTATGCATGACTGTTTGAATTTCCTGAAACGAAATTTCTGTCTGTCCATGGTATTCTGTGCACTGCAAAGAATACCATGGACAGACAGGAAAATCAATGACCAATTCCTACAATTCAGACGTGCATTGTGGAGATGGAAGAAACTGTCCACAAAAAAGGACTGGTTGCTCATTGAGCCATTTGATCACATTGTTTGGGTCTTAGTCAGATATGACTGAGCTACCGTATGACAGTAGACGGTACTACCTGCTTTCTGTCAGCGCCGAATGTTGGGCGGCGCTTACCAAACCCGACACCCCACATTGTGCCAACGGCTTCGGGCGGAAGAGCGCAATTGGGAGGGTACTAGCCTTATCCTGGTGCGTGGAAATGCAACCCAAAGACAAAATAAGTCATGGCAGGGCAGACCAGGCCCTAAGCCTTGGTTGGCAGCTGGTCTAGGATCGAAGCTCCGACAGGCGGACAGTTAGAGCATTGCTTTGCTGATCCGGCAACTTCTGCAGCTTGTCTTGTTCCAGATTATAGGTGTCAACTTTCCTCTGGAGTGAACTAGGCAGGCCGAGAGAGGGATCATGCTGCATGGGCAACACATGGTTTCTTTATTTTAGCCCAGGCTTTGTGCTATGGAGAAGCAATAACTCCATCCCTGGTCTTAACCGGTCTCGGAATCAAAGCGAGAGGCAACTGTTACGGGTTATAAGTCCTTGTCAGTTGGCGTAGACATGGGGTGCCACGCGTTGCCTCTGACGGTGGGAGACACCTACAGGTGTCACTGATCAGCTACCGCCCGCCTCAAGCTGGGCAGCCCCCAGCCAATTGGGTGCTGATCCGCTACAGCCTGCCTGCTTCAATGGGTGCTTGGGGCTAGGACAAAATCTGAATCGCAGGCTGTAGAACCAATGCACCAGGTACTAATAAAAAGAATAGAAACCTCAAGCTACGGCTTGCAACCTGGAACGTGAGAACTATGTGTCCAGGATTTTCCCCTGACTTGACAAATATTGACGATGTGAGAAAAACGGCTGTGATTGATGCTGAACTCAATCGTCTTAACATTGATATTGCTGGCCTGCAGGAGACTCGCCTCGCTGTGGAAGGGTCACTCAGGGAAAACAATTACACCTTTTTTTGGAAGGGAAGAGGGCAGGCAGAAAACAGGCAACATGGTGTGGGCTTTGCAGTGAAGAATTCGCTACTGGGAATGATTGATATCCCAGCTGGAGGTAATGAAAGATTATTATCACTGCGCTTGGCAACCTCTTGTGGATTTGCCACCATTCTCACTGCATATGCACCGACACTCGCTTCCTCTGATGATGTGAAGGATATGTTCTATGAGCAGCTAGACTCTGCGATCAAGGCAGTTCCAAAATCCTACTACATTTATATGCTCGGTGATTTCAATGCTAGTGTGGGCAAGGACTCGAGTTCATGGCCAGTGTGCCTTGGAAAATACAACATCGGTCGCATGAATGATAATGGGCAAAGGCTGCTGGAGCATTGCACTAGAAATGACTTATGTATTACAAACTCCTTTTTTAAAACATAAGAGATGCATAAGGTCACATGGAAACATCCAAGATCCAGCCATTGGCATCAGCTGGACTTCATTATCACACGGAGACAATATCTGAACCATACATCATTAACTCGAAGTTACCACAGTGCTGACTGTGATACAGATCATTCTTTGGTTGTTGCAAGGGTTAGACTGAGACCAAAGAGAATCTACACAGCTAAACACAAGTCTAGCCCCAGGATTAATATTACTAACACTCACGATCCTGGAAAATTGAATTTCAACAGCAACTTGAAGACGCTTTCAATGATACATCAGAAAATTGTATAGTAAATGATAAATGGAGTAAACTTAAAGAAACTATTTATAAAACAGCGGTAGAGGTTTACGGCACTGTGGATCATAAGAGGCAGGACTGGTTTGCGGCAAACAGCCAGATACTGCAGCCCTTGATTGATAAAAAGAAGATAGCTCTCTTAAGAAACAAGGAAAGACCAACGCGTAACACTCTGAGTGAGCTGAAGCAAGCGAGGAAGGATGTACAAAAGGCTGCCAGGCAGTGTGCGAATGATTATTGGATCAAGTTATGTGAGTCCATTCAAATCGCAAGTGATAAGGGAAACATCAGAAGCATGTATGAAGGGATAAAGAAAGCCTGTTGTCCAATGATCAAAAGAAGTGCACCGCTGAAAACCTTGACTGGAGAAATCATCACTGATAAAAAACAGCAGATGGATAGATGGGTCGAGCACTATTTAGAGCTTTACTCAAGTGAGACCAAGCTAGCGGATGATGCCCTCAACGCCATAGAGGCCCTGCCAACTCTTGACCACCTGGACACACTTCCCACTATAACAGAAGTTAAGTGTGCTATAAATGAGCTTGCATCTGGCAAGGCTCCAGGTAAGGATGGGATTCCAATAGAGGTAATCAGGAGTGGGCAAGACACACTCGCTCTACAGATCCACCAGCTAATAGAGCTATGCTGGCGAGAAGGACAAGTCCCACAGGATTTCAAAGATTCAAACATCATAACCCTGTACAAGAACAAGGGAGATCGGAGCGACTGTAACAACTATAGGGGTATCTCACTTCTGTGTATTGTTGGGAAAGTATTTGCCAGAATTGTCCTGCACAGACTTCAAGTCCTGGGAGATCAAGTCTACCCCGAATCACAGTGCGGCTTCCGTCAGAACCGGTCTACCATTGATATGATATTCTCATTGCGACAGATGCAAGAAAAATGCCGGGAACAAAATCAGCCACTGTTTATTGCCTTCATTGACCTCACAAAGGCATTCGATTTGGTCAGTCGTGAGGGTCTGTTCAAAGCACTAAAGAAGATTGGCTGCCCACCAGCTCTTCTGTCCATTGTGGAATCGTTCCACACAGTCATGAAAGGTATAATCAAGTTTGGTGGCTCAACTTCAGAAGAGTTTGAAATCAAGAGTGGAGTTAAGCAAGGTTGTGTACTAGCCTCCACCCTCTTTGGGATATACTTTTCACTTCTACTGAAATATGCCTTTCATGATCAGGATGACGGTATATACATTCACTCATGCTCAGATGGTGGCCTCTATAATGCTCAGAGATTGAAGGCCAAGACCAAAATTAGCAGGGTACTAATCAGAGAGTTGCTTTTTGCGGATGATGCTGCGATTACGACCCACTCTGAGGAAGAATTACAACATCTACTATCTGCATTCTCCAATGCTTGTTCTGAATTTGGTTTAACAATTAACAAAAAGAAGACACAGATTATGTCACAAGGTGCACATGGTGTACCATCAATGTTTATTGACGACGCCGAACTGGAGATAGTAGACCATTTTACATATCTAGGATCAGAGGTTAATAGCAAATTATCCCTCGATCAGGAAATCAACATCAGGATTGGCAAGGCAGCAACAACAATGAACATGTTAGCAAAAAGAGTTTGGGAGAACAGGAAGCTTACTGCCAAAACAAAAGTCCTCGTCTACCAAGCCTGTGTCCTTAGTACTCTTCTTTATGGCAGTGAAACCTGGACAACTTACTCACGCCAAGAGAAACGTTTAAACAGCTTTCATATGCGGTGTCTGCGAAGAATACTTGGTATTAAGTGGCAAGACAAAATCACAAATACTGAAGTATTGGAAAGATCAGGTTGTGTGACGGTGTATTCCATGCTCAGTCTTCGTAGACTTAGATGGATAGGACACGTTAGGAGGATGGATGATGGTAGAATACCAAAGGACATCTTTTTTGGTGAATTACAGACGGGTAGGAGATCTCAGGGTCGGCCTTTACAACGATACAAAGATGTGTGTAAGCGGGACATGATTGATACAAGCATTGATAATGCACATTGGGAGCACGTGTTGCATGGAGGGCAACTATCAGAAATGGAATAAAGACAAAGGAGAAAATGATTGCAGATAAAGCACACACACAGCGTGAGAGACGTAAGATGGTGCAAAATGGTGGAAGTGACCATGTTTTCACATGCACCTACTGTGGGCAAACATTTGCAGCAAGAATTGGCCTTACCAGCCACACTCGCCACCACCATGGATCGTAGTTATTAAGCCTTTTTGAAGCACAATGTACCAAACTATCGTCTGTCAAGACGGAAAGGTGCCAATTGTGACATACAGATAACAGCAGCATCACAAACAGTGAAGGATGTCATAAATGTTTTTGGAAGGACATGAGTTAAGAAAATGTGCATATTGTTATGACAGAAGTAAGATTGATGCAGCAATATCGGTGGACTTAAATCAGAGCTGCCATTCACTAGCAGAGAAATTTGATGTGGCATTTCCATCCAACCATCATGTGCCATGCAGGTAAGCGTGGGCGATAATGTTCTGCCATTTCACTCGATCACCAGAGTCGTGGGTCAGCTCCGTGTTCCTGTCTCGACCATGCATGCGGCCAAGCCATCCAGGTATTTACTTCTCGGTCTTCCCCTTGGTCTCTTCCCTTCAATCATGCCAGTCGTCACCAAGTTCTCCAAGTCTTTTCTTCTCATAACATGCCCAACAAATTTTGACTATCTACGTCTAATGACAGTTCAAATGGTGGTTTGTAAAAAACTGAAATAATGGATACTGACCAACAAACATAAGGAAAAAAAGCATCGAGTGTAGTTTGAATCACTTGTTACATTATGGAGGAGATGGTGATGATTTTCCTTGTGCATAGAAACAGGAGATGAATCATGGTGCCACCACTTTGGACCATACAGTAAAACATAGAGCAATCGAGCATGCAATGGAAACATCCTGGATCACCTAATCACACACAATTCAAATCAGTTTTCCTCTCGTAAGGTTATGCTGACCACATATTTTTACCATGTAGGGCTTTTGATCAAGCAAGGAGTTCGTCAGTGATGTGTGCTGTCCCCCTATTTGTTTAACCTGTACGCCGAAAATATAATGAGAAATGTCAGTGATGATATAAACAGGGAGCTATATGATGCCCTAAATATCGGTGGTCATGACATACCAGAGATTCGGTATGCTGATGATACAGTATTGCTATCCACAACACAGATTGGTATAGAAAACCTAATAGCCTCAACCCAATTGAATAGTGAAAATCACAACTTATATCTTAACATAGCAAAAACAAAGATAATGCATACAGATAAAACCATTATGGAGAAAGAAATATATGTTAATGAGGACAAATTGGAGGTGGTGGAAAATTTTGAATATCTTGGGTCATTGATTACCAACAACGGTGACACAATGAAAGAAATTAAACGACGACTTTCAATTACTCTTCAAAGACTAAAACAGCTGAATAAATTATGGAATGGGACAGACAGAACTGTAAAAATTAGATTTTTAAGAGCATGCATCTTTCCCATTGCAACATACGCCTGTGAGACTTGGACACTTACTAAATGAACTGAACAGCGCATAAATGCCTTTGAATATAAATGTTATAGTCGAGTTCTAAGAATATCTTGGGTAAAGAAAAGAACAAATGCATCCATACTTCAAGAGCTGAATACTGACGAAGGTTGGCTATTAAAGACGATAAAACAAAGAAAATTGAAATATTTTGGTCACTTGAAACATCATGAAAGTTTGGAGAGAACAATAATGGAGGGGTATATGCCTGGGAAGAGAGGAAGAGGAAGGCCAAAGAGAAGATGGGTGCAGGATGTGGCGGATGATCTCCAGATGGGTGTCAGACGCGGGACATCTTGCTTATGATCGAGGGGTTTTCTGGAAGGTTGTTATGGGAGCGAGGTTCTGCAAAGGACATGCTACTGAATGAATGAATGAATGAATGAGGGCTTTTGATGGCGGACTTGAAAGAGCTTGACATGAACATAAATTTTCTGCTACAAGGATACACTAGACAAGCTGCATGGAGCCAACAAGAATAAGTGAGCCTGCATGCTTTTCCAGAGTATTATTCGGCTGTAGGACAATGCTCATCTGCATATCGTAAACATTGTATAAGAAATTTTAGCGCATAAGAGGTGGGAAGTTTTTCCCTGCCCAGCCTACAGTCCAGATCTGTCACCATGTGGCTTTCATTTGTTCAGACCCTTAAAGAAAATCTCTTACGGGAATTTTCAACAATGATGCAATATGACTGCAGTGGTCAATGAGGAGTTACAATCCTGTTTCGCAGATGGTATACACCATCTCCCTAAGCAATAGGATGTTTGTCTGAATGCCAGCTGCAACTTCTTCTTATGAGCCCAGATGCATGCCTCCTTCCTAACAATCTTTCTTTAATTCTGCCACTCCTGGTGATATACTTTTCATATTCTTGTAATAAAGCAATTGAGATACATTTTATTTGATCCACCTCATAGTTTGGTCATCTGGCATTAGGCCCCCTAAATGTATCTACACCACATGAGTTTAACACTCAGTTGGATGGTTATAGGGCAAGAGAAAAACCAAAGTAAATGGATAGCTGGCATAAAAACAAAACAATATATAAATTGACAGTACAACATACAGCTGTGCAAGTTGTCTCCCTAGAAGAAATGACAAGTAACAGGCGGTAGGATGTTACAGTGCAGTATGCTTTTACTGTTCATCATATACAAATGAGTAAGTAGTTTGATTGGTTGGGTGGTTGGTTATATGACAGGCTACTGACCAACATAATAATAGACAGAAAGAAATACATAAAGGGTAGTGGAATAGTCTGCTAGCAAAGAAATGCGAGAGTACGTCACAGGGGAATAAACTGCGCACTATGGATATGTCGTTGGAAGATCTCAGACAGGAACTCCGTAGAACTGAGAAGATTCAAGTCGATGTCCTTTGTGACACGCTCCAGCAACCTTCCGATAGTCTCAGAGTGAAGATCAAGTTCCTCCCTGTCACCGAGAAGGCAGCATAGGCGCAACTAGATGAGACGTCCTAAGTATTAAAGGATGAGCTAAAACACACGCCACTAGAAGAGAAAGTTGCAAAGATTCAGAGAGATTGTATACCTCCACTCACTGCATCAGTTTGGTAGCAGCGGGAGAAAGAAGGCAGTTAGCCCGCAGAAGACCAGGCGGCAGAAGCTGCTAGAGGTGGTAAGAGTGCAGAAGAGAGAGGCTCGGAAATGATATAGAGCCGCAGCTGATGATGAGAAGGAAGTCTTGCTCCAGTTGTGGCAATATCTTAAAAACCAGGCATAATAACTCTATCGAACGGAGAGGTTCTGCAGGAATGGGCAGAAAACCCTTAAGGCACGTAAGAAATTCTTCTGGGAACCATACAAGTCCATACAAATTTGCTAGGCACTTGTTTGAGCAGCCACGATCTGGCAGCCTCAATGTCAGCAAAGAGGAGCTGGAAGAACACATCATGAAGACGTATTCAGATGTCCAGGGGAACGCTCCTCTTGAAGAGATTGAGGGGCTCAAAAGGCCGGAGAAACAAGCTGGGTTTCAATGCCGAGTCTTCGTTGTGAAGCGAGGTTGTGGCAGTGATTAAGAAAACCCGTGGAAAGTCTGGGGCCCTACCGGTGTGCCTTACACAATATACAAGAAGTGCCCAAATACCCTTATGAAACTCCACCGGATACTGAGATCTGCATGGAGAAACAAATCATCAGCATGGAGTGGAAGAAAGCCAACTGAATCTACATTCCCAAAGAACAAAACTCAACCAGCATTACCCAGTTCAGAAATATTCGTCTCAATCTTGGCCAGCTGAATCATGACATACTTGATGAGGAATAAGTACATCAACACAACGGTTTAAACAGGGGGTATCTCTGGATTCGCCGGATGCTTAGAACATGGCACCATGATCTGGGAAGCCATCCAGAGAGTGAAGATAAAGAAGGAAGACCTCCACGTGATTATGGTTGGATCTGGCTAAAGTATACGGGTCAGTGCCCCACCAGATGTTGTGGCATGCCCTCAAGACGTATCACGTGCCTGAGAAGATAAAAACAATGCTCATGCAGTACTTCTTTAGCTTCTCTCTCTACTTCTCGACCATGACATTTATGACTAGATGGATCAACCTGCAGGTGAGTATTGCAATGGGATGTACGATTTTGTCAATATTATTCATTATGGCTATGCGGCTTCCGTCTACATACACAGTTCGAGACTCAGAGAGGAACAAAACGGGCACCCACTGAAGGCCGTCATGGACAACATGACAATCCTGACACCGAAGGAGAGTGGTGCCTACAGCATCCTCCTTAGGTTAAATGAACTGATTCGCTGGTGCAGGATGAGCTTCAAGCTCTAGAAATCAAGAAGCCTGTCGATCATGAAGGGTAGAGTAGTGGAAATGTTCAGGATTGCCAGGCAGGCAATTCCCACTGTCGTAAAGGAACTGGTAAAGAGTCTTGGCTATGCGTACCATGCGACTTTGATGGACAGGAATGCGGTAAAAGAAATATACAAAACAGCGGTAAATAGTCTGCATACCATCGAGAAAAGCAGACTGATAGGCAAATTCAAGATCCAGAGTCTCCAATTCATGCTGATTCCGAAACTCCTGTGGCCTCTGCTGATATACGATATAGACACGCGCACAGTGGATGCCATTGAGATGAAGATAAGCAAATACATACAAAAATAGCTTGGAGCTCCACCAGGTCTCACAAAGGTTGCACTGTACTGCAAACAGGTCAAGCTTGTCCTGCCGTTCAAATCCATCATGAAAGAATTCAGAGTCGGAAAAGCCAGACTCGCTATAATGCTGCGCATGTCGTCTCCAGAAGAGTCAGCACCTCACAACCCACACTTAGAACGGGAAGGAAATGGAAGATCAACAGCATAGTCGAAGCTGCCCAGGCATCACTTAATCTGAAGGAAGTCATTGGGCACACCCAGTCGGATAGAATAGGATTCGGGCACCATGGCAGAGCTCTGATGTGGTCCAAGGCAACAACCAAGGAACACAGACGTGGTTTTTCAAGAGATTTGTGAGGGAGAGGACGGAAAGAGAGTACAAATGGCTGCCCAGCAGGCCCAGTGGATGTCATGGGAAGGGATAATGCAGAAATCCCTAACCTGGATTGAGATATGGCGCATGGCACCATTGCACTTAAGTTTCATCATCCGATCCCTCTACGATGTCCTTCCATCAGCTGCTAGCCTGGTAAAATGGGATAATGCCATCAACCCGTCCTGTCCCCTCTGTAAAGAGAAAGTCCAGACAGCTGAACATGCACTGTCTTGCAAGCTAAGTTGCCCTTTGCCAAGGCTGATTCACATGGCACCACAATAACGATTTTGCAGAGCAGACATCCATAATGGATAAAGTCAGAATGCGGGCGAACAGAGTGGCCAGAGCTAGGCCAAAGGGGATTTACTTCATTAGAGCTGGGCAGCAATGTAGAGACAAGGAAGATTGTGATGCCGACTTACCATCAAGTTTTGATGACTGGGATTGATTGATTGATTGATTGATTTAGGAATCAACATCACAGCATTCAGGGCATTCCCATAAGCGCACCGTCCCCATCCTCAGCAGCCAGCGAAGAGTTCCAACACTAATAGTACCAGTAGCAATCTGATTATATGTCCGTCTCGCCTTTCCTCTGAGCGTTGAGCGTCGGCCAGATCCCCTCGTCACTCTTTGCTGTCTCATTCTTGCCAGACCATGGTAATCCATTTTCTCCTCCGAGGTGTGCACGTGCTCCCACAAGGCCGCAACCACGTCTGCCTTGTCATGTATCAACACTCCACCAAGTTCTGCAGAGCCAGCCAATCTGTCCGCCTGTTCATTTCCCAGCACACCGGCATCCCCGGAGAAAAGATTCAGGCGATGCTTGTCACCCGTGACCTCCGAAGCGAAGCAAGTCACTCCGCACGAAGCCTGCCCATCCCCCCCCCCCCCTGTTCAGCATGCTTTCTGAGTCAGTTACAATCACGATATGTGTGTGTGTGTCGTATTCTCCATCCAGCAGAGAGCCGCAGTGACTGCCTCCACCTCCATTCTTAAGCTGGATGTTGTGGTATGATATGCCAGGCTCTCCTGCCCCAGACGTCGACCATTAGCTTTGGCTATGAACCCCCAGCCACTTCTCTCACCTCTTGACACCGAACCATCTGTGTAGATAATCACATCACCCGAGTGAGCATTGTCCTGAATTAGTTGCTGGATTTCCACTTCCGTGGCCCCTGCTGGTCACTCCCTGCACTCCAGGCTTAATGTGATTATAACTCTGCACAAGTCTGACTGCTCCGCTGGCACTCTGACCCACTCCTCTCCACGCCTAATGTTCTCCAAGGGGCACACCTGTCTGATCGTATCCTCCGCCTGAGCCATCCATGATTTCCCTCTTATCAGTCGCTGACCCTTAACTGCGTCCAGCGCCTCATGCAGTGGGTGGTCTGTGTCTGCAACTACTCTGAGGTATGCCTTTGCCTGCATCACCTTGAGCCTACCAGCAACAGTCGGCAGACCAAGGATGTAACGCGTACACACTACTGGGAGATGACTGTGAATCTGAAGGGCTGTGGTTCGTACCGTGCAGTGATCCAACAGTTTTGATTGTGACCTGACATTGTACTTCACTCCTCGTCTGCCAAACAGCTAACGCTAATTGAGTTGACCGTTCCATATGAGTCAAGAATCATGGAGCAGCACACGTACAAGATGAAGAAGTACAGTGGCATGGTTACAAGTTTGTGACATGAAGGGTATAGGGAAACCAAAACATGAACTTTCTAAAATACATTTCTGGGCTCTCTCTCTCTCTCTCTCTCTCTCTCTCTCTCTCTCTCTCTCTCTCTCTCTCTCTCTCTCTCTCTCTCTCTCTCTCTCTCTCTCTCTCTCTCTCTCTCTCTCTCTCTCTCTCTCTCTCTCTCTCCTCCCTCCCTCCCTCCCTCCCTCCCTCCCTCCCTCCCCCAAGCTTGATTTATGGTATGGTGAAATGTTTTAAAAAAATATTTCACTCCAGTTTACTGGCTAATTAAACTGATATATACAACACAGTGACTGGCTTGATAGTAAGAAACAAAACACTGGCAATAGTTTAATTTATATTGTTTACAGATTAACATATACTGATGCAATACAGATACTAGAAAATTCAAAGGAGGATTTCAAGTTTAAGGTTTTTGTAAGTATTTGATCTCATTCTTTCTCATTCATTGGTAGTTATTTATCTTCTTTGTATGATGGTCTCAAGGCATTCTACAGTGTCTTGCACAAGTGAATAAAAAAACTATATTATACATGATGATTGATTAAGCCATAATTTACAGAATATATGAAGAGATATACCATTATGTGGACAAATAAAAGTAAGATTGAAGAGATAAAACAAGTAGTTAGGAACATGGGACTTAATAATGTTCTGAAAGCAGATAAAGAAATTCAAGAACGATACAGAGTGATTGTGAAAAATTGGTACAATGCAATAGCTAAAATACAGAGTATAAATGAACAATGGGAAATGTTAAGTGATCCATTCATAAAACAAGCAAAGAAATATGAGAGAGAAGCTGAAAGGCTAAGAAAACAATGGATGACTGAAGAAATCTTAAAGTTTATGAACAAAAGAAAACTGAGTAAAAATGACAAACAAGAGTATGATAAGATACATAAAGAAGTAAGAGATAAATGTGTAAAGGCAAAAGAAAGTTGGTTTAATGAGTAGTGCAAAAAAATAGAATTAAATTCTATTAAAGATACAAAAAATATGTACAGACAAATCAGTGAGCTAATGGGAAGAAAAATAAGAGTTAATACGGGGTGTTTGAAATCAAAACCAGGAAAGATATTATTGGAGGAAGGTGCCATAATGAGGAGGTGGAAGGAGTTTAGAAGTAACTTAGAAGGTCCACCTATTCTAAAAGAAGAAGTCGCTGACGCTGTCAAAAATATGTAGAGAGGAAAAACAACTGGGCCAGATTGAATCAAAATAGATGAATTAGAAGTACAGGGAGAATTTGGAGTAGATATCATCATCATCATCAAGTGCCGTGCCAACTGGCATAGGCGTTCATGACTCTCCACAGATCTCTGACCTTGGTTTTCTGGATCAACTTTGTTGTTGATATTCCTCCATGCCACCGTCGCAATCCATCCAGCTACATTTCTCGTGGTCTGCCTCTCTTCCCCTCGATCTTTCCAGTTGTCATGATGTTCTCCGGCACCTCTCTTCTCATCAAATGACCAAAAAACGCAGTTTGTCTCTTTCTTATTGTTGTATATAATGTTCTAGTTTCGCCAGCCTCTTTAAGGCATTCATCATTAGTTACTTTGGCAGCCCAAGGAATTTGCAACATTCGTCTAAGGAACCACATCTCTGTTGCTTCCAATCTCTTCCTAATTTGTTCATTTTTCTTCCAAGACCTGTCTCTTCATCTACCGGTGCAACTTCCAGAATTTTTCCAATGTCACATCCCCACGACTTCATTGATAAACTGTTCCCACTTAATCCTCTTTGCCTCTGCTGCCTAGAGTTTAAAATCCTGCACCTTTACTTTTTAATACCTTTGAGCGTCTTCCAATTCTGTGTCAACTGAATTGGTCGCTCTCCACACCCTCTGCCAATTCCTTATGGCCGCCTTCTTTTCCCTCCATGAATTCTCAACCTCTGGTGTCCACCATGGTGGTTGAGTAAAGATTCGTCTTGTGGTTTAGCTCTTCCCTGTAATCTAAGGCGCCCCATGAGCGAAGAATGGTCGCGATCATAATTGAATGCCCTGCGAGCTCTTATAGCCCTAACTGTGCTGGACTTAAACTTTTTAAGAAAATGGAAGAAGGAATTAATGTGATTCAAGCTGGATTTAGACAAGGAAGATGAACAAGAGATCACATTCTCAACATGCGTTTAATAATAGAGAAGTGCAGAGAATTTAATGTAAACCTATTCTCATGTTTTGTGGATTATTTAAAGGCATTTGACTGTGTACATCAGAAACTTTAGGAAATCATGAGGAATATGGGTTTTCCATCACATGTAGTACAACTCATAAAAATGCTCTATCTAGACCAACAAGCAGCGGTTAGAACAGATGGCGAGACATCAGATTCGTTTGACATCAAGCAAAGAGTACGTCAGAGCTGTGCGCTGTCCCCCTATTTGTTTAACCTGTACACCAAAAATATAATGAGAAATATCAGAGATGATATAAACAGGAAGCTATATGATGCTCTAAATATCTGTGGTCATGATATACCAGAGATTCGGTATTGCTATCCACAACACAGACTGGTATAGAAAACCTAATAACCTCAACCCAATTGAATAGTGAAAATCACAACTTATATCTTAACATACCAAAAACAAAGATAATGTACACAGATAAAACTAATATGGAGAAGGAAATATATGTTAATGAGGAAACATTGGAGGTGGTGGCAAATTTTGATATTTTGAAGCCTTTTGGCTTCTCTACTTATTTTAAATGAGGATTAGAGTTTTTTTATTGACATACCTATTCTCCAATATACATGCAAGAAATTTAGCCGCTTACTTATCTTTTAGGGTATATTTTTAAATAAAATTGTATGTGTATCTAGTATATTCTTAAACCAGATTTTCACCATGCCCGTAATGTTGATTCATGGGTAAGGAAGCTTGCCGAATTAGCATACTGAGCCGTGCAAAAGTTTATTAATGCAATCCAAAAATGGATCCTCGGGTTAGCTCGAGTGATGGACTAAATAATTTTCTGTCATATTGACTTCGGTCTCCCTCATCGAAGGGGATCAATATGACTTGCGGTCGCGCACACCACGTGACCGCACCACACACACACACACTGGGACTCGAACCCAGGTCCCCGGTGACTAGTTGGTTTACTTATATAAGTATTCCACATGACCGGGGCTTGTCTCGTTGTCCGCCCTGCCCGCCCCACCACCGCCGCTGCACCGGAAGTAGTCATCACGACAACCGGAAGTGGTCATCCAGAACCAAGAAAATAACCGCCAATTTATATACACCAATGGACATGTCCGGAGTGCAATGAAGATACCCCAACTGATAACTGATAGCTGATAACTGATATTAATTAAAATGTTGAATGATATTTACAGTAGTGGATATTTACCCAGTGATATGCTGAAATCTGTATTTATAGCTATACCAAAAAGACCAGGAGCAATTGATTGTGAAGATTTTTGTACAATTAACCTCATAAACCATATCACTAAG
Source organism: Cepaea hortensis (assembly GCA_963921405.1). Lineage (NCBI taxonomy): Eukaryota > Metazoa > Mollusca > Gastropoda > Stylommatophora > Helicidae > Cepaea > Cepaea hortensis. The sequence continues at coordinate 116,700,012 of OY992879.1, forward strand.
CTTCTACTCAGAATCATAATGAGAAGAAACAAAAATAAAATAAAAATAGAAATTAGTGAAGAACAGTATGGATTTGTGGAAGGAAAGGGCACAAACAATGCAATTTATACATTACGGACACTAATAGAAAGGTCAATAGAGAAACAGAGAGACATATATTTGTGCTTCATAGATTATACTAAGGCATTTGATAAAGTAAAACATGATGAACTGATTAAAATGTTGGAAGATATCAACATTGATGGAAAAGATTTAAGAATAATAAAGAATGTTTACTGGAACCAGTTAGCAGCAATTAAAATGGGAAATAAAGAGGGTAGTTACGAACAGATAAAGCTAGGAGTACGACAGGGGTGTGTCTTGTCACCAGATCTTTTCTCCCTGTATAGCGAAGTAATAATGAGAGAGATCAAAGAGATGCCAGGAATACTAGTTGGAGGTTATAATATCAATAATATACGCTATGCAGATGACACAGTATTGGTGGCGGATAATTCAAGAGACCTACAGCAATTATTAGACGTTGTAGTAACAGAGAGTGCAAGGAAAGGACCCTCCTTGAATATCAAGAAAACAGTAACAATGGTAATATAGAGAAAATGGTGACACCAAAATGTGATATAGAAATAGAAGGAAAAATCCTTAACCAAGTGGATAATATTAGATACCTAGGGGCATTTATAACATCAGATAGAAGATGTACAACAGAGATTAGGAGCAGAATAGGGCAGGCAAAAGCCGCATTTCAGAAAATGAAGAGTATCTTGTGCAATAAGTCACTATCACTGAATGTAAGAAAGAGAGTGCTGAAATGCTATGTAGAACCAGTTTTGCTGTATGGCAGTGATTCTTGGAATGTAAATGAACAAAGTAAGAAGAAATTAGAAGCAACAGAGATGTGGTTCCTGAGACGAACGTTGCGAATTCCTTGGACTGCCAGAGTAACTAACGATGACTGCCTGAAGCAGGCTAATGAAACTAGAACATTATATACAACAATAAGACAGAGACAAACATCTTTCTTCGGTCACATGATGAAAAGAGAGGCATTGGAGAACATCGTAACAACTGGAAAGATCGAGGGGAAGAGAGGCAGAGGCAGACCAAGAGAAATTATGCTGGATGGATTGAGACGGTGGCATGGAGGAATATCAGCAGCAGAGTTGATCCAGAAAACCAAAGACCGAGATCTGTGGAGAGCCATGAACGCCTACGCCAGCTGGCACGGCACTTGATGATGATGATGAAGTGGGATTGCAAATGCATCCATAACCCCTTCACCACATGCAGGTCATCAGATAGGTGGACAAAATTATGAACTGACCATGCTCGTGTTCATCGTTACCTGCCCTCTCATGGAGAATCATCTGCCTTTCATATTGTGGCATCTTAAGGAAATAATGGAAGGAATGGGGTACCAATCCTTATTAGTCAGCCCTCATAAAAGAACCCGAAATTGGCTCATGAACCCCCAAGTGTGGAATAAGACAGAAAGTGTAAGATTCCAAAACTAAATATATGAAGTTAAGTTCTCCTATAGAAGACGTAGAGAGCCTGGAAACTTACAGCAGACAAAGAGGAGACTTCCAGTCCCCAATATGGCGGTTAGGCATTGAACCGTTAAGGCCTCTGGCGTGTTTATGCTTGTGGCGATGGTTTGCATTTGCATTTTCCTCATGTTGAACTGGTAGTACATGGTTCCGTCGCCCTGCAGAGTGAGTGCGTGGCGTGACACTGTGAGCTGTAAGATTTGTGTGGAATGCTTTTACATATGTCCGCTGTTGTTTGCACAGTGAACTGCATGTTTAGATTAATGGCCGGCTGTTGCTGAATTGACTGGTTTCAGTTCACGAGTGCATTTTCAGGAGATTCCTGGAAATCATCACTGGAGCTATGGAGTTCGTGCTTTGTGCAGCGCTTTTGGTGGGTCACCCTGTGGAAAGAGACCAAGCCATGTGGAATAAAACCTGGGTCAAGGAAGTCTTTCTGGTGACTGTCGATTCCATCAACGATGAACTGTATCTTTAGTGGAGGACTTTTGTGTTGGCTTTCTAGCGGCGGCATTATGCACAATTTACCTTGCAGGCTGTTGACTTGCCAAGACTCCTGTCTGTTCCACTTTTCACATTGGGCAGTGGGGAGCATTTTGTGCAATATTCACTGGCACAGGAATGGAGCATAATGGGGACGACCTGTTGCCATGAAGTTGGAACCGCAACTAACTAACTAACTAACTAAAGAGGAGACTGCTCCCTCTGCAAAGAAGATTTGCCTGTGTGTGTTTATCCAGCCACAGGTTGCTCTCTAAATAATTTGTAAACAGGGTGTATTGTACCACCTGTAGTAAACAAATACTAAAAAAAAATTCAACAATGAATAGACTCAAACTAGTTGATTTAAATCAAAACAATATATTGGGGCATCTGCTGGGGTGGGGAAGATCTGTGATCTGCATGTGGAAAAAAAAATACAAAACCACATTGTGAAAACATAATGCAAGATAAACCCAACATCAAACATTGCTAAATTAAATATATCCGGTTTGACAATCCATGATGATCTCCACTAAAAGTTTTTAAGTTCCTTTAGATCATAATTGAACAAACTTGTGTGTTCTCCACAAATAAAGCTCTAAGGTTTGGATAATCCTCACACTCAAATCTAGGAAAGACCGTATTCATCGTGGCACAATATAAAGTAACAATGTCCATAATAAGTGTCTTGGGCACAACTAATGATAATTCACTCCTAAATGATGGAACCCGATGAGTCATTACTCCGCTTGTTTTAGTCAGCCAGTTGTGTCAACAACGTAGATATCAAATTCCCAGGGGGCTATAACGATAGAATATTGACAGTTCAGTCTACAATACAGGAATACTTAGCTGGTTATGTAAGGCTTGGTGACGTTGAGGTCGGATGGTCATTCTAGGTATCAGGTATCCACACTTTAGGTCATCCAAAGTGTAAATTCCTCAGTTCATCTTAGATGAAATAGACCTTCCCGTTGTTCATGTTCCTGGCTCAGAACAACTCAATAGCAGCAACGAGACCAAGCCAGTACGATCGAGTCCATGATGTTAAGGCCATTAATCACCACCCTTCTCTGGTGATATAAACACAAACACCAACAGGTACACATTTGCTAAACAAATGTCATAGAAAAAGGAGAGGAAAGGGGGAGGGGGGAATAAAGGAAATTGCTACCACTCAGAAGTGGGATTGTCAAACCCCCTTCTCTAGAAATGGATATTGATCAATGATCTGATGGAGTGTGACTGATCTCTGCACAGTGATTGACACCTATTCGTGATTGATCCATACAGTGATTCCCAAGCTTTTCAAGCAGAGGGCCATTTCGACTATTTTCGGTAGTCAAGTGGGCCACAACGTTATAAAATTATAAAAGTCGTGCAATATCATTCTGACCTTTTTTAACTTTCGACAACAAAATTCTAAAACTTTAAAGGCAGTCAGTGTTACAGTACTAAACTGCGGTCATTTTTTGGTTGACATCAAAAGTTCATTAATATTTAAATCAGTTTCGAAAATCGCTATTAATGTAATTAATTTACAATTGTAACTATTCTTCATAACCAGTTACTTAAGTTCAGATGCCAGTTTATGAATGTTTGGGCATAAATCTGTCGTGCCCAAAGTCATAAGCGCAGCTAGGTTACTGTCGGTGAGTCTAGAACATTGCTTGTTTTTTATAAAGGTCATTGCGGAAAATGACTGTTCGCATCTGTAAGTCGAACCAAAAGGACAAATGTATCTCTGGGCGAATGAACGCAAGTGTTCAAATTGTTCGACAGGAAATAGTCGCCAGAATGAAATCATTTCATCAGCTGAAGGTGACGCATTCAGTTTCGTACGACACAACAACAGCACTCTTGCTCTTTTCTTTTTTAGCTATGAAATCTTTTCTTAACTCCGAATTGATCGGATATTGAGCATTTATGTCTGAATGTGCGGTCGTGAAGTGTCGTTCCAGATTATATTTTTCTTGTAACAGAAACACAAACTACATAGTTAAGCAAACTGGTTTACCACTACGGCTAGGCATAAACATAAATTTCTCCACCCAGTCTTCCTTGAATTCACGACAAGCAACGTCTTCACATTTTCGCTTTTTACTATTGTTTGATTTTAGATTTTCCACACTCATGTTTATAGGCTTTAACGGTAAATTTTTATTTGAAAAAAATATAATTTCAACACAATACTGCTGACTGTGCTAAACAGTTGTAACAGACAACAACATGGCGCCTTGCACACTCTGATTGGTCAACAAGGCTGGGATATGGGAACTTGATAACGTTTCTTTGCGAACTAAACAGGTGCTTTCGATAATATCTGAGCACAACAACCACAAGCAGAGTAAATTATCGCATGCTGACGGGGCGCTCCGGGTGCATTTTTGAAATTATTAAAATAAATTATATTAAATAACGAGGCCTCGTGTGCCACTTTCTGACAGCTGGCGGGCCACAAGTGGCCCGCAGGCCATGGTTTGGGAACCTCTGGATCCATATATTCATGATTGATACAAGGACATTATGATGAGATCTTATCATCCCATGCTTATAACTGCAAGACTGGCCAACACTCCCTTCATGTATCGAGTGCTCTTCTCTTTTCCACATTCATTAACCCATTTGCCTATTATATGGGGTCAATTCAAACATATCATCTTCCTCCGGCACTCAGGATAAGAACAATAAATCAACATTTACATGGTATACATTCACCAATGAGAAATCATATAGATCATTGCATGAAATAATGATCTTAATAAATAATGAGAGAACCACCACATACTCTAAAAGTACTGGAGAGTTTTGGTCATAGACCATAACTTTAGGAAGGGAAAATCCCAACTGCACCTCCCCGTGGTAGAGGATGGAAACACACCACGGTGTGGCTAACACAGCTCTGGGGACCGAGTATCCACCAGAATAAGTGGACAACTCTGCAGCTGAACAGAGCAGGGCACTCACTTGTCCTGACAGTCTGAAATGGCTGTCAAAGGCAGAGTTAAAAGACCACCATGTGAATGTGGAAGGCAAGGGGAAACCACCACATTATCTTCCCAAGACTTCATGGCAAAACATATATCAGAGTTAGCGAACGGCGTTAATGGCTGTCTTAGGACATCCTCGTCCGGTAGGGACAGTTATGAGCCACAGGTGACACCAGACCATCATCCAGCTACTGATGGCAAAATCTATATCTATAAAACAGAATATATGTGTGTAGGTTTGTGGTTGGGGATGTATTGGATGCGTTCGATAACGGCCCATCCGATTGAGATGAAAATTTCTACACGTCTTCCTTTCATTCCCGTGCAACCAACTGTCATAGTTTTTTTAGTGTAGCATCATCTATTTACTTATTAACATTTAATAATTAAATTACATGACTTAACATAAGACAAAATATATAAAGGGACATAACTTTTAGTAGCATTGCTATATCTTAGGTTAAGTCCCCTGGCTATAGATAGGTCGGTTGGTCGGTCGGTTGGTTGGTTGGATAGATAGATAGATAGATAGATAGATAGATAGATAGATAGATAGATAGATAGATCTGACCCGATAGATAGAGACAGTGGGATAGACGGAGGGAGAGACGGACGGGCAGACAGACAAACAGACATATAGATAGATAGATAGACAGACAGACAGCCGGGTCGTCAGACAGACAGACAGTCGGGAACGGGAGCTTATATGACTACTTATATGAATTAAATGAGATGCTCCCCACCAGGGACTGGGTGAAGCCGGGCCGGGACAGACAGACAGACAGACTATCAGACAGACAGACAGATAGTCGGGAACGGGAGCTTATATGAATATAATGAGATGCTCCCCACCAGGAGCTGGGTGAAGCCGGGCCGGGTCAGACAGACAGACAGACAGACAAAAAGTAGACAGATAGACAGACAGATAGATCGATCTCCAGGGCCTGGGTGAAGCCGGGCCGGGTCAGCTAGTCATAATTAAAATAAATAAATTTAGAGTAGGAACATGGAACGTTAGGACATTAAATGAGCTAGGAAAGTTGACCAATGTTCTAAGAGAGATGGATAGCATGAAAATGAATATACTAGGCGTTAGTGAGATGAGATGGAAGGGATCGGGCGAAATTATAGCTGACAATCACACAATAATTTATTCTGGAGGGGATACACATGAAAAAGGTGTAGGAATAATATTAGACGAAAAAACGGCCAAGTCAATTAATGGATACTGGTGTATTATGGTAAAAATCAAAGGCAAACCAATAGATATAAATATTATACAAGTATATGCACCAACAACAAGTAGTAGTGATGAAGAAATACAACACTTTTATGACGAAATAGAAATGGTGATGGCTCAAATTGGATCACAAGAAATAAAAATAATACTTGGTGATTTTAATGCAAAAGTCAATCAATCAATCAATCATGTGCCATGCCGGAAAGCGTGGGCGGTCATGACTCGCCATTTCACTCGATCACCAGTGTCGTGGATCAGCTCAGTGTTCCTGTCTCGTCCATGCCATGTGGCCAAGCCATCTAGGTATTTTCCTCTCTGTCTTCCTCTTGGTCTGTTCCCTTCGATCTTGCCAGTTGTCACTAAGTTCTCCAATCCATTTCTTCTCATAACATGTCCAAAAAATTTTGACTGTCTACGTCTAATTTCTCTAATCAGTTTACAATGTTCATTTGTCTCCTGTAGTACTTGGTCATTGGTTTTTCTGTCTGTCCATGGTATTCTTTGCATTTTCCTCAGAAACCACATTTCTGCAGCCATCAGATGCTTTTCAGCTTGACTGCTCACTGTCCAAGTTTCACATCCATACAAAAGAACAGGCTCTATGTATCCCCTCAACACTCTTTTTCTCGTTTCAATTGACATCTTTCTATTGGTCAGAATGTTTTTCATCTTGCTAAAGGCTACTTTCGCCATGGCGATTCTTGTTCTAATCTCTTCAAGGCATCTCCCATCAGATGTTATGACTGTTGCAAGATAATTGTACTGATTCACTTGTTGAAGAATATTTCCATTTACTTGTATATTACATTGTGGCACTTCTTCCTTCCTAGTGACGACCATAACCTGAGTCTTTTTACAATTTAATTCTAACCCCAGTTGCTCACTGTGTACAACAACCGCATCTACTAATTGTTGCAGGTCCTGCGCATTGTCTGCAATTAATACTGTATCATCTGCATATCTAATGTTATTGATGTTTCACCCTCCAATGCTGATTCCATTTATATCCTCTACATTTCTGAAAATATTTTCACTGTATAGGGAAAAAAGATCTGGAGACATCACACATCCCTGCCTAACACCTCTCTTAATTGGCTGATACTATCCCACTTCATTATCAATCCTTATTGCAGCTTGTTGTTTCCAATATATGCTTTTTATAAGTCTAATGTCTTTCCCATCAATTTGTAGATCTGCAAGCATATCCACCATGTTGACATGTCTAACTCTATCAAAAGCCTTTGTATAGTCAATAAAGCAAAGATGTATATCCTTGTTTACTTCTATAGCACGTTCAATAACTGTTCGCAGCATATACACAGCATTTACTGTACCCTTTCCTTCTACAAACCCGCATTGTTCTTCCCCTATTTCAGGTTGTATCTTCTTCCTCACTCTTTGCATGATAATTCTTAGCAAAATCTTTGTGATGTGACTCATTATACTAATTGTTCTATGTTGATCACATTCCAAGGTTCCTGATTTCTTTGGGATTGCAATAAATACAGAGTTACATAATTCAGGAGGTATATCTCCAGTATCATATAATATGTTCATCAGTCTGATGACTTGCTCTAGTCCAAATTCTTCTAAAGCTTTAATCATTTCTGTTGTGATGTTATCTGCACCGGGGGCCTTGCCAGCTTTCATATGCTTAAGAACATTTCGAACCTCCATCTCCAAAATTGGCGGTCCTTCATTATTAAATCTAATATCATACTGTTCGTCTCTGTTATCATCATAAAGGTGTTTCACATAATCTGTCCATACATGTAGAATCTGGTCTTTTTCTATTATGATTTTGCCATCTTCAGTTTTTAGACACCCTTTTGGTGTACTTGTCTTTTATTAGTAAGTTCCTGAATTCTTTTGTGCACTAATTTGATATTTTGACTGTTGTGTTGGTTTTCAATTTCTAAGCACTTTTCCTCAAGCCATGTTTCTTTTGCCTCCTTACATAATATTCTGACTTGTCTGTGAATTTCTTCATATTTGACAGAATTATTTTTGTTGAGTCTTCTTGTTTCCATGAGGTGTAAAATTTCTTTAGTCATCCATTTCTTCCGACCCACCTTCTTTAATTTTGGAATAGTTGTTTTTGCAGCCACATTGATTGAATTCTTCAACGTTTCCCATTGATCATCCACATCCTGGAATAGGATCTCTAGATCAGACAAAATTTCAAATCTATTCTGTACTTCTATGTTGAATTTGTTTTGTATTTCCTTGTCATTACTCAATGTACACAAATCATATTTAGTGTTTCCTGTTATATACTTGACTTTCTTCAACTTTATCCTCAATGTTCCTGTGAGTAATCTGTGGTCACTATAACAATCAGCACTGGGAACTGTTTTTGCTAGTGTTAATGCGTTTCTAAATCTTCTGCTAATCAGAATGTAGTCAATCTGGTTTCAAATCCTGCTATCAGGACTCCTCCATGTCCATAATCTTCTAGGGTGTTGCTTAAACCAGGTGTTTCCTACAATCATTTCCTGTTCTTTTGCCCACTCTACGAGTCTGTATACTCTTTCATTTCTCTCTCCTAAACCATAGTTTCCTACTGTGTATCTATCCCCTTGATTTCCTACTTTTGCATTGAAGTCCCCTATTATGATGTTTATTTCTGAATTTTTACATTTCTTTAAGGCAGACTCTATGTCATTATAAAATTCTTCTACACTATCTTCACTGGATTCTCCTGTTGGGGCATATACTTGAATAATATTTATGCTAAAAGGTCTGCCACTTAATTTAACTAGTAGAACTCTGTCCGACACGGCCCAATATCCTTGAACAGATTTTGCTGTTTTCCGGTCCAAAATAATTGCCACTCCTCTATGACGATCTTCACCTCCAGAATAAATAATCTTGAAATCTTCTTCTATCTTGATGCTTGCTCCTGTCCATCTCGTTTCGCACATACCTAAAATATTAATTCTTTCCCTTTCAATTTCTTGTTTTATGTTGTCTAATCAGTCTTTAAGCGAATCATGATATACTAGGCACTTTTAAAGAGGTAGTTTGCCATTGCTTTCCTCTATGGCAGTGACCTTACTAGTCGGAGACCGCAGCCATTGACTCAAGAAGAGTTCCTCTGCCTGCCGCCGTGAAGCTCGAGGCCATGACCCACAAATATCTGTCGGCTGCCCTCAAAATTTCATCCACCACCTGCCTTCCGTGGCTTCTTTTGAAAACTTCCAATAAAAGGAACACAAAATAACGTCACATAATCCACAGGAAAACGCTATTCACAGGAAATCCATAGGAAATCACACGAAATCCAAAGGAAAACACTAAATAGCGTCCCTCCGAAAATAACACTTCATTTTGTCGCCATTGTACCGACTTGAAGTACCTTGCAAAAGTAGGAAAGGGAAAAATGGAGGATGTAGTGGGGAATTATGGTTTAGGTACAAGAAATGAAAGAGGGGAAAAGCTAATAGAATGGGCAAATATCAATGATATGATAATTGGAAACACATGGTTTAAACACCATAAAAGACGACTGTACACATGGAAAAGCCCTGATAAGAAAATACGCAACCAAATTGACTACATACTAATTAATAAAAGATTTAGAAATGCCTTAATTAATGTAAAGACAATACCTGGTGCTGACTGTAATAGTGATCATGTACCACTGTGTCGACAAATAAAAGTAAGATTAAAGAGAGGGGAAAAAATGGTTAAGAACATGAGACTTAATAAAGAGGTTCTGAAAATAGATAAAGAAATGCAAGAACAATACAGAGTGACTGTGAAAAATATGTACAATGCAATAGCTAAAATACAGAGTATAAATGAACAATGGGAAATGTTAAGGGACTCCATTCATCAAACTAGCAAAGAAGTATTACCGGAGAGAGGCAAAATAACTAAGAAAAAATGGATGAATGAAGATATCTTAAAACTGATGGACAAAAGAAAACAGAGTAAAAATGACAAACAAGAATACGCTAAGATAAATAAAGAAATAAAAGATAATTGTGAGAAGGCTAAAGAAAGTTGGTTAAACGAGCAATGCAAAAAAATTGAATTAAATTCCATTAAAGATACAGAAAATATGCATAGACAAATCAGTGAGCTTACAGGAAGAAAAATAAGAATAAATACAGGGTGTTTGAAATCAAAAACAGGAAAGATATTATTAGAGGAAGGTGCTATAATGAAGAGGTGGAATGAGTATATAAGAGAATTATATGATGGAGAAAGGGAAGAATTAACAGAAGATAATAACTTAGAAGGTCCACCTATTCTGAAAGAAGAAGTCGCTGACGTTATGAAACGTATGAAGAAAGGAAAAACAGCTGGGCCAGATGAAATCACAATAGAAGAATTACAAGTATTGGGAGAATTTGGAGTAGATATATTAACCAAAATGTTGAATGATATTTACAACAGTGGATATTTACCCAGTGATATGCTGAGATCTGTATTTATAGCTATACCAAAAAGACCAGGAGCAATTGATTGTGAAGATTTTCGTACAATTAACCTTATAAACCATATCACTAAGCTTCTACTCAGAATCATAATGAGAAGAACCAAAAAGAAAATAAAAATGGAAATTAGTGAAGAACAGTATGGATTTGTGGAATGAAAGGGCTCAAACAATGCAATTTATACATTACGGACACTAATAGAAAGGTCAATAGAGAAACAGAGAGACATATATTTGTGCTTCATAGATTATACTAAGGCATTTGATAAAGTAAAACATGATGAACTGATTAAAATGTTGGAAGATATCAATATTGATGGAAAAGATTTAAGAATAATAAAGAATGTTTACTGGAACCAAGTAGCAGCAATTAAAATGGGAAATAAAGAGGGTAGTTACGAACAGATAAAGCTAGGAGTACGACAAAGGTGTGTCTTGTCACCAGATCTTTTCTCCCTGTATAGCGAAGTAATAATGAGAGAGATGAAAGAGATGCCAGGAATACTAGTTGGAGGTTATAATATAAATAATATACGCTATGCAGATGACACAGTATTGGTGGCGGATAATTCAACAGACCTACAACAATTATTAGACGTTGTAGTAACAGAGAGTGCAAGGAAAGGACTCTCCTTGAATATCAAGAAAACAGTAACAATGGTAATATCAAAGAAAATGGTGACACCAAAATGTGACATAGAAATAGAAGGGAAAATCCTTAACCAAGTGGATAATTTTAGATACCTAGGGGCATTTATAACATCAGATAGAAGATGTACAACAGAGATTAGGAGCAGAATAGGGCAGGCAAAGGCCGCATTTCAGAAAATGAAGAGTATCTTATGCAATAAGTCGCTATCACTGAATGTAAGAAAGAGAGTGCTGAAATGCTATGTAGAACCAGTTTTGCTGTATGGCAGTGAATCTTGGAATGTAAATGAACAAATTAAGAAGAAATTAGAAGCAACAGAGATGTGGTTCCTGAGACGAATGTTGCGAATTCCTTGGACTGCCAAAGTAACTAATGACGACTGCCTGAAACAGGCTAATGAAACTAGAACATTATATATAACAATAAGATAGAGACAAACATCTTTCTTCGGTCACGTGATGAGAAGAGAGGCATTGGAGAACATCGTAACAACTGGAAAGATTGAGGGGAAGAGAGGCAGAGGCAGACCAAGAGAAATGATGCTGGATGGATTGAGATGGTGGCATGGAGGAATATCAGATGCAGAGTTGATCCAGAAAACCACAGACCGAGATCTATGGAGAGCCATGAACGCCTGCGCCAGCTGGCACGGCACTTGATGATGATGACCACATAGATCTTCATTTCTCTCATAAAGAGTTATAATTGCACAAAATTCAGCAGCGAACCACATTATGTCGATCATTCATGTAGATATAATTCAATCGTTCAGAAAGCATTTGGCAGATCACTGAACGCAAAAACCCACCATGCCATCAACAGCAGCTGTACAATGCTGGCATTGAGTGCAACATCCTGCAAAGTCTTGCACAATATAGCCATTCTTCTTTCCCATTGTGCAATAATCCCAGAAAAAGAAACATTGCAATCACTCTTTAATTCTCATGGCATATTCAAGAAAGATGTAAAAACTTGAGAATCACATTTCTCCTTTCAAGAGCACTATAGTTTAAGACACAGACTCTTAAGAAAAATTTCCACAGCAGAAGGAAGAATGCTCATGTGTATTTATAGTGAGACGACAATCACATAGCGTACAGAAAATCATTCATAGCAGATGGAACTTAAGAATTGTAGATCCTTCAGTGGAACAGCATTTCAATCTGCAGAATCCTTCCCAGAAAGCGAGCAATCATTTTATATCTTCTCAGTGAAGCATTGATTTTACAATTTCACATTTTACATATAGACAAACATAGTTCATCAGGCATCACCGTGATTTATCATCTATATGCTTAGCTTACCTCAAAATCGAGAGAGTACAGCGCACATAATTATGCCCACACCAAATATGCACAACTGGCCCAGTTGGAGTCACATGCTGAACTACGCTATCTAACATTCTAGCCAGGCCAGCTAAAATTTTGGTCGGCAAGCCAAGCGGGTTTATCCAGTCAAATAGCTCTATTTAGATGTGGAAGCGTCCTAAAAGTGTCACTATGTTCCAGACATTCCCAGAATCTGCTAGGTCGGTTTCATAATATGCAATCCGGATGGGTGTCACTTAGAGTTATTAATAATGCTGATGTAAACAGGTTGTCTGCAATTCCAGAATTCTCAATATGGCAGCCTTTGATGCACAACTTTTATTAAATTTCAGAGAGCACTAGAAACACGATGGAGGGACGTGGATAGAAATATTACACAAATAAAAGGGAAGGTTTTGAGTAACTTCCCAGTCTAGACTGTTTATTTTTGTTCCTGAGGCCAGGTCTTAATAGCAGCAATTTTTATCAGTTTTGTTTATTCACCCACATACCTATAACCCAGAATCATTGTTTATATATGATTGGGTTTTGTCTTGCATTCAGCCAAGCTGTAGTAATTGTTATTGCAGTTCTTGTTTTGCGATGGGACCCTTTCTGCAGCTTTGTTATGTAGCAATCCATTGGCTGCAGAGAGGTGATGTTTTTATAGTGTTTATATTAACCTCCTAAATATTCCCATTTGCATCCTTGAGGAAAGCTGGATGAATGACTTTCTCACAAGATGAATTTTATAGCCAAATTCCTCCCAGTAGACAAATGATTATATTTTCTTCTCCTGAGGCATCATAAGTTAATCTCTCAAATCTTAAGACATTTTCATATTCCAATTCTCCATCTCCATCCGAATGTCATCCTCTGGAATTTATCTAAGGAGGTTCTGGGAAGCAAGGGCCTTTAAGCTGGGTATCAGAAAGTTGCTGGTAGAGTACACTGCATATGTAAGACCATGGCTGTACATCAAACTCATGCTGTCTGATTTGTTTTTCTCTGTCACTTTTTATCTCTACAGTCAAATCAGCAATGGTTTGCTTTGCTCTAGACATTATTGTAGAGTAGTTGTTCTAGCCAAGAAACTACTACAACAATAGTTCATTCATTCATTCAGTAGCATGTCCTTTGCAGAACCTTGCTCCCATAACAACCTTCCGGAAAACTTCTCGATCACAAGCAAGATGTCCCGTGTCTGATACACCCATCTGGAGATCATCCGCCACATCCTGCACCCATCTTCTCTTTGGCCTTCCTCTTCCTCTCTTCCCAGGCATATACCCTTCCATTATTGTTCTCTCCAAACTTTCGTGACGTTTCAAGTGACCAAAATACTTCAATTTTCTTTGTTTTATCGTCTTTAATAGCCATCCCTCCTCAATATTCAACTCTTGAAGTATGGATGCATTTGTTCTTTTCTTTACCCAAGATATTCTTAGAACTCGTCTATAACATTTATATTCAAAGGCATTTATGCGCCATTCAGCTTGTTTAGTAAGTGTCCATGTCTCGCAGGCATATGTTGCAATGGGAAAGATGCATGCTCTTAAAAATCTAATTTTTGTAGTTCTGTCTGTCCCACTCCATAATTTATTCATCTGTTTTAGTCTTTGAAGAGCAATGGATAGTCGCCGTTTAATTTCTTTCATTGTGTCACCGTTATTGGTAATCAATGACCCAAGATATTCAAAATTTTCCACCACCTCCAATTTTCCCCCATTAATGTATATTTCTTTCTCCATAGTAGTTTTATCTGTATGCATTATCTTTGTTTTTGCTAAGTTAAGATATAAGTTGTGATTTTCACTATTCAATTGGTTTGAGGCTATTAGGTTTTCTATGCCATTCTTTGTTGTGGATAGTAATACTGTATCATCAGCATATCGAATCTCTGGTATGTCATGACCGCCGATATTTAGGGCATCATATAGATCCCTGTTTATATCATCTCTTACATTTCTCATTATATTTTCGGCGTACAGGTTAAACAAATAGGGTGACAGCACGTAGCCCTGATGGACTCCTTGCTTGATGTCAAACCAATCTGATGTCTCGCCATCTATTCTAACTGCTGCTTGTTGGTCTAGATATAGCATTTTTATGAGATGTACTACATGTGATTTTTTTTTTTTTTTTTTTTTTAGCATATCCTTTACAGGACTTAGCTGTCAACACCAGCATCTTTCAGCTGTATGTTGATCTCTTGGCAAGATTACGCTCAGTAGTTTGCCATTGCTTTCTGAGCGGCCGGCTCAGTATCCCGCAAGTCACGAGCGGGGGTCGAACCGCCTCTGCTCTCGCTCCGCTATGAGACTCTGCGTGATAAACGGGATTACAGAGAGAAAGTGTTGTAACCCCACAGCCAGAGAGACCGGCACTACATGTGATGGAAAGCCCATATTCCTCATGATTTCCCAAAGTTTCTGATGTTGTACACAGTCAAATGCCTTTGAATAATCCACAAAACATAAGAATAGGTTTACATTAAATTCTCTGCACTTCTCTATTATTAAACGCATGTTGAATATGTGATCTCTTGTTCCTCTTCCATGTCTAAATCCAGCTTGAACCACGTTAATCTCTTCTTCCATTTTCTTATTAAGTCTTCGCATTATGACTTTTAGTAGAATTTTACTTGCATGACTGATCAGGGCAACAGTTCTATAGTTGGTGCATAATTTCAGGTCGCCCTTTTTTGGTATTGGAATGAAGATAGTTCTCTTCCAATCTTTTGGCCATATACCATATTTCCAAATCTTTGTACATAATGCATGATATATGTGTATGCTTTCTTCTCCTCCCGCTTTAATTAGTTCAGCTGGTATCTCATCACATCCAGGTGATTTACCATTCTTCAGGTTCTTTATAGCCCAAGCAATTTCATCTGAGGGTTCAGGTTCTGTCTCTGCTGTCATTGGCTCATGTATCTCATTCATATCCTCACTGTCACTCATATCATACATTCCACTGCAGTACTCCTGCCATCTTTCTAGAATTTGTCTAGATTCTGTTAAGGTATTTCCCATCTTGTCACAGATAACATTCAATTGAGGTTGAACATTTCTTGTCAATAACTTCATTTCTTTGAACATTCCATAATCTCTTCCAGCCTTATGATATTGCTCTATTCTGGTACAGCAATCTTGTATATATTGATTTTTTGTCCTTTCTTGTGTTCTTTTTTATTTCTCGAGTTAAAGATTTATACTTCATCCTGCTGTTATCGGATTCATCTCCTTTCTGTTTCAGCTCCCT
Source organism: Cepaea hortensis (assembly GCA_963921405.1). Lineage (NCBI taxonomy): Eukaryota > Metazoa > Mollusca > Gastropoda > Stylommatophora > Helicidae > Cepaea > Cepaea hortensis. The sequence continues at coordinate 116,715,942 of OY992879.1, forward strand.
TCGTTGTTTTAAATTCTAACGTGTCTGATGTAATCCATGGCTTAAGTTGCTTTTTCTTGGTCGGAATTAGATCTTTGGCTGCAGTTATCAAGATATCTCTAGCTTGTACTGCCAGTTCATCAGGTGTCATTTCTTCTTGTACAGACATCAAGACCCCAAAGCGATTCCTAACTTCTATGTTGTATGCGTCTGGTATTTTTGTAAGATCAAAACGAAGTGGCCTTGGTCCTCGGGTAAGCTTTTTGAGTTTTAATTTCAGATTTGCTTCTAATAACTGATGATCTGTATCACAGTCTGCACTTCGTAGGGTTTTTGTAGATGTTATGCTTGATCTCCATCTTCTATGTATTAAAATATAATCTATCTGATTTTTGGTAAAACTGTCTGGAGACATGTGAAGAGTCTTCTTGGATGTTGTTCAAAAAGTGTGTTGGCTATCGTTAACTCATTTTCTGTGCAAAATTCAATTAATTTGTCACCTGCATCATTTCTATTTCCTAATCCGAATTTTCCTAAAACGTGTCTCTCATTTTCAGCTCTTCCTGCACCTACTTTTGCATTAAAATCTCCCATTATTATTGCTATATCACTATGACCAATCTTATTTAATGTGTCTTGTAGTGTGTTTTAAAAATCTTCAATTTAACTCTTCAATAGTGAGGATTCTATCACTAACTGGATTATATCCCATTAAACATTTTGCAGTTGTCTTATATAAGCAAAATGCCACTCCACTCTGGCCTCCGACATCTCTACCAGAATAAATGAAAATACTTCCATTTTCAGTTGTAAAATGTCCCTTGCCGCTCCAGCGATGTTCACTAATTCCTAAAATTTGAATGTTTAACCTCTCAATCTCATCACACACTACTTTAAGCTTTCCCTCATACAAACTTCTCACATTCCACATTGCCATTCTCACTCTGTTTCTTAGTCTGACACAGGGGATTTCCTTGGTAACACAGTCAGGATTAACTCCGTCATCACGATTACTAGTACTGGTCCCTGCGTCACACTCTTCCCCAGTGTTATCTGATCTGCCTGGCCTGGGGGTCTCGCCTCCAGATCTCTTTCTTATTATGTTTTCTTTCATGGTTGTTATGGTTTCTTGGCAAGTTTTGCAGAAGGTAGTTTGCCATTGCTTTCCTTCTGGGCAGTGACTATACTAGTCGGTGGCCATAGCCATTGTCTCTACTGATGAGATCATCTGCCTATCGCCGCAGAGTGCAAGACCATAACCAACAACAATCTGTCGGCTGCTCTCACATTCCATCCACCACCTGCTTCCATGGCTTCACGTAACCCTGATCGGGGGGCTAAACGGGTACTCCACCTTGCCCAAGGGTGTCCCGTAGACTAACGGAGGAAAGGAGGCGTCTTACATCTCCTTTGATAGGGGATACCCCTACCCCGCTAACTGCAACAATAGTACTCCAATTAAAATATAATACCAAATTATATTACAACTTACTAGGTTAATACATTGTTAGTAGTCACAATGCTTAGTTTACATTAAAGATCATACTTTTTCTTTATCTTCTGTCTTGTCAACACCAATAAGAGAACAATTATGAGAAAATTAAAGATTCTGTCATTAAAGAAATGACAGATATTATCACTAAAGTTATAGACATAAAGATAATTATAGACGTTGCAGCAAGAATATGGGTGACCAGTTACACATGTTAAGGTAGGCAATGTCTGTGGTTGAATATTTTGTTAATGTTGCTACACTTCTGTGAACAAGAAAAGTCATTGGTTCTTTGGTTTTATATTAAGTAAATAAAAGAGTTGACATTGATGATGTTTCTTTTAAACACCTCAGTTAGGCTATGTGAAATAATTTAGTTAATCTCTTACCATTAATGTTAATTAATGTACACACAGACAATATACAACTGTTTCAGGCAGATATTATTTTAATTTTCAGTGGGGTTGTGATCTAAAGAAGGAGCATGAAATGTACCTCACCAAAGCAGCTGGGAACATTCCAGTATTTGTTACAGACTATCCAGCTCATATTAAGGCATTTTATTCTCGAAGGAATGATGATACAATAACTGTAAGTATTATCAAATACATTTGTGGACACTAAATAAAAAGTGCTATTGTTTATCCTAATGATGCTGAGCTGTTTACTCTTGTCATCCAAAATCATTCTCATTCTTTGTCGCACAGTAATGTAACACATCCACATATTAGTGTAGTTAACTCAGTATAAATTTACACATTCACTTTGCAAATGGAATCCTCTTTTGTTCGTTTGGTAATGCTTTAGCCAGGAGCTATAAAGCATTGCCATAGCATCCAACCACACTCCATACTCTCCAAGACCTATCAGTTTAGTTTGATTCTTTTTCTGACACATCTGTTATTGATTGTTTCAGCTAAATTAGAGATCCCTATGATTTGCATCTCGTGTCCTTCCTCTGAATGTACTTTTATGCAGCCACTATAATTGGAAAGCAGATATTGTAGACAACGTTGATATATGTTCTATGCATTGAATCTCAGGATAGTTTTACCTATGGCCTTAGTTTTCTAATGATTTGTGATGGTTATTACGAGGGTAAGTTAATCAGTTCTTCATTTTCTGAAATGCAGCCTTTGCTTGCCCTATTCTGCTCACAACAGAGATCAAGAGCAGAATAGGGCAAGCAAAGGCTGCATTTAAGAAAATGAAGAATATCTTATGCAATAAGTCACTATCATTGAATGTAAGAGAGTGCTGAAGAGCTATATAGAACCTATTTTGCTGTATGGCTGTGAATCTTGGAATATAAATGAACAAATTAGGAAGAGATTGGAAGCAACAGAGATGTGGTTCCTTAGACGAATGTTGCGAATTCCTTGGACTGCCAAAGCAACTAACAACAAATGCCATAAAGAGGTTAACGAAACAAGAACATTATATACAATAATAAGAAAGAGACAAACAGCGTTTTTTGGTCACGTGATAAGAAGAGCGGCGCTGGAGAACATCGTGACAACTGGAAAGATTGAGGGAAAGAGAGGTAGAGGCAGACCACGAGAAATGATGCTGGATGGATTGCGACAGTGGCATGGAGGAATATCAACGGCAGAGTTGATCCAGAAAACCAAAGACCGAGATCTGTGGAGAGTCATGAACGCCTACGCCAGTTGGCACGGCACTTGATGATGAAGTTAATAAGTAAGTCAAATGGCTGTAGAAAAATAACTACAGATGACAACACCTTGAAACCAGTTAATTTTTATAACATGCATTGTCCCTTTATTTCTCAGCATAATTTCCACCAACATTGATGCACTTATCCCATCATTTTATCAGTCCTCCCAAACCGGCTGCATAGAACTGTGTGCTTTGTTTTCATTTACCAGCCATCCCACAGAACTATGTGACTTACTTATTGACTCGCCCTCACAACTTTTTCTACCCAGCTATGCACCGCTTTATGGGACAAACATTTGTCAGCATAAACACAAGCAACCCACCTTGGCGGGAGACATTTCGCGAATGACGCAGAAGTCGAATGTGAAGTGAAAACGTGGTTTAGAAAACAGAGCATGCAGTATGCAGCCGATTTGGGAGGACTGATAAAACAATGAGATAAGTGCATAAGTATTGGTGGAAATTATGTTGAGAAATAAAGGGACAATGTATGTATACAAATAAACTGGTTTCAAGTTGTTATCATATTTAGTTATTTTTCTACAGCCATTTGTGACTTACTTATTAACTTACTATCGTAGCACAAGTCTACATCTCCAAGACATCTGATGGCTCTGCTTTATGTCATTTCTACAGACACAATTGTCAGGTGTGGTTGACTCATCATACAGTGTCCAGTATAGGGAAAGAATTATTTATGTTTTCAGTTTCTGAAGTAGCATTCACTTGGTACTAAGCTATTTACTAAGGCACAATATCTTTTCTCCGGGGCATGCTGGTGTGCTGGGGAATGAACAGGCGGACAGATTGACTGGCTCTGCAAAACTTGGTGGAGTATTGATGCATGACAAAGCAGATGTGGTTGCGACCTTGTGGGAGCATGTGTACACCTCAGAGGAGCAAATGGATCACAATGGTCTGGCGAGAATGCGACAGCGAGGGGTGACGAGGGGATCTGGCCGACGATCAACGCTCAGAGGAAAGGAGAGATGGACATATAATCTGATTGTTACTGGTACTATTAGTGTTGGAACTCTTCGCTGGCTGCTGAGGATAGGGACGGAGCGCTTATGGGAATGCCCCGAATGCTGTGATGTCGATTCCTAAATCAGTCAATCAATCAATCAATCTAATGCACAATATATCTTAAGCTCAGTTCCAGTTGGGAGAAAAAAACACTACCAGCCTTTGAAAACTTCAATCAATCAATCAGTCAATCAGTCAGGTGTCATCTCCACAATGAAAGTTGACTGCAATGGATCTCCAACACTATCTCTTGCCCTGACTGTACATTCTTTCAGATTGGTGTTCGTCCATCTCTTGATATTATCTTCCCACATGTTTAGTTAGTTTAGTTTAGTTTAGTCGTGGTTCCAACTTCACGGCATCGGGCCGTCCCCATATTGCACTGTTCCCACATGTATCGTTGGCTACCTCTTGCTTGCTTGCCTGCCTTCAACTTTACCCTCCAGTGTGGTTTTTAGGAGTGTTATGTCTTTTAACATTGCCAAAATATTTCACTTGCCTCTTTTTAAATTCTTTCTTCAACTCTCTTTTCATTCCCCGTTGTTCTAGAACCTCTGTATTTGATTGTTTTTGTTTTAATGAAATACAACATATTCTTCTGTATATCCACATCTCCAGGGCCTCTATTCGACTTTCTAACTGCTTGTTCAGCGTCCAGGCTTCTGCGCCATATAGTAGTGTTGAATATATATACCATTTGACAATTCTCATTTTTAATGCACTATTAATATCTCCAAATTAATACTGATTTCATGCTGTTGAAAGCATTTTTAGCTATTCCTATTCTCTTTTTTATTTCTGTTTCACTTCTGAAATCATCTATTATTATTTTTCCAAGATAGGAGAAACTTGTTACTTGTTCTGGTATCTCCCCATTTACTGTGATGTTCATTGTTGAGCTCTCCTTTCCACTGCTAATTAGCATAGTTTTCATTTTTTTTAAATGCTAATATCTAAGCCAAATTCTGCACTATGCCTGTTTACTTGTTCCAGTGGTTTTTGTAACTCTTGCTCGCTTTCTGCTAGTAACCTGTATCGTCAGCATACCTAAGATTTTTATTGATTCTTCCATTGATACTAAGTCCAGGCAGTTTGGCTTGTTTAAAAAATTCCTTCTATGTATAAGTTAGGAGGCTAGGGGACAACACAAATCTCTATTGTACCCCTCTTTTTATCTCTATGGGTGACAAATAATTATTTCCGTATCTAATTGACGCCACTTGTTCCCAGTATTACTTACTAATAAGTCTGATGATGTCCTTTCCATCTTCTCCTATATCTTGAAGGCATGTAATTAATAATTCATCTTGTACTATATCAAAAGCTTTCTTGTAGTCTATAAAACATACATATCTCCCCCGATGTGTCTCCACCTTGCCGCGGTGGGGGGGGGCTTGTGTGTCCCTCTGACCCCATGTGCTTGCCGATGGGTGAAAACTACATATCGGACAGCTTATGGGATAGGGGCCAGACTAAGAGAGACACAACCTGCTGCTCTGTGGGTTAGACTGAGGTGAGGATAACAGTCAGAAGTTTAAATCAGGCGCACGAAGTTCTTGGTCCGGACAAAACACTTAAGGCTACCTGTCGAGGGCTGTGGCTGAACGCCTCTAAGCCTCAAACCCTCGGATCTGAGAGCCAGGCCAATACCCGTCTACCGGAAAATAGAAACGTAATACTGAGCAAGCTACATGCTCAGGTCTGATACATGTTCGAAGGCTCTCAGCTGGGGGATATGAGGGATTCCCGGATGAGAGGGCCTGGCCGTTTCTCGTTCACTGCTGCACGAAGGTAAGGTGCTGAGCCGGCAGCACATGTAGCCTACCTCGTGAGCGAGTACAAAAAAGTCTGAAAAGTGCTCCAGTCGAAGGACATGGTTACGAAAACTGTCTGTCTCTAACTCATAGAGAGTGTAAACAAAAGTGGAAGAACGTCTCAACAACGCGAAATGGAACGCACGGCGAGCGACCCTATTGCGTGGTCTGAAGTCACAAGCAAAAGCTTACCGAGTGGATGTCGCTCGCAGTCTGACCGCTCCTGGTGTGTGCTTAAGCGATCAGTGGCAAGCGGGATGCCCAACACATGGAAGTGAGGAACTAAAGCAGCCATGTGCAGGACGTGGAAACTCCTTGGGTGAGCCCAGTCTCAGAGCAATATGTGCCGGCTCTGCAATTATGGAAGCCTCCTTGGATAGCGAGATAATGCCCATGGTCTGCCCCTGCCTTCCCTTGAGGGCCGACCACGATGTCGTTCATCGTTCTATCTTGACCAGCTGAGATGTGGGTGACATTACAACAGTCTAACGTGTCTCGAAACCAGAGGAAGGTTAACCTCACTAAAAAATGCCTGCCGGAAGTCGGAAGTGTCGTCCTACGGGTGGCAAACTAAAAATTGACACTACGCATTTACGTCCGAGTGAAATGTCTCGTCCGAATGTCTCTCGTGCTAGGAACAGCTCTGACTACCTAGTTTCTGAATGCCGCTCTTGTTCGGAACAGCTCTGACTAGGTAGTTTTCCGAATGTCTGTCGTGCCTGGAACAGCTCTGACGGGCGCAACGACAAGCACATGTGCGAAAACTCGCTGAGTGAATACCTTCTGCAGACCTGTCTGGTTTGTGCGGGAATGGCCCGGGGCGAACAAAATGCCCAATATATTGATGTGAGGAATTAAAGCAGCCATAAGCATGACGTGACCATTCCCTCGGTGAGCCCAGTATCAGGGCGCTATGTGTCGGCCCTGCAACTATGGAAGCAACCTAGGATGGCGAAAAATGCTATGGACTGTGCCTTCCTTCTCTTGAGGGATGACCGAAGTCCTCGACTGTTCGAACTTGACCAGCTGGGATGTGGACGGTACCACAAAAGTGAGAGTCTCCCAGGATTGCTAACCTGGTCAAAAATGCACGCGAAAGCCGGATGTGTGACCTAAGGGTTTTCAACCCAAGGGTGCCTAACGCACACCGCAATCACATCTGAAAAAAACACTCCAGATAAACGAAAAGAAGAAGAAGAAACATACATATATTTTTCTGAACTTCTATATATTTTTTAATTAATATCCTCAAACAGATTATTGCTTCTCTGGTGCTGCTGTTTTTGCAGAAACCAAATTGTTCTTCAGCTACTTCCTCATCTATTTTATTTTGAATTCTTTCTTGTATGACCTTGAGGAGTTTCTTAGTTATATAGCTCATTAAGCTAAAAGTTCTTTAGTCCTCACAATCGCAAGCTCTTGGCTTCTCAGTTAGTGTGAAAATGAATCTTTGGGGAGAGAGGTCAGCATGGCCGAATGGATAAGAGCGCATGTTCTTAAACATCGGGTGGACTGATGCCGAGGTAAGGGGACGTAAATTACAAGTAGTCTGAAGTCGGGGTGGTTTCGCCTGATGGCAAGGGACACTGTTAATAGGGAAAGTTAATCCACCATGCAAAGTTCAGTCCAACACTACAAGTAGGGTGTATGGACTATGCTTGAGTTCAAAGCTGGCAAGCGCACACACATTATTATTTTTAATCTTTGGGGATATACATGGGGATATCTTTATTCCTGTGTTTTAAAGTTTCGTTTATAATTTTAAAACTACATTATTGTGGTCAGAGTTGAATATCAGCACCAAGGTATGTTTTGGCATTTTAAATACTATTTTAAAATCTATTTCTTATAATAATGTAGTCAGTTTGCTTTCTTGTTCTATCTTCAGGGATTTCCCTTGTATAGTTTCCTAGGGTTATGTGTTGGAAAAATAAGTTACAAATAATAAGGTGGCTTTCCTAACAAAACTGTATCAGCCGATCTCCTCTGTCATTTCTGGTTCCCATACCATGAAAGCTCCAATACCCTCTGTGGAGAAGACAAAAAAAGCAAACAAACATGTTAGGACTCTCAACGTCAGAAAAGTTGTAGAGTGGCAACATTGTCATCCCCAAACTGAAGACACAGACAGGTGGTTTTATAAGAGAGATAGATGGCATTTAAGAATGATTAAAGAAGTTTTTCATGGTATGTGATATGACTCTCTTATTTTTCTTTGCCATTGCATGTCCAGAACAGTAACTTCAGTTTATTGAGATTGAAAGATTATATGTATCTTACTAGCACTATAACCATCTGCTTCAGACTCTCCTAAGCATATCATAAGAATTGCCTACAGTTGCTAGATTAGTTGTCGACCAAGGCTTAGGACCTGGTATGCCTTGCCATGACATTTGGTCTTTAGGTTGCATTTTCCAATACCAGGATAATGCTTGTACTCTCCTAATTGGGCTCCTCTGCTTGAAGCCATTGGCACAATGTGGTGTGTTGAGTTTGGTGAGTGCCGCCCAACATTTGGCACTAGCAGAAAGCAGATAGTGACTATCTCTTTCCGCTTGCATATTTTTCTCTTCTCTTTCCGCTTGCATCTTTTTCTCTTCTCTTTCCGCTTGCATCTTTTTCTCTTCTCTTTCCACTTGCATCTTTTTCTCTTCTCTTTCCGCTGCCCTATCTTCTCGTGCTATGTTTTCTAAATGTGTCTTTTGTGCCCATTCTGAAAGTTTATCGGCGGTATAACCTAATTTAATTCCTAATTCGATGCAGTGTTCTAATGTTGACATCTTGTAACTTTAGCTAATGTTAAATTTATAGCAATTAAATTCCTTTGGAAAAAGTGAGGTGTACAAAAATTGGTTATATCCCTTAATGTTTACATTCAAACTTTCTAACGAACCAGTTCACATGGTTATGAAATTTGCATATATATATCATTAATAGCAATACATAGAAAAAATGTTACATCAATGAGGAAAAAAAATGGTGAGTATCGTTTAGGGATACAATGAGCATGAAATGGGACTTATCTTATTTACTGGTTTCTTGGCTGTAGTGTTGTTTGGTTCCCCTGTTTTCTCGCCACTGCTGGAGGACAGTTTACATACACACAATCTTTCGCGGAACAATCTGATGTTGGAATAAAAAAAAATTAGTAATTGTCACTGTAATTGTCCAGTCATGTCAATGTCAAATTTCATGAACATCATTATTTAATTACTTTTCTAGAGGGTCTACGATAGCTCATTAACAGATGATAAGATAGTAGCTGCAAAGTTCTAGACTTTGTTATGTATGAAAGTTGATATATTTTACTTGGCAAAACCAAGAGCTGTCGGGAAAGTGAAGCTTGTGCTTGCCAAAACCGGTGTGGCCCCCAAATAGCCTGTCAACGTCCTAGATACCTAGTGGAATGAAACTTGGGTTCATACAGGCAACAAACTCCGTTCTGATACTATCTGACATGATTTATTTACAGTAAGCTGGCGAAGAATGGTTTTCGCAGCCAGCTACGTGGTGAACATGATCATAGGAGGTCACAACAAAGCCATCATACATAATTATTACAACAAACTCTATCATCTATCTATTTAGTGAGTAACACTCCTAAATACACTTGTATTCAATCTATCAAGTCCCCCTTAAGTTAAGCCCTGTTGCTTGTTCGATGTCCAGTCGGCGTCTGCCCTCTAATGTGTCTCGGACACGGGCTGTAACTCTCCTCGAGCTTCTCGTGGAACAGGTCCTGGCACGCGGTCAGCGTGTCCACGGAGCTGTAGGCGAACTGACCTATGTTTCTCGAAGGCTCTAGATTGTTCGAGCATTCGAGTGTGTCTCCCTTGTATTGGGGTTATGTCCCTTCTCGAGTTCCCTTCTATCTTTATGTTCCTACCGACTCCATGTGAGACTCTGACACTGTCATATGGTAACTCAGTTATATCTGACTAAGACCTGACTGCTACAGCAACTACTTTCAGTGATATAGACTTAGGATGCTGTGACATGTTAGGAGAAGACAGAGGACCCAATTAGTAGTGGCCTCTGTAAATATATCTATATATAACAGATATATATATATATAACAGATAGACAAGATAAAGGGTATGATTTGGCAAGGTTTTTGTCTAGAGGCATCTCAAATGAGATAGAAAATCATTCCCGCTTGGCCCTTTTAAGGAACCAGTTTTCCTGGCTCAGAACCCCCACTGTGAGATTCCTAGATCTAAGCCCAAGTATCTACACAGAAAATTTATAAAAGAAGGAAAAGGTCCCCTCAAAGGCCATAAGGAGATCTGGACTATACGTCCCTGCACAACCGAGGAATTAGTTCTCTCACCATAATGTTGTCAGTGTGCTTTTAGTCCGCCACATTAGATCTTCCCATATTTTGTTTGTGTAAAAGTAACATATGTCAGCTGTGCCATTAGACATTAGGACTTTAGGATTCAACCGTAGTGGACATAAACTCAACAATAACTGTACTTAACACCTGTTGAACAAGACATCTACATGACAGGTTCTTGACAAAAGTTGGACATACATTCACATGGAAATGTTTACACCAACAATTGAACAAGACATACATCATGAGATATACTGGACAACATTTCTACACAATCTTCACATTTCACTGAAATCAGCAACAGCTGAACAAGACATGCACCAGGAATTGTACTTGACAAAAGCTGGACAGGACATTACATAATAATTTACTTCACACCAGCAGACCAAGACATTACAGGGACATGTACTTCAAAACTGTTCTCAACACAATCAGGTTTTTATTAATGAACTGTAGGGGTTGAGGGAGGACCCTGGTTCCATCTTGATTACATTAGTATTTCAATTACAAAGTATCATGCAATGTAAATCATTTGATGAGAAGCTACTGATGCCACACCTTACAAATCCACCAACAGACTGGGGTTACACAATACACAACAGTCTGCATACCATCCAGTCAGTAGGAATATAACTCCACTATACAACAATACTCCACAAGTCCCTCCCAAATCATTTTTCTGAATGAGGATAAAATACAGGATTCTGGTTCCTGCTTGTAAGTTTGAATTTAATCCAAGTTTCATTGGAATGAACAAGTATAATGGGATTACTTTCCCCTTGATACACCACAACCATTGATGAGCTGAGTACTGCTGCTAGAGTCCCAAGGAAAATGAGGGTAAGTCTCAGGTTCACATCTGTCATCTTGATCATGTCCTGTCTGAGACAACTGGGTCCAGGAGGTTCATCTGTTTGAAAAAGGATATTCATTTCTTATCTTGAAGGTAATTCCTGCAACATTGATAACAGAGTCCATCCTGTGTTTGGGTTTAAATTGAGACCCTTTCAGTGCCTTTCAGCTTTGACAAATATTGATACAGATTTATGCTGGTATTTTCCTGAAGACATTGTGGTTACTGTTATATGATAGTTTCCACATTTTCAAAGGAGTTGTAATCCTGAAGTAGGGACTTTCATTTGTATGTCCCCATGAAGGAGAAGAGGGCCTCTCCACCATCCCTGTTCTCTGTTGACCAGAGAACAATATTATATTATCTTAGGGCGCACCACATCACAGATAGCGACTGCTCCGGGTGGAATCCTATCTTCAACTCCCAGATTTTGAATTTGGCCTATTAGATAGCTTTACCCCCCAAGTGTTAGCCAATCAAAAGACGGGCATGCACCTTTTCCCTTCTCTTCCAGGTTCTAGAAGGTTCGATTCTATTAATATCTCCACTATCAGGATGGTCTCCGTTCAAGATTAAAAGTATTATTAAGGATGTGGTGGACTGGGAATGTGGATGACTGATTCACCATGTCACAGATGCCTTAATGGGAATGTAGTGGTTGCCTTCAGCTCATTCACATTGCTGAAATTATTCTATTGTTTGTTCTGTTCTGCTCAAATGTAACTTGCTTCATAATTTCACTGAATAACTCTTGAAGTTTGTTCTCTTCTGCTCAAGCGTGACATGCCACATAATTTCACTGAATAAAGGAAAATCATCATGATGATTCCAGAAAATGTAACAGAGATAATAAGAGAACAATTGAAATGGCACTCTTTTTATGGCACTAGAATACATAATACACTTTTAAAGAATGAAATGACATTATGTTTTAATACTTCATTTGACCAATTGGAAAAATAACAATGAACAATGAATTTACAATTGTGAAATTCGTGATCAGCATTGTTTTAAAAATAAGACAGTGATTAGAATGGCAGCTGTTGCAGATATACACTCCAGCAGTAGATATTATCATGAACCACACCTACACAAATAACTGTTGGATTGGGATAAATTGTAAACACATTTGCCATTACGATGGCCTAGGACTCATTTCTCACTATTGGCAGAATATTTTCCTATGATGTGTCCCCTGGTTCGGTGAAGGCTAAAAATTGGTGCCAGAAATCTATCTGGAATAGGAGTGCTGTGAGGAACTGAGCTGGCTACCCCCGTATATGTTCAAGCATGCAAAGGAAAATAGCTCTGCATATTTTCTAAGGTTGGCACTCTACCAAGAAGACATTCACTTTGTGACCTCAAGTAAGAAAACCTTGATTCTGGAAAAAGACTTAACATGTTCTCTTTGAGCTGTCTAACATTGACTTGCTCTTGTAATTCCAATTTTAGTCCAGCCATAGCAAGAATCTAGCATTGCACCACAGCTTGGGGAAATCATCAAATCCAGACACAGTTTGCATTTATTCAGTTACAATAAATACATTTTATGCAACAGCCATTTGCAGAATTCCCTGGGTGATCCCAGAACAAGAGCAGTATGTATTGGCTCACAGTTTGTGAAAATGTGCGTAATGCTCATTTGCTGACTAGACCTCTCATCAGGGTTTAATTTTATAAATGAGGCTGTTCTGGGGAGGCTAGAAAGTATGGTAAACCTGAAGATAAAACTGGTGTACATACCTTCATCTCATAGAGATTGCCAAATGCCAGAAAGGTCACACAACAAATCTGGATCTTTATGATAGCACCAGGGTAAGGTATTGTCAGACATTATATTTTATGTTCTCATTTGAAACATTATTATTCTCTGTGAGACTTCCATTATAGGTGGCTGCATCAGATCTTCTAGTACCAGGCATTGGAGAACTGTGTGGCAGTAGTCTGAGAGAGGAAAGAGTTGATATACTGGAAGAAGTAATGATTAGTAAAGGACTTATCAGCCAGATGCCATGGTGAGTAAATTTTTGTGTAACTAAATACTACAGTCCACATTATTTTATTTAACCCTTTACAGGGCAGATGCTTTTCTGTTTATTAGCCCTGAACGGGCAAGATTTTTTCAGGTTCGGTAAAATTTCGGGTTGCGTTAGTAAAAACATCACAAATAAGGTGTTAGTCAACCGATTTTAGTTAAATAAACAACACAATGAAGGGAAAAGCATGCAGAATATGTTACTCACGTGATTGTTGTCGGTAATCCATATATGAACACAAACATTTACGAAATACAGCATATTGATTGTGATTTTCAGTCATCTATACGGCAATTTACAAACACATTTTCAGAATCATAATCACTTTCTTTAAAGTCCAACTCATGACTGCTAATGCAAAGTAACTCTTTTCACTGATATCTAGCTCTGATTAATAGTCAACTTCTTGCCCTTTAATGTCACTTAAATTGAACCTAGCGAAATCTTGGCTATCACTTGAAGAATCGCCGAAATCCATTTTGAAAAACTAAGCGTATAAACCCTGAAAATTATCAAAAACATCCGTTTAAATTCATAGTAGGCATTTACAAATGGCGGCCACATTGTCAAGCTATCGGCGAAAGCGAAAGTAGCCGTCGGAAGTATCGGAAAGCCGAGAGATCACGTTTTTACAATGCATAATAGTATCGGGCGGTTTCAGACGATCTGCCCGTTTAAATGATCGGACGGAAATGGACGTTCTGCCTGGTAAAGAGTTCAGGATGTAGTATATACATTATGTCACATGCTTCTTTATAGTTGTGTAGTATATACATTATGTCTCATGCTTCTTTATAGTTGTCACAGCTTTATACCAGTACTACTTATTTATAGGATTTTTCTGGGATAGAGTAGCAGCTAGGAAAGGACTTGTTCACTCCACTTAATTATGGCATGACCTAGTATATAAGAAGGTTAACACTTCACAGAACCTACAACAGTATCTACCGTGAGTTGACTTTATCTGTGCATACTTAGCACTTGGTTATTTAATACTATGGACAGACAGAATGACCAAGTCCTACAAAATAGAAAACTGTAAACTGATTAGAGAAATTAGACATAGACTATGAGAAGAAATAAATTGGAGAACTTGGTGATAACTGTCAAGATTGAAGGGAAGAGAACAAAGGGAGGACAGAGAAGTAAATACCTGGATTGCTTGGTCAGATTGTATGGTTGAGACAAAAACACTGAGCTGATCCACGACTCTTGTGATCGAATGGTAAACAAGAATGAGGGGAACTGCAGTAAAGCTTAAAAAAGCAATGAATGAATCGCCCAAAAAACGAGAAGTAGATTGTGAGCTTTACTAAAACACGACGTTGCGGCCAAAGCCTTCGACAGCACAGGACAAACAAACACAAACCGACACAAAACTACATGAAACACATGACAATATTAAATTAATTCAAGGTACTTATCTGATTCTGTATCCTTTCTCGGAGAGACTCGCAACAACGCATGCCAGTCTCTCCGAGAAAGGATACAGAATCAGATAAGTACCTTGAATTAGTTTAATATTGTCATGTGTTTCATGTAGTTTTGTGTGAGTTTATTTTTGTTGTTGTCCTGTGCTGACGAAGGCTTTGGCCGCAACGTCCAATTTGTCTCTTGTAGTCGTGTTTTAGTAAAGCTCACAATCTACTTCTTGTTTTTTGGGTGATTAATTCATTGTGATCGAATGAGATGGCAAAACATGACCGCCCATGCTTACCGGCATGGCACATGATGATGATGATGATGATGAACTATGATCTGTATTACAGTCTGCACTTCTTAGGGTTGTTGCCACTGTTATGCTTGATATTACCAATATAAAAACAACACATTACCTTTGACTAAAGTTTGCCTTTATGAGGAGACAATCACATATAAAAGAATGCGGCAACTGAGTCTTCATATATGTAAATATGTACTTAAAATAACAATGTCACTTGTCAAAGTGAGGGAAAGATTTGCCACAATTTCCTTCTTGTTCTCAGGCTTATAACATGTGATGTGCATAAACATCTTTGGGACGCTTTTTTAAAACAACCAAAGTTGCTTATCTGATACAAGATGAGTCGTTTGTTGCTTCATGCTTGCTGATTATTTATGATGATGAAGGCTAATAATTTTTCTAGACTCACCTTGTGGTTAGTAAGCACATTCAGTTTTTTTAATAGTAGTTATTTGGTTATATTAAATTAGTCAGTCACTGTTCCAACTTCTCCCCAACAGGTCACCCGATTATTGTTCCATGGGTTAGAGGGGTAGGGGTATCCCCCTATTAAAGGAGAAGTAAGGTGCTTTCTTCCCTCCACTAGCTTACGGGATATCCTTGGGCAAGGTAGAGTACCCGTTAAGCTTCAGGAATATTTAGAAAGGGAAAAGCTATTCCCGATAGGTGTGGGAAGTTACCGTCCAGGGAAAGATACTTGTTAAAATGCAGCCACTTTTGCCTACGATATTTGTGAAGGGTTCCAAAAGAGACAAAAGACAGCGGTGGCAGCACTCAATCTCGAGGACGGATATAACTAGTCAGATATAATATTTTGATGTATGCTTTTATGGAGAAGAGAGTCTGTCCTTGGTTGGTATTGCAGATGTCACGCTTTCTTCCCTCCACTAGCTTACGGGATATCCTTGGGCAAGGTAGAGTACCCGTTAAGCTTCAGGAATATTTAGAAAGGGAAAAGCTACTCCCGATAGGTGTGGGAAGTTACCGGCCAGGGAAAGATACTTGTTAAAATGCAGCCACTTTTGCCTACGATGTTTGTGAAGGGTTCCAAAAGAGACAAAAGACAGCAGTGGCAGCACTCAATCTCGAGGATGGATATAACTAGTCAGATATAATATTTTGATGCATGCTTTTATGGAGAAGAGAGTCTGTCCTTGGTTGGTATTGCAGATGTTATGTATTCTTCTAGAGTGGTTCTCCAGCTGGATACATGGATCTCTGAACCATGTATCATGGCTCCCTGACTACCACAGGGGTCAGCAATTTCACCTGTGCTTTTCAATGTGTATACAAGCAGATTGCAAGCCTCAAAGCACCAGGGGCTGGAAGGATACTAACATTTGCAGATGATCTTATCGCATACAGGCAGGGGAGGAACAGAAATCAAATAGCTCAGGAGCTGCAAATGACAATGGACAAAGTGTTTGATTGGTGTGCGGAGATGAATGCTGTCATTAACCTAGCAAAAGATATGTCTTGTGGTGTTCTTTGGACAATAAACTTGTTAAAGTTGACCTCCCAAGCCTTACAATAAATGGTAGAAATGTGAATAGAGAAAGTAGACTAAAGTACCTGCGAATCACTTTTGATAGAAGCCTGTCCTTTAGGGATCACATTAAAGTGGTGGTTAAAAAGTGTCAGAAGGGGCTCAACGCACTGAAGAGTATGGCAGCATGGGACATGGAGCAGAAAATGCTTCTCACATTTTTTCAGCATTTGATTTCAATTGTAGAGTATGGACTAGGAATGCTCACTGTCTCAAAGAGTCAGATAGTGAAACTAGAGCACATAAAGAATGAAGCCATGAGGGAGTTTCTGGGATGTACAAGGGACACCCTAATAACGTGTATGTGATATCTCCTGGCGTTGCCAACCATTACAGACAGACTCAAGGTTTTGCAAGCAAGGTCATACCTCAAGGTAGCTGCGGACAAGGAACACCACCTGCATGATTTCCTGGATGCAGTCAAAGGCCACAGGCTGTTAAGATGAAGATCTTGGATGGCTCAGAAAGAAGATACCATCAGAGAAGTGTGCTCACTTGAGAAGGTTGGCAGAGGCATGGAGTGGGTCAGAGTGCCAAACAGAAATTCAGACTTGTGTGGGGTTATAATCACACTGGGCCGTATGTGTAGGGAATTGCAAGTAGGTGCTACGGAAGAAGAAATTAGCAGTTAATTCATGACTACTCTCGTCCTGGTGATATGATAAATGTCTCTGTTAAGAGACAAAAGAAGTGCCTAGGGATTTATAGCAAAAACAAATAGCCAATGTTTAGTAAAGGAGAGCGTGGCATATTTACACCACAACCTCAAGTCTGAGAATGGATGTGGAAGCAGTTACTGGAGCTTTCCGCTGGTTGGAGAACAAACTGTATACACATGTTGTGATTGTTACTGACTCACAAAGCATGCTGACAAAGGTAAAGACTGGCATGCTACGCGCAGAATGGCATGCATCGATTCATAGGTCACGGTTGTAAGTATTTGCTGGATATTTTCTCCAGGACACTCTGGTGATAGAAGTCTATGGAAAA
Source organism: Cepaea hortensis (assembly GCA_963921405.1). Classification (NCBI taxonomy): domain Eukaryota; kingdom Metazoa; phylum Mollusca; class Gastropoda; order Stylommatophora; family Helicidae; genus Cepaea; species Cepaea hortensis. Next base: position 116,733,417 of record OY992879.1, read on the forward strand.
CCAACAGTTGCTCACACATTACTGCATAAGGAAAACCAGCTAGTTCAGCAACCAGCCTCCTACGATTTTTGTATACATGCAGTTCAAGAACACAAACCACCATGGATAGATGTAAAATCATTCCACATTACCCACAGTGTTGCAAAGAGCACTCATCTCAACTCAGCTGGGCGATGGACCATTTACTGCAAGTCTAAGTGAGGAAACTGCATGTACAAACCATGACCTGAAACAAACAACAATACAAGGCGTAAACAGATTAACCGCCTATCCGCTGTATTAGACCATATTTGTGGTTGTATTTATCAATTTTTAAATTATTTCATATCATTTATACTTTGGGGAGAAACTAGTCAAATGAAATATTGATGCAGTTCTGAATTAAATAAAACTATTTATCTTTAAGAGATGGTTGAATGTAGAGATATCTATTCTGTTTTTTACAATCAATTTATTTCAGGTATCTTGATTTACGTAAATTTGGTTCTTGTCCACATGGTGGTTTTGGTTTGGGCTTTGAAAGACTCCTAATGACCCTGCTAGGAGCCCAAAATGTAAAGGATGTCATACCATTTCCACGCTGGCCAGGAAACTGTACTTTGTAACATTGCTTTTTTCTCCTTTAATTAGTATATTCACAGTTTAATAAATACAACAATAAAATAATATCTTTAATGGATAAATCATGATTTATTATGATTAAGCATGATCATCATTCAATTTATTGATAACACAGGCATAACATTAATCATTTGTAATGTTCAATCATTTGATTTGTCAATACATTTGATTGTACATTTGGAAGATTGCAAGCATTTGTAACTACTCACTGTCATTTATAATGCCAAAACTAAATCATAAAATATGGAGAGAATAAAACACAGGCTTCAAAGAACCATCAAGACACCTCTATGAAAAGACTGTCACCATAAAATATATGGAAGAAAGACACAAGAAGATTTATAAATAACAGTAATGGAAACATACTGACAAATACAAAAATTTACAATATGACAATATAAACATAGACAGGGAAGTACTGGATTCAGAAATATAATTATCATCATGTTTTTGCCTAGCTATTAAGTGTGCATGGTCATAGATCGTCATCTCACATGATCACCAATCTTGAAACAAATCTGTATTCTTGTTCCAATAATGCCATATGATCAAGCCATTTGGTATTTATCTCATTGTCTTCGCCTTGCTCTTTTCCCATCAAATGTATCAGTTGTCATTAAGTTTTCGAGTTTATTTCTCCTTTTAACATGCTTCAAAAATCCTGGTTGACTGTGTAATCAAAATTTAGTTTCCATTAATCAGAAACATACTCTCTGATGAACAACTTTCCAATGAACCACTTTCCTTGACCCAATGACACATCTACTACATAATTATGGCTATATAGATTGGACAACTTAGCCTAGACAAATTAAGAAGCACCTGAAGATTGAAGAAGTGCCATAATCATCTCAGTTTAGAAAATTGGAGCAGTTAAGAAATTGCACAACACACAGAGGAATCTCACTGGTAAGAGACATTTGCAAGACATTTTGTAAAATTCTAGGAAAGATAGTTTAGTCGTTTAGTCGTTGGATCAACATCACGGCACACGGTTTAACCCATAAGTGCTCCGTTTTCCTCCTAATTCAAACCTGAGTCTGGAGAAACTCAGCTCAATGCATGAACTCAGTTGCATCGGCGAGGATCCTGAAAGACTTTGGGTAGATTTTTAAACTCGAAATTTTGCCCGGGCAGCGCTGTTAGGCTACTCTTTTTCGATTTCCAACTGCCAAGAGATGTTTTACGTGCGCAACAATACACATGGGCGTCCGATCTCACTACCCAGAGACCAGGGGAAATTTTATTACTAGAAGTCCAGGTGGATTTAAAAAAATTAATAAATCCTGGTCCTCCCCGGGGCCTGAACCCGGGACCTCCAGCACTCGAGGCGGACACAAATGCCTTGAGACCACTCAGCCCCCTTTTCTGGGATTCTAGGAAAAATTCTAGGAAAGAGCTTAATTATGCACCTTGCCCAGGAAGTACATATTAGCAGCAGATGACAATGCTGCTGAGCCAAGCTCCAAGTGAGGCCCCATTGTAAATCTTCAGAGTTCATTCATCTGCTCCTCATCTTGTACCTGCCTGCTACTTTTCTGAGTAGGTGAATTCTTTTTCCTACTTATTTTTAATAATTTTGGACTAAGAATATGCTGTATTATTTTATTTGTCTGTTCACATATTTTCCAAAATCTTTTTCTTCTTATAGTCCATGCTGTGTGGCATTGGTGATCATGTCTAGTCTGTCTACAGCCTTCTATCTCTTGTGCTGCGAATCATTTCTCCACACCATGATGTTAAAATATCCAGCATCTTCTCTCTTGTTTTCCCCCTGTCGCTTTTTCTCTAACCTTCCCATTGTGATGACATACTACAGTTTTACTCTTCTCATAACATGCTCAAAGAATGTGGACTCTCTTTTTATGATATGAGTAACCAGTTCTATTTGTGAGTTAACTTCTTTCCAGATATCTTCATTTCTATTTATATGTGTCCACAGTGTCTCATCATTCATCTATAAAACCACATCTCTGCAGCTTCCACATATGTCACTTGTCTGTTAATTGTCCATAGTTCTCTTCCGTACATCAGAATTGACTCAATATGAAGAACTCTTTTCCTCACCTTGATTGACACAGATAAATTGCAGAGAATATTCTGCATCTTGTGAAATTCAGCCTTTGCTTGGGCTATACATTTAACTGCATTAATACATCTTTCATTTTACTGTTATTCTTCTTCTTCTCTTTTTCCATTATACCTCGGTGAAGTGTTGTAGGGAGATGCAAAGATCTTTTATGCTCTTTGTGATTTGGTATTCATTTCCCTAAGATTTTTATTAATACCATCACTCCATCTTTTATGTGGTATTCCTGTTGCTCTGTATCCATTATATTTCTTCAATGTAGCAGATGGTATCAAGGCATTCTTGTGAGGTGGTCAAATCATTTAATCTTTAGCTCTTTAATGAAGTTCATGACCTAGTCATCCTCTGATTTCCTTATTCCTAATTATATCTCTCATGGTTACTCCCACAGCTCTTCTAAGGCATATCATCTCTTTTATTATAATTTTATGCTGATTTGATGCAGATGTTTGACATTGATAGCACAATTTCAGCCAAAATTAGTTCTTGTTAGTATTTATTGGTATCTTTCTTTGCGACAGAAGTGGCAATAGGTGTCCCAAACCTGATTTGCATTTTTACAACATGTGTTGATTTCTCTATCCATTCCCCCACTTCAAGTAAAAATTAACCCTAGATATTTAAATTCGCTAATTTATTTTATTTCCAAGTTCTTTATTTTTATTGACAGGGTTACTGACCATCTCCCAGCACAATGGTCTCTGTCTTTTCAATGCTTATTTTCTTGTTATAATTCTCTTACTTGGAATTGACTTGACTTAGATCATTCTGAAGATTCTTTTCATTTTCTGCCATTAATACTTGGTCGTACGCAAATAATAATTCATAAATATGATCTTATTCTTTGTGCCCTGCTTCTCTGTAAATATTGTCAATGTATGTTATTTTAAGTAGGGGTGAGAGCACACATCCTTGTCGTACATCTGACTTTACTACTGTATTTAAGTATCCAAGTGCTTAATTACATTGACTTGTTTCAGATTCATTTGATTCATTTTTGTAAAAGCTGTTACTTCTGTTTTTCTGTTATTCAGGCTAAGTCCTGTGTTTTGACTTTCTGTTGCAATTATATCTATAATTTATAAGTGCATTTTATTTTCAGTGATCAAAACCATGTCATCAGCATAATGCAGGTTAAAGAAATAATCACTTGTCAGTAAACTTACTATTAACGAGAATTTTAGTTGATTTCTGAATGTGGTGGTTATACAGGACTGAAAATGTTTAAATGTCTTGGGGAATGATATCAACCATATAACAAGTACTGTTAGCACAAGTACAAACATCTAACTACCCAGGCAAAAATTGTGGAAAATGTCTGGTGATCCCCTGTCATAACCTTCTTCAACTATGTAACAGTTTTGAATGATCTTTCTTAAGAACATACAATTGTGACTACAGCAACAACAGAGACTTTGAATAGGTTAAGATTGTTCATCCTGGAATCATAAACAAGAAAGAAATTCACAGGGGGAGATGACTGGGTAATGGGTATTGAGGTCTGTGGTAATTTTGGGAAAGCAGAATATTACAATGACTTGACTGAACCAAAGCTTCTAGGGTTCTTGCTGCATCTCAACTGTTAACCCTTTGGACAATTTAAAAGATGCACATACATGGCTTTCTTATAATAGGAAATGTTTTAGTACCACTAAATAAGTATAGGATCTTGTCAACCCTGGTACTCAGGTCAAGGGGGACCTTTTCAAAAAGCTCTCTTTCCTTTTCTGTCATTTGGCCCAATTAAGGACAAGTGTTGCAGATGAGAGAATGATTACTTTGCATTAAGTAGTGGAGGAACGTCAAGATAGCTAGACAAGTATGCCTTCTTCAAATACCACAAGACACAACTATATTTTGAGAATTCTTTCAACAAAGAAGCCACAAGCAGTATGTTGCACAATTTATTGCTTGGTATATTTCGCTGCAACTCCTAGGTACATACTGCTGTTATATATCAGTGAATAAATGAAGTGAATAAATGAATAATACTTTGGCTGAAACACTTAAAACACAGGGTCCTGAGTCTTGTTTGAATGTAGAGCATGTTGTATAACCCCACAGTCATTGTACATTGAACACCAACTCTTTCTGTTGTCATAAAACTGGCTGGTATATTTGAAAAATCGCTTATTGTTTGTTGAAAATATAGGGTGTATTTGTAATGACTGTGGGGTGTTTGAATATATTGCCAGTTCCAGGTTTTGTATTGACCATCTGTGGAGTTCATGCAACATAAAAGGTAAATATTGTGTTGTTTGTCCATCAAGAATGATGATGACCATTCATTTCATCCAGTGGGGTTGAAAGTATGGAACCATGAGTTCTAAGATGGCTGATAATAACTATTTTGGCTCGAAATGTTCGTTGACAATGTGGGCAAAGAGTGCTTGATGTTCCAGGAGGAGGATCTCCTGCAATGGTTTTTCTTAAAGTCACTTAAAAGTCGACAGGGTCGACTTCATTGTACCGGGTATTTATCCCATTATGGCTCGGTCTCTTTCCGCAGCGCGGAAAGTGTCGCACAAAGCACAAACTCTGGAGCTCTAGCGACGGCCCACAAGAGTTTCCGAAAAATTTCACTCGTGAACCGAAGGACGCGGCCCGGAATCGAACCCGCAACCTTCTGAACCTGAGTCAAACGGCTTGACCACTTCGTCATGGAGACTCCAGTGGTTTTTCTGTCCAGCCTTTTCTTCACAGCTCTTGCAGTCCTGTTTGCTTCACAAATGACTGCGCCCTTGCGTAATGATGTACGTCACGAATTTTGGTCTTTGGCAGCAGTCTCCCAGGTGTCATTATGAATTCCAAAAGTTTGAGTTGTTAAAGCGTCTTCTCTGGCTGCCTTGGGAGCATCTACCATAATGCAGCTCGCCGCAAAAAAATTTGTTTAGGGAGCCTGTGATCTGGCATGCGAGTCAAGTGACCAGCCCAGCGAATCAGATTATTCATTTGTAGAGTGTGGATACTGGGCATGGACGTTCTTTCTATTACTTCAGTGTCTGGGATTTTGACTTGCCATTTAATCTTCAATAGCTTCCTAAGGCAGACTGTGTGGGAGTGGTTTAATTTCCTAGCATGTCCAGGTTTCACAAGGATATAGCAGTTTGGATAGTATGACTGCTTTGTAGACTTTCAGCTTTGTTTGCAGGCTTATTCTATTTCTTTCCCACACATTCTTGTACATTCTGCCAAAGGCCGTGCTGGCCTTGGAGATTCTTGCATTCACTTTGTCATCAGCTGTGGCATCTTGTGACACAGTGTTGCCAAGATAGGTGAATTTGTCCACAACACTTAGTCTATGACCATTCACCTTTCACTGTGTGATTAATCCCTGGAGCTGGCTGGTACATAACTAAAGTCTTCTCCAAGTTGATATTGAGCCCAATGTTGGCACAGGCATATGAGAAAGCTGAAACATTGTGTTGCATGTCCGCCTCTGAGTTGGCATATAGAGCGCAATCATCAGCAAAAACTCTGATGGTGTCGCTGTTAGTTTTGGTTTTAACTTTCAGTCTTCTGAGACTGAACAACTTTCCATCCATGCAGTAGTTAATGTCTTTTCGAATGTTGTTGTTCTCGAAGGCATTCGTCAGCATAACTGAAAACATGAGGCCGAACAGTGTTGGTGCTAGGACACTGTCTTGCTTCACTCCATTGGTGACAGGAAAGGGCTCAGACAGCTCCCCATTTTCCTGTACTCATGCTTGCATACCATCGTGAAATAGCCGGACTATTTGGACAAACTTTCAGGGACAGCCATATTTCACCATAATCTTCCACAGTCCTTCTCTGCTGACTGTATAAAAAGCCTTGGTAAGATCAATGAAAGTGGAGAACATTTCGGAGTTCTGTTCCTGACATTTCTCTTTAAAAAAGTAAATACAAAACTTGGAATGGCAATATTTTCAAAAACTCCAGTCATTAAAAATACACCCTGTAGTACACAAAATACTTTCTCTTTATTAATTTTATGACCATAAAGAGAAAGCATTAAAATAATTACCTACTCCATCCATTGGTTACGCTCTTGCTTTCTCTAACCTCTCAAGATTATTCTTACTAAGCAACTGCTCTATTTTGATTCAATATGAACACTGCTGGAGTAACAGTATACCACAACAAGCAATGACGTACAGACCAGATGGAAGCAGAGGAAGAGGCCGACCACATAAACGATGGACTGAAGGATTAGCAGAGTCCATGGGAATATTGATACATGAAGCCCATAAGCGAGCACTCCCGCGCTGTTTATACTTCACCTGGACACCGCAAGGTACAAGAGGGACATGATGAGATGAGACTGCTGGGGCTCTTCCGTCACCATTTGTTCAATATGTTTTTCCTTATAAATTTTATGTCAGATATTATTCCCATTTAGCTTTTTGTGGCCTCTGTTGCACAGAGCTTGAACTCCTCAATTTTCTTTTTTTGCACCATTTCTGCCATCTCCGGTTTCTCTTGCATGCTTTGCGGTGTCTTTCTTAATTTTTGTAGCTCCTTAGTTGTCGTTCTCTTAGGCTGCCACACAAGTTAAATTTTGAGGGTCCACCATGGGTTATGAACAAAAGTGGGTCCAGAAGACCTCCACACATCTGGTGTTTCCTCCACTCACTAGATGCCCCACATTAACGACTTAGTAAACCATGGCCATTCAGTGCCTCAGCACATCAGTTCACCTTGAACTTAGAGGTTTGATATTTGAGTTTTCCTTCTCTCTAGTAGGCCATGAGCCTTTAGTTCCCCCTTCAGATAACTGGGACAAATGCCAGTAGGTTATTTAAGTGCAATATATGGTTTAGTAATAGCGCCTTAAAGTAAAGACAAAGCCTTTTCCACATCATTGGGTGTATAGTGTTAACGCAATAGTATTTGTAGACCAATATGCAGTTGATGTATGATGTGATCAATATGACACTGGCTGCCTTTACTTCCCATAACATTTTGTGGTAAACATTTTAGGCTGGTTTTATCTAGGAACCCAAGTCAATAAAAAAAAATTCCCCGCCTCAAAGCAGATTCGAAACATGGCTACGGACTGACAGTAAAGCGTGCTAACCACTGTGCTACTGTGTCTCCATGAACCTCTTATGTTCTTACCAAGAAAACAATCATGGGAAATTTGTCACTTTCTTTGCTATTCTGAATCAGTTTCAGGAGTTTCTTGTCGCTGTTTCTTGGCAGCCGACTGGGAATCTTTCTGCACCAAGAAACTATCAAGGGAAATTTGTCGCTTTCTTTGCTGGAGAATCTTTCTGAAGTGGGCGATTGCGTTATCATTCATCAGGTTTAATGCCCTGTTTGCAACAAATTTGTTTGAATGATGGTTCACAATGAAGTCTTCGACGTCTGCCCACTTACTGCGAATTTCTTTAATCCTGGCAGTTGAAACGGTCACTGGCTCATCATCATTGGACGACTGCTCCTCCTTTAATGTCTTTAGCTGTTCATTCTGAAGATCCACAAGCTCATCTGTAGTAAGCTCTCCACTGTGGTCCTCAATCAGCTCCTCCAAGTCGTTGCCATAAACTTCCAGGTCCATATCTTTGCCCAAGGACACAATCTCATCCACTACAGCTGCTGCATCTACCTCTAATCCTTCAAACTGTTCTCTCTCTCTGGTACACAGGATGGCCAAATTTTCTTCCAGGCAGACTTAGCGATACGGGTGGAGACATCATTCCAGACCTTGTCAGTGATGTTGATGCAGTGGAGGATGTTGAAGTGGTCTTTCCAGTAATCTCTGAGTCAGTTTGGTGTCATTAGGAACCATAAAACACCTTGAGAAGAGCTCCTTTGTGTAAAGTTTCTTGAAGTTGGAGATCACTTGCTGGTCCATGGGTTGAAGCAGAGGTGTGGTGTTGGAAGGCAGAAATTTGACCTTGATAAAGTCATACTTAATGTCCAAGTCCTCCTCCAGACCCGGTGGGTGGGCAGGAGCATTGTCCATAAGCAGCAGACATCGAAGGGGCAGATTGTTTTCTTCTAGTTACTTCTTCACACTTAGGGCAAACGTTTTAGTCAGCCAGTCCACAAAGATGGCTCTCATCATTCATGCCTTAGCATTAGACTTCCACATCACAGGCAGTTTGATTTTTTGGAAATGAGGGAAGAAATACAAACGAATCAATTCTGGAAATAAAATATACTATGCACTACAACATCTACTAAAATCAAATGTGCTATTTCCTAACACCAAAATCACAATATACAAAACACTGATCACACCAGTTGTGCTGTATGGCTCTGAAACCTGGAGTACAACGAAAGGAGACGAAGCCTTGTTACAAACCTTTGAGAACAAAGTTTTAAGACGCATCTTTGGACCCATTAGGGATACACAAAGTGGAGAGTGGAAAATAAGAAGTAACAAAGACATTTATGATCTGTTTTAAGTCCCCGCTAATCACTGGTATCATGAAGGCTAATAGACTACAATGGCTGGGTCATATAGAAAGAATGGAAGACAATAGGGAAACAAAACTCACTCACACTCAGGAAATAAATGACTGTAGACCCCGAGGCAGACCAAGAAGACGGTAGAGAGATAATATATATACAGACCTACAAGCACTTGGAATCAACGACTGGCAAGAGAAGGTCAACCAGAGAGACGAATGGAGACGGATTGTATCTGCAGCAAAGAACCTCAATGGCTCGGAACGCTGAAGAAGAAGAAGAAGTTGTATGTAAAGATGCGAGGATTTTCTTAGTGGTAAACCAACATTGGTATAATCTTGCAGTCACAACTGGCATTGGCACAGAACAGCAGAGTTAGCCTGTCCTTCATTGGTTTGTGCCCCGCAGTGCTTTCTCCTCCTGGGTGATAAAGGTCCTCTTTGGCATTTTCTTCCAGAAGAGGCCCGTTTCATCGTAATTAAAGACTTGTTGTGGAACGTAGTCTTCCTCTTTGGTGATCTTATCAAATTCCACCTTGAATGCTTCTGCTTCTTTCTCGTTAGAACTTGCAGCCTCTCCATGCCTAATTACACTATGAATGTCTCTTCTTTTTTGTTTGAATTTTTTAAACCAGCCTCTACTGGCTTTAAAATCGTCAGTCTCAGCACTTGTACCAAGCAATTTCGTCAATAAATCACTGTGCAACAGCTTCACATTTTCACCTATTATTGCCTCACTAGCACTGTCTCCTGCAAGTTATTTTCCATTGATCCAGATCAAGAGAAGATTTTCAACTCTCAAATTTGAGGTCTTTGCTTCTGCAGCTTAGTTACGCTTTTAGCCGCATCGACTGATTTGACTCTGTTCTTTATGATGGTGGACATAGTTGATTTTGCCATGCTCTACTCATTAGCGATATCACACACACGAACGCCATTTTCATGTTTCATAATTATTTCCTTCTTTACCTCCACTGTTATACGTTTCTGCTTCCTAGCAGCACCACAACCGTTTATCGAAGTCATAATTGATGGGGTTAAGAAGGAAAATAATGAAAGAGATAAACTGAACACAGTGCCACTGCTAAGAAATCTTTTACTGCTGTGTAGTAAGGCCAATGAAAGCGAGGCTGCTCATGCATGCAAAACTAGGCTAGCGCTAAGCGATGTTAGTACTGCGTGGCCTTCATTTGTACTGTATGCGATCGTTTGTCTCCAATGTTAAACCTTGCTATCTCTCTTGCCTTCGTTCATAACCCGAGGCACTGTTCATTACCCGAGACAAAAAATGTTCGAAGTTGTTCGTAATCCGAAATGTTCGTGACCTGAGACGTTCGTAACCCGAGGTACCACTGTATCATCATATGCCATGCCGATAAGCGCAGGCGGTCATGATTCGCTGTCTCACGCGAACATTAGAGTCATGGGTCAGCCTTGTGTTTTTGTCTTGACCATGCCACATGGCCAAGCCATCCATATATTTCCTTCTGTGCCTTCTCTTGGGTCTTTTCCCTTGAATTTTGCCAGTTGTCACCAAGTTCCCTAATCAGTTTGTGGTTTTCATTTGCTTCTTATAGTATTTGCTCATTGGTTTTTATGTCTGACCATGGTATTCTTTGCATTTTTCTCAATCAATCAATCATGTGCCATGCCGGAAAGCGTGGGCGGTCATGATTCGCCATTTCACTCGATCACCAGTGTCGTGGGTCAGCTCAGTGTTCCTGTCTCGTCCATGCTATGTGGCCAAGCCATCCAGGTATTTTCCTCTCGGTCTTCCTCTTGGTCTGTTCCCTTCGATCTTGCCAGTTGTCACCAAGTTCTCCAATCCATTTCTTCTCATAACATGTCCAAAAATTTGTGACTGTCTACGTCTAATTTCCCTAATCATTTTACGATGTTCATTTGTCTCCTGTAGTACTTGGTCATTGGTTTTTCTGTCTGTCCATGGTATTCTTTGCATTTTCCTCAGAAACCACATTTCTGCAGCCATCAGATGTTTTTCAGCTTGACTGCTCATTGTCCAAGTTTCACATCCATACAAAAGAACAGGCTCTATGTATCCCCTCAACACTCTTTTTCTCGTTTCAATTGACATCTTTTTATTGGTCAGAATGTTTTTCATCTTGCTAAAGGCTACTTTCGCCATGGCGATTCTTGTTCTAATCTCTTCAAGGCATCTCCCATCATATGTTATGACTGTTCCAAGATAATTGTACCGATTCACTTGTTGAAGAATATTTCCATTCACTTGTATATTACATTGTGGCACTTCTTCCTTCCTAGTGACGACCATAACCTGAGTCTTTTTACAATTTAATTCTAACCCCAGTTGCTCACTGTGTACAACAACCGCATCTGCTAATTGTTGCAGGTCCTGCGCATTGTCTGCTACTGTATCATCTGCATATCTAATGTTATTGATGTTTCGTCCTCCAATGCTGATTCCATTTATATCCTCTACATTTCTGAAAATATGTTCACTGTATAGGGAAAAAAGATCTGGAGACATCACACATCCCTGCCTAATACCTCTCTTAATTGGCTGATACTGTCCCACTTCATTATCAATCCTTATTGCAGCTTGTTGTTTCCAATATATGTTTTTTATAAGTCTAATATCTTTCCCATCAATTTGTAGATCTGCAAGCATATCCACCATGTTGACATGTCTAACTCTGTCAAAAGCCTTTGTATAGTCAATAAAGCAAAGATGTATATCCTTGTTTACTTCTATAGCACGTTCAATAACTTCGCAGCATATACACAGCATTTACTGTACCCTTTCCTTCTACAAACCCACATTGTTCTTCCCCTATTTCAGGTTGTATCTTCTTCCTCACTCTTTGCATGATAATTCTTAGCAAAATCTTTGTGATGTGACTCATTATACTAATTGTTCCCCGGGAAGGTTAACCCGGTCAACAAATGCCCGCAGAAGTCGGATGTGTCGGCCTAACTGCGCAAGAACGCATCTCTGCTGTAAACAGGCACAACGGAGTCACATCCGAAAAAAAAATCCGGATGAACGCAGAAGAAGAAGAAGAAGATACTAATTGTTCTATGTTGATCACATTCCAAGGTTCCTGATTTCTTTGTGATTGCAATAAATACAAAGTTACATAATTCAGGAGGTATATCTCCAGTATCATATAATGTGTTCATCAGTCTGGTGACTTGCGCTAGTCCAAATTCTTCTAAAGCTTTAATCATTTCTGTTGTGATGTTATCTGCACCGGGGGCCTTGCCAGCTTTCATATGCTTAAGAACATTTCGAACCTCCATCTCCAAAATTGGCGGTCCTTCATTATTAAATCTAATATCACACTGTTCGTCTCTGATATCATCATAAAGGTGTATCACATAATCTGTCCATACATGTAGAATCTGGTCTTTTTCTATTATGATTTTGCCATCTTTAGTTTTTAGACACCCTGTTGATGTACTTGTTCTTTTATTAGTAAGTTCCTGAATTCTTTTGTGCACTAATTTGGTATTTTGACTGTTGTGTTGGTTTTCAATTTCTAAGCATTTTTCCTCAAGCCATGATTCTTTTGCCTCCTTACATAATATTCTGACTTGTCTGTGAATTTCTTCATATTTGACAGAATTATGTTTGTTGAGTCTTCTTGTTTCCATGAGATGTAAAATTTCTTCAGTCATCCATTTCTTACGACCCACCTTTTTTAATTTTGGAATAGTTGTTTCTGCAGCCACATTGATTGAATTCTTCAACGTTTCCCATTGATCATCCACATCCTGGAATAATTATGCACAGTGTATCTGTGCGGGCTGTTGTTTGTCGAGACTCCTGTCTTTTCCACTTTTCACATTGGGCAGTGGGGAGCGTTTTGCGTGATATTCACTGGCACAGGAACGGAGCATAATGGGGACGACCCGTTGCTGTGAAGTTGGAACTGCGACTAACTAACTAACTAACTATCCTGGAATAATATCTCTAGATCAGACAATATTTCAAATCTGTTCTGTACTTCTATGTTGAATTTGTTTTGTATTTCCTTGTCATTACTCAATGTACACAAATCATATTTAGTGTTTCCTGTTATATACTTGACTTTCTTCAACTTTATCCTCAATGTTCCTGTGAGTAATCTGTGGTCACTATAACAATCAGCACTGGGAACTGTCTTTGCTACTGTTAGCGCGTTTCTAAATCTTCTGCTAATGAGAATGTAGTCAATCTGGTTTCTAATCCTGCTATCAGGACTCACTCCATGTCCATAATCTTCTAGGGTGTTGCTTAAACCAGGTGTTTCCTACAATCATTTCCTGTTCTTTTGCCCACTCCACGAGTCTGTATCCTCTTTCATTTCTCTCTCCTAAACCATAGTTTCCTACTGTGTATCTATCCCCTTGATTTCCTACATTTGCTTTGAAGCAATATCATAGGGGATATTATGATGTTTATTTCTGAATTTTTACATTTCTTTAAGGCAGCCTCTATGTCATTATAAAATTCTTCTACACTATCTTCACTGGATTCTCCTGTTGGGGCATATACTTGAATAATATTTATGCTAAAAGGTCTGCCATTTAATTAGGAGAACTCTGTCCGACACGGCCCAATATCCTTGAACAGATTTTGCTGTTTTCCGGTCCAAAATAATTGCCACTCCTCTATGACGATCTTCACCTCCAGAATAAATAATCTTAAAATCTTCCTCTATCTTGATGCCTGATCCTGTCCATCTCGTTTCGCACATACCTAAAATATTAATTTTTTCCCTTTCAATTTCTTGTTTTATGTTCTCTAATTTTCCATCGTTGTTTAACGTCCTAACGTTCCATGTTGCTAATTTTAATGTCTCTGTCCTTGTCTTGCGATGATCAGTCTTTAAGCGAATCATGATATACTAGGCACTTTTAAAGAGGTAGTTTGCCGTTGCTTTCCTCTATGGCAGTGACCGTACTGGTCGGAGACCGCAGCCATTGACTCAAGAAGAGCTCCTCTGCCTGCCGTCGTGAACTCGAGACCATGACCAACAAATATCTGTCGGCTGCCCTCAAAATTTCATCCACCACCTGCCTTCCGTGGCTTCTTTTGAAAACTTCCAATAAAGGAGCACAAAATAACATCACATAATCCACAGGAAAACACTATTCACAGGAAATCCAAGGGAAATCACACGAAATCCAAAGGAAAACATTAAATAGCGTCCCCCCGAAAAGTAACGCGTCATTTTGTCGCCATTGTACCGGAAGGTACATTTTTGCATTTTCCTCATACACCACATTTCCACTGCCATTAGATGTTTTTCAGCTTGTCTGTTCATCGTCCATGTTTCACATCCATAAAAAATACACGTTCTATGTAGCACTTCAACACTCGTTGCAATTGACATCTTTTTATTGGTCAGTATGTTTTCCATCTTGCAAAAGACTACCTTGGCCATAGCGATTCTTGGTCTAATCTCTTCAAGGCAACTCCAATCCGACATTATGATTGTTCTGAAGTAGTTACACCGATGCACTTGTTTAAGAATATTTCCATTCACCCGTATATTACATTGTGGTATTTCATTTTTCCAAGTGACGACCATAATCTCTGTCTTCTTACAATTTAATTCTCTCTAGTACAATAACTGCATCTACTAAATGTTGCAGATCCTGCTCATTGTCTGCAATAAATACTGTATCATCCACATATCTAACATTTTTTTATGTTATGTCCCCCAATGGTGATTCCTGTCCTATGTTCTAAATTTCTACAACTATTTTCATTGTATAGAAGAATGCTGAAAATTCATAGGACAGCTAAAATTAACTATCTGGATATTTTGAGAGAGGCTTTGTCGCAAAGACAACTTATCACAAACATGAAGAAGCAGTTATCATTTTATTTTTTGGCCACATTATGAGAAGACAAAATCTGGAACATGTGACAACTGGAAATTATATCTGGAAAAAGAGATAGAGGAAGAAAGTGTGAACAATTTATTGACAGTCTTGTGTCATGACACAGAAGGGAGTCAGCACATAAATTGATCCATGCCGTCGGAGATAGCAATTTGTGGAGAAGCATGATCGCCCATGTCATGCGGCAATTTACTGGATGACGATGAGGGGAAAAAGATCTGGAGACATTACACAAACCTGTCACACACCTCTCTTAATAGGTTGACATTGGCCTACTTCATTATCAATCTTTATGGCAGCTTGTTTCCATTTTTTTTTTTTTACAAGTTGAAGGTCTTTCCCATCAATTTGTAGATCTGCAAGCATCTTGATCGTGTTGACATGTCTTACTTTATCGAAAGCCTTTGTTTAGTCAGTGAAGCAAAGATGTAAGTCATTGTTTACTTCTATTGAAAGCTCAACTAATGTTCTCAGCAAATGCACAGCATTTACTGTACCCTTGCTTTTTACGAACCTATATTGTTCATCCCCCATTTTGGATTGTGGTTTCTTCCTAACTCTTTGCATGATTATTTGCAATGTCTTTGTGGTGCTACTTGTTCGATATTGATCACATTCCAAGGCTCATGATTTCTTCGGGATAGCAATAAATATCATCAAGTGCCCTGTCACTCCACAGATTTTGTTCTTTGGTGTTCTGGATAAATTTTACTGATGATATTCCTTCATGCAATCATCTCAATCCATCCAGCATCATTCTCTTGGTCGGCTTCTGTCTCTCTTCCCCTTGATCTTTCAGGCCTCTTTCAGGCAATCATCATTAGTTACTCTGGCGGCCCAAGGAATTTGCAGCATTCGTGTAAGAAGCCACATCTCTGCTGCCTTCAAGTTCTTCCTAATTTGTTTATTTACATTCCAAGATAGACTGCCATACAGCAAAACAGGTTCAATGTAGCACTTATTAGAAGTCAATGTTTCTGACAATGGTGTTGAGTTCTGGGTGCAGGGCCAGATCCTTTACACTCCAGATCCCAGAGAGAAAACTCAGGACAAATGTCTCTTTTATGCTGATTTAAGAAATTGTCCCTGGCTAAAAAGAAAACAGCCTAGAATTGACTCCTTGAAAAGATAGATGTAGCTGCCTTTGGTACTCCCAGGAGTGAGAAAGAGGTATTTAGACATGCAGAATAACCTTTTTGCATAAGCGCTGCATAAGGCAAGCTACACCCCCCCCCCACCCCCATGACTTATCTCCTCCTGGAAAGATATAACTGCTCCCCCACTAACTGTACTTTAAAGGAGTTTACAACCACTTAAGCTACACATAAACATTTACATACAGTTAGAAATATAGAAGGACAATGAGTTTTCACAAACTTCCACTGTGTTTATTAACTCTTCCTAATGTCAATATGATGATGATTTTTTATTTGCGTTCGCTGGTTTTGAACCCAAGAGTAGTCCATACACACAACTTCTAGTAGTGCTGGACTGAATTTTGTGTGTGGATTAGCTTTCCCTATTATCAGTGTCCCTCGCCATCAGGTGAAACCTTTCCGACTTCAGAAGTACTTGTAATTTACGTCCCCAAGTCAAAGACGAGAGGTCAACATTTTAGTCCAACTGTCCGGTGTAGGAGTTGAACCCCTTACCTCAGCATCAGCACACTGAATGTTTAAGAACATGCATTCTTATCCATTCGGCCATGCTGACCTCATGATGATGCTTATTTTATTTGTTTTGATATGCTGGTGGTATTCGATGAGAGAATGATCAAATGGCAAGTACACTATGTAGAAAATAACATGTACATAACTTACTGGCACAAATGCCGAAGAACCTTATGAACAGGCTCCACAGTGAGAAGCTTTGCACATTCAGCTTGTATGATTCCCAATGAGCCTTACACGAGGATTAGCCACTCCGTCATCTGTGGCTCCTATGAGAGCTGAGTTTATAGCTAGGAATCCTGCCACAATATTCTTTACTGAAATCTGACAAAATGAGATGATAAGGTCTCTCCAGAAGATTTCACGGATATGCTAAATTGCGTTTGCATCTGAGTTTTGTCAGAAGTGCCTGTAGTTTATATACTGTTTTCGTCCCTAATGTGATTCCCCCCCCCCCTTTTCCCCTATTTTTTCCCCTTTTTTAAACACTGGATGTTTACCTGGACACCTTATGTCCAGTATTCTTTAACTCCTCCCCTACTTTCACTACACTTCCCTGTTTGCCAGCATTGGGCTTTCTTTAATTCCACGTTTGGCAAATATGTGTCAGGTATATGGCCTACTCCAGCTGTCGTTTTGTAAGTTCATATGGTTGTCCGACTGAAAGTCTCCCTTCACTCTGGGCTTCCGTGACAACGTGTTAACTGGCGATTTTTATGAAGTAAGTATGTTACACCTATAATTCCCTTTCCTCTGGCTGTAGAATGAGAGTTTACAACCTTTAAACGTCAACCAAGTCAAAGACTTGGAGTAGACCATATACCTGTTTGCAAAACGTTTTGCCCTCCCTTTGGGAGGCTCCGTGGTGAAGTGTTCAAGCCGTTTGACTCGTGCTCCGAAGATTGTGGGTTCGATTCCGGTCCGCGTCCTTCGGTTCACGAGTGAAATTTTTCGGAGACTCCTGATGGTCGTCGCTAGAGCTACGGAGTTCGTGCTTTGTGCGACGCTTTCCGCGCTGCGGAAAGAGACCGAGCCATATGGGATAAATACCCGGTGCAATGAAGTCGACTTTTAAGCGACATTTTTTTTTAACAACTTTTAGTAGAAACCAGACTGTTCGCGGTGTGTTGGCGGTTCTACTGGCGCCAAATTGCATCATAGAATTGTAAATGCCTAGCAGTGTTATGAAGTTCTATTTTTCTGTCTTTTTGTTCCTTTTTAGTTTCATTTTCTTGTGAAATGAGAGATAAGTTCTGATATTGCCTAGGCGTTTTGCCACATCACTTAAGCACAAGATACTTTTCATTTTCTGAAATCCAGCTTTATCTCGCCCTATTTTGGTCTTAATCTCTGTTGTGCACTTTCCATCTGATGATATAAATGCCTCTGGGTATTTACAATTATCCACTTAGTTAAGAATTTTCCTTTCTATTTCCATATTACATTTTGGTGTCACCTTTGCACCGGTACTTTATTTTTAATTCAATCAATCAATCATGTGCCATGCCGAAAAGCGTGGGCGGTCATGACTCGCCATTTCACTCGATCACCAGTGTCGTGGATCAGCTCAGTGTTCCTGTCTCGTCGATGCCATGTGGCCAAGCCATCCAGGTATTTTCCTCTCGGTCTTCCTCTTGGTCTGTTCCCCTCGATCTTGCCAGTTGTCACTAAGTTCTCCAATCCATTTCTTCTCATAACATGTCCAAAAAATTTTGACTGTCTACGTCTAATTTCTCTAATCAGTTTACGATGTTCATTTGTCTCCTGTAGTACTTGGTCATTGGTTTTTCTGTCTGTCCATGGTATTCTTTGCATTTTCCTCAGAAACCACATTTCTGCAGCCATCAGATGCTTTTCAGCTTGACTGCTCATTGTCTAAGTTTCACATCCATACAAAAGAACAGGCTCTATGTATCCCCTCAACACTCTTTTTCTCGTTTCAATTGACATCTTTTTATTGGTCAGAATGTTTTTCATCTTGCTAAAGGCTACTTTCGCCATGGCGATTCTTGTTCTAATCTCTTCAAGGCATCTCCCATCAGATGTTATAACTGTTCCAAGATAATTGTACCGATTCACTTGTTGAAGAATATTTCCATTAACTTGTATATTACATTGTGGCACTTCTTCCTTCCTACTGACGACCATAACCTGAGTCTTTTTACAATTTAATTCTAACCCCAGTTGCTCACTGTGTACAACAACCGCATCTACTAATTGTTGCAGGTCCTGCGCATTGTCTGTAATTAATACTGTATCATCTGCATATCTAATGTTATTGATGTTTCACCCTCCAATGCTGATTCCATTTATATCCTCTACATTTCTGAAAATATTTTCACTGTACAGGGAAAAAAGATCTGGAGACATCACACATCCCTGCCTAACACCTCTCTTAATTGGCTGATACTGTCCCACTTCATTATCAATCCTTATTGCAGCTTGTTATTTCCAATATATGTTTTTTTATAAGTCTAATGTCTTTCCCATCAATTTGTAGATCTGCAAGCATATCCACCATGCTGACATGTCTAATGCTATCAAAAGCCTTTGTATAGTCAATAAAGCAAAGATGTATATCCTTGTTTACTTCTATAGCACGTTCAATAACTGTTCGCAGCATATACACAGCATTTACTGTACCCTTTCCTTCTACAAACCCGCATTGTTCTTCCCCTATTTCAGGTTGTATCTTCTTCCTCATTCTTTGCATGATAATTCTTAGCAAAATCTTTGTGATGTGACTCATTATACTAATTGGTCTATATTGATCACATTCCAAGGTTCCTGATTTCTTTGGGATTGCAATAAATATAGAGTTACATAATTCAGGAGGTATATCTGCAGTATCATATAACGAAGTGACCATTCGCAATGGAATGTTCAATGGAATTGCGAATATAAAAAAAATTATATTCGCAATGGAATTGCGAATATAAAATAATTATATTCGCAATCGAAGTAGGTCACGTGATTATTCCTATGCGTATGTCCACATTACAATATTTTGTCGATCCGTTAACGTGTCCTCAGTAGCATAGTGGTTAGTGTTTCCGCCTGGTACACGGGAGATCCGTGTTCGATTCCCAAATCGGGAGGCGACGTTTTTTTTTTTTTTTCCATTTTCAGGAGTTAGGTGATACCAATGCTTGTCTGATGATTTCGCTTTAGGCATATGTTTTCTACGGATTTATTGTATTAGGTGTTGTTTATCTTGCTCCGCAGGAACCTGCACACTTGTCTTTCTATTCTTATCTGTCCTCTACTTTTGTTATCTTGGGAAAGGAGCTTAGCCACCCGAACACGAGTTCTCTCTCTCTCTCTCTCTCTCTCTCTCTCTCTCTCTCTCTCTCTCTCTCTCGCTCGCTCGCTCGCTCGCAATCTCGATCTCCCACCTCTCCCTTTCTTGTCTTTACCACTCTTTAATGTCTTTCAATACATCTTTCTCATATCTCTGACTCTCACACTGTCTTCGTTATCTATCTTTCTCCTCTCTCTTTTCCACCTGCTTCAGATATACCGGGTTTTCCTTCACTTTATAATATGCGTAGCATTTCCTTATCCTTGTTTATTTATTAATTAATGAGGAACGAACAGAAGTAAGATGTAAGAAGAAGAGTGATTCATTAATAAATACGGAGAATTCGGCAGAATTAAACTCGTAACAGTGAACATTCCTATTTAAATTAACCACCTTCTTAGACTTCTTAATGGCCCAAACTAAAATTGACTAGTAAGCAGATGATGTGACATGTTTGTTACTTCCCGCAAATCGATTGCGAATATAATTTTTTTATATTTGCAATTCCATTGCGAATAGTGCCTCCCATCATATAATGCAGTGTTTCCCAACCTTTTTTGTGCTATGCCCCACCCAAGCCTTTCTAAAATTCTTATGCCCCCCCCCCCCCCCCAACATATACATTATTTTTAATATTCAAAAATTGAAATGTTCACTGAAGAAACTTGAATGATAGGTTTTAGTAAGAGATCACTAGGAAATTATTGAGCAAACACAGTAAGTAAATTTTCAAAACATATAATGGAGAACTACAATATACAAAGCCGGCTTCTTGGCCTAGAGGTTAGCGACTTTTCTCCGTAATCTCGAATACTCTCGTAAGTAACGTGACGACGGTGAGAATCAGCTGTGGTTCGAATCGCGTCGGTAACTTACGGGGTATGTGAGCCGGCCGCTCAGAAAGCAATGGCAAACTACTGAGCGTAATCTTGCCAAGAAATCAACAATCAGCTGAAAGATACTAATGTTGACAGCGATGTCCTGTAAAGGATATGCAAACATTTTTTTTTTTACAATATACAAGACACTGATTAGACCAGTTGTGCTGTATGGCTCTGAAACCTGGAGTACAACTAAAGGAGACGAAGCCTTTGAGAACAAAGTCTTAAGACGCATCTTTGGGTCCATTACGGATACACAAGAAGAAGCAACAAAGACATTTGTGATCTGTTAAGTCCCCGCTAATCAATGGTATCATGAAGGCTAATAGACTGCAATGGCTGGGGCATATAGAAAGAATGGAAGATAATAGGGAAACAAAACTCGCTTACGCTCAGGAAATAAATGACCGTAGACCCCGAGGTAGACCAAGAAGACGGTGGAGAGATAATATACCTACAGACCTACAAGCACTTGGAATTAGCGACTGGCAAGAGAAGGTCAACCAGAGAGACGAATGGAGACGGTTTGTATCTGCAGCAAAGAACCTCAGTGGCTCGGAATGCTGAAGAAGAAGATAATGGAGAACTGCAATTCAAGTACACACATAATTTTAATGAAAGATTTTTCTATATTATTTTAATTATTAGTAATTATTTATTATTTAAATTTAGTGAGATCCTTTCGCTTGATGCTTGCTGCAAAGAGATTTTATGTCAGGTTCCAATTTAGTTAACTTCAGTCTCAAGTCTCCCCGTTTTGTTATATCCAGCTGATTTCTTCCATTTTCGAATTGCCCCCCTTAACAATCGAATTGCCCCCCTGTGGGGCGTGGGCCTCACGTTGGGAAACACTGATATAATGTGTTCAGCAGTCTGGTGACTTGATCTAGTCCAAATTCTTCTAAAGCTTTAATCATTTCTGATGTGATGTTATCTGCACCGGGGGCTTAAGAACATTTCGAACCTCCATCTCCAAAATTGGCGGTCCTTCATTATTAAATAAAATATCATACTGTTCGTCTCTGTTATCATCATAAAGGTGTTTCACATAATCTGTCCATACCTGTAGAATCTGGTCTTTTTCTGTTATGATTTTGCCATCTTCAGCTTTTAGACACCCTGTTGATGTACTTGTTCTTTTATTAGTAAGTTCCTGAATTCTTTTGTGCACTAATTTGGTATTTTGACTGTTGTGTTGGTATTTTTAATTAACCCCAAACAAAGAAGCATCCCTTACAGGACCTCATTTGCATCGGTCCAGCAATCACTTCCGGATGAGTGTTCGGTGGACTGCTGGACTGATCGATGGATGTTTTGTTGGTTTTGGGGCCCGTAGGTCTCCCAGTGTCATCGGAGTACGCCGATGACAGTGAGGGCCCTACGGGCCCAAAACCTAACGAAACATCCATCGATCATATTCTGGTGTGAACCTAAGGCTTATCCACGTCAATGTGGAAGCACTATACTCGAGTTTCGCTCTCGTTTGAGCTCGTCAGTAGTGCACATCCTTGATCGGAACCGGAAACAAACCCGGAATCACTGGCGTGTGAAGCGGGTGTGTAAACACTAGACTACGCGGCACACGCTCGACAAGGCCAAATTATCACAACAGAATATTACGTCACCCATCGTAGGCTGTAGCTCAAGAATTGCCCGATCGCCGCGACTGACGTCCGTCAATCGATGTAGACCCGAACGATCAGGACTTCTCACTGGCAAGGCACACAAAGCCGCCTAAAGTCCAGCGAGCAATAATCAAATTGATTTATTGTGTTGTTTCGGAATTTGAGATTTAAATATTGAGCACAACCTACTACTGGCAACACTGATCGTATTCTTGATTGTTGCCATTCTAGATATTTTATATCCAGATCTGTCTGGATACCGTTTTCTGACGTTTGGATGCTGGATGCAATTCTAGATACTTTTCATTTTGGAGTTGGATAGTTTGGATACTTTCTAGATTTTACTTTTCATTCGGTGTCATTTACCCATTTTTTATTTGTTCTGGACGCGCGTAAATTATGGTAACTGCCATAATTTAATAATTTAAACTTTTAACTGACTTGGGTCAACGCTCAACAATTTGGCAACCCCGTGTGATTCTTTTTCATGTTATTTTAAAAAAAATAATTGCTCACCTTCATATGTGTCTTCCACTTTGAACAAATCTTTCAACATGCCAAAAGTAAAGCAATATGAACAAAAATTTCGGAAAGCGTGGCTGCAGGATGACATAATTAAAGATTCATTCATTCATTCAGTAGCATGTCCTTTGCAGAACCTCGCTCCCATAACAACCTTCCGGAAAACTTCTCGATCACAAGCAAGATGTCCCGCGTCTGATACACCCATCTGGAGATCATCCACCACATCCTGCACCCATCTTCTCTTTGGCCTTCCTCTTCCTCTCTTCCCAGGCATATACCCTTCCATTATTGTTCTCTCCAAACTGTCGTGACGTTTCAAGTGACCAAAATACTTCAATTTTCTTTGTTTTATCGTCTTTAATAGCCATCCCTCCTCAATATTCAACTCTTGAAGTATGGATGCATTTGTTCTTTTCTTTACCCAAGATATTCTTAGAACTCGTCTATAACATTTATATTCAAAGGCATGTATGCGCTGTTCGGCTTGTTTAGTAAGTGTCCATGTCTCACAGGCGTATGTTGCAATGGGAAAGATGCATGCTCTTAAAAATCTAATTTTTGTAGTTCTGTCTGTCCCACTCCATAATTTATTCATCTGTTTTAGTCTTTGAAGAGCAATGGATAGTCGCCGTTTAATTTCTTTCATTGTGTCACCATTATTGGTAATCAATGACCCAAGATATTCAAAATTTTCCACCACCTCCAATTTTCTCCCATTAATGTATAATTAAAGATTGGGTGAGTCAATTCATGGAGATGCGACTAAGGCTCGTTGTAAATACGGCAAGTGCGAAATGAAAGCGAAAATACAAGACTTGAAGAAACATGCAGAGACTAAAAAACATAAAAATGCAGTGCCATTTAGGGATATGCCACCGTTGACATCTGTTTTCAGAACTACACAGAGTAATGAATCATCAAAAGTTGAAGGAACTGTCGCAATGTTTTTAAGTTTGTCATGTGCAATCGTGAACTGTGATTGTCATGGTGCAGGCAAGGAGATCCGAGGAGTCCAACGGCCGCCCGGTGGCGAATGGTGCAACCGATTGATGTTCTGTGAGGCAGCGACTATTGTTGCTGAAAACTCCTGTTTAACATTAGCTCGTTATGGGGATGCCGACCCTGCCTTCTGCGCCATGCTCTCGAATAGTCAATATCTGTTGGATATGATGGTACTGACGGTCTATCCACTTCTGATGGCGTGAGACATCTGACCTTCCTTGATCAGAGAAGGATGGTTCGAACAGCTGACAGTTCCTTCAAATGACAACACCTGGATAAAGCACAGCCGGTCAGCATTGGATTCACACTCACTTCAGGACAACTAATCTCCACATCACAGTCAGATCAAAGAACTTGACACGGCCATCTTTTCTTTGAGTATTCCGGACAAGAAGTGCCGACTTTATTTCACAGTTCTATATATTATCAACACACACGCAATACAGTATTCTAAAGGCCAGCCGAGCTAACCTTACTCTGGCGCCCATTACTCACCGTTCCACCTATAGCCATACGTAAGCACTGCTTATAACTTATCACATGACAGCCAACTCGGACCCCCGATGCCAAGTAGCACGTCTGACGTAATGACACAAATTAGAAGTATAAGAGAATCCCAAAGCCAAAACGCTAATGAATCTAGGGGATTGACGTAGAAGGACAGACACGTCAGGAGAAATTGTCAACAACAACAAACAGACGGGCTTGGGAGCTTCATAGGAGCGGCAGCTTATGTGGATTTGAGAAGGATAGGTTGGCGAGGCACTGGCACTATATCGCATTGGTGGCTGAGTTAATACATGGAATGGAGGAGTCAATGTGTGGAGACAACGTTCTTATAAGCCACGAATGAATATGGAGACGAATGCAGAAATTCGATATCAGAGAAACGTCGGAAAGGACACTTAGAAGAGAACGGATAGAGAGAAGGATGCTGTGTTGACGGGCAAGGGCACTGTCTAGAATTTTGAGCGGAGATGGCTTGGGACATGATGTTGGTTTTAATTGTAATTGTAACACTGGACAGAACAGGCCCAGTAATTTATTCTTTGTTATTGCCGAATTATTTGCTACAAGCCTGTACGCTGCAGTAATAAACAGCGTCATAACTGCCAACGTCTAACGGAGTCGACTTATTTCTTCAGTTCGATTTAGGCTTCTGAAGCCTGCATTTTGACGACAGTTTATAGCGAGCTGTTTTATTATCAAGTTTCATTGTTGAGTTATTACATACCCCGGGATGTCGTCTGGCACCCGAGCATCATGGATAACCGGCTGTATTTCCCAAGTCCCATTTTTGTCGCTCTAGCTCAACTTCTAAAAAGCCATGGCCTGACCTTGTGAGACTCTCTCCCTAATTGTGTTTAATGCTGGTGTGGACTACTCCGTGTGCCTGTCTTCAACTGGCCCTTGCCGCCAACTGGTGGTTGTAATTAATTAAAATCCTAACGGTTACTTCTGCAGCGTTCATGCACGTATCAAAGGTTCTAAACGCGGCGTGCTGATGTCTTGATGTTTCTCTCCCCCAAGTCTAAGCCCAAAGTGTTATTGCTAACCGTCCGTTGTCAGATGATGCATAGACGGTGTGTTTACTCTTACTGTTTTATAGTGCATGACATGTTCTTTGCATGCGCACTTAACTTATCATTTCTATGACATGACAGTGACCATTTGATTGATTTGTTTAAAAACAGTATTTCTGACAGTAAAGTGCTAAAGACGTGAAAATGCATCACAGCAAGTATACAAATATGATCAGAAGTACTTTGTTTTCTCACTTTGAAGAAGATTTGATCATTGATGTTTCTACAAATAAATATAGTTTATTATTAGACGAATTGAATGACATTTCGTTTCTGAAAGTGCTTGGTGTATGTGTTATATATTATAGCAACAGCGAAGACAAATTAGTTTCTACATTTCTTTGACTAGTTCACTTGGAAGAGTGTGATGCAGAAAGTATAATTCAGGCACTGAAGAAACTTTTGGTCAGTAAACATTTAAACTTGAAGAATTTAGCTGCGATTGGAACCGATAATGCATCGGTAGTGGTTGGTATCAACCATGGCGTTTATGCAAAATTGAAGGAAGATATCCCATCTTTAATTCTCATAAAATGTGCGTGTCATTCCTTGCAGCTAGCATTATCACATGCCTCATCAGAATGTTTACCAAGGAATTTGGAATTCCTTATTGCTGAAACACATAACTGGTTCTCCAAATCATCTGTCAGACAACAGCAATACAATTATTTATATAAAGCATTAAATGATAGTTCCTGACCACTGAAAGTTCTGTCATATTGCAAAACTAGATGGTTATCAATTCAACCAGCTGTTGAAGTAATTGTGAACCAATGGTTGGAGTTGAAGACATACTTCGAAATAACAAGACAAAGTGAAAAGTGCTACACAGTTGAAATACTATATGGAATGTACAGTGATGAAAAAAAAATTGCCATTCCTTCCCCTTTTACAACCCATTTTAAGTGAAGTGCAAACAGTTAATAAACTTGATTAATTTGGCCATTTCGGGATTCGAATTTTAAATATTGAGCACAACCCACTACTGGCAACGCTGATCGCATTCTGGTATGAACCTAAGGCCTATCCAAATAAACTGTTTGAATCTCAAAATGTTGATAAAGTTAAATTACTTGACGATCTCACTTTACTATTTCACTCAATTGGTAAAAGACTTATATTGCCAACTTCTAAAGCTGACTTGTTCACTTGCACTATAGAGAACTATTTGGCTCCAAAGCCATACCCGGGATACCAAATCGAATCAAAAATTGATGGTTTGAAAACAAATGGACTGTTAACAAAAAATGAAGTGAAAACTCTAGAAAGCGCTGTAAAGATTTTCTTGTCTCATTATTCAAGCAATTGAATCAGAGACTTCCTGAAAATTTAGATGTATTGAAAAATATTTCACTCTTTTATATTAAATTTTGTTGACTGGAGAAACAAAACACAAACTGAAGCCTTTTTGGGTGAAGTAAAACAATTTAAAGATGCTTCAGGTAACAATCCATTCTGTGAGCTCTTTGAATGTGCGATGTCTGCCATGATACTACCCCATTCAAATGCTGATGTGGAAAAGATTTTCAGTACTATGAATTATACAAAATGTAAACTAAGAAACAGGATTAAACTTGACCTCTTAAATGCTATCTTGACAATAAGATTTGGCCTGACGAGAGCAGAAAAATGCTGTTCAACTTATCAGCTCCCTGATCGTGTATTAAAAGAAATTGTAACAGCTAAAGCATACCAGGGCCGAGGGGTTACAATACTTTCTCCGTAATCCCGTTTATCACGCAGAGTCTCGTAGCGGGCGAGAACTGGGAGCGGTTCTATCTCCGCTAGTGACTTGCGGGATAACTGAGCCGGCCGCTCAGAAAACAATGGCAAACTACTGAGCGTAATATTGCCAAGAAATCAACAGACAGCTGAAAGATGCTGCTGTTGACAGCGATGTCCTGTAAAGGATATGCGAATAAAAAAATATATAAAAAAAAGCATACCAGAGTCATTTTAAATCTGAAGCTTCAACTTCTTCATCCAAGCTAGATGCATCTTGTGAGACAGACATCAGTGAAGATGAGGACATGATTCTATAGGGTAAGTCGCATCAACTTTTTTTTTTTAAATGTTGCATATCCCTTACAGGACGTTGCAGTCGACATCAGCATTTTCAGCTGCTGTTGATGTACTATGAAAGATTACGCTCAGTAGTTTGCCATTGCTTTCTGATTTACCGGCGCACATACCCTCGTAAGTTACCAGCGCGGCTCGAGAATATACGCGGTTACGGCAAAAGCCGTAAAACCCTTCGCCAGGGAGCCGGCAGTCACATCAATACACATGTAATTTCTTACTTTCTCAGTCTGGATATTTTTCCTAGATACTTTCCAACGAAATCTAGATATTTATGGATGTTGTTTGGGCCGTTTCTAGATTTTTTTGGTCAAAAAAAAAAAGTGGCAACCCTGGATAGCACCATTGTTACTGTTTTCTTGATACTCAATGAGAGTCCATTCTTTCCACTCTCTGTTATTGCAGTGTCAAGAAATTGTTGTAGATCTTTTGCATTATCCGGCACCAATACTG
Source organism: Cepaea hortensis (assembly GCA_963921405.1). Classification (NCBI taxonomy): domain Eukaryota; kingdom Metazoa; phylum Mollusca; class Gastropoda; order Stylommatophora; family Helicidae; genus Cepaea; species Cepaea hortensis. The sequence continues at coordinate 116,761,518 of OY992879.1, forward strand.
TGTCATTTGCATAGAGTATATAATATATTGTGTATATTATCATGTCCGATTAACATTAATTATTAATGGCTTCGTTTTCTCTCTCATTGTTACATCGCTATAGACGGAGAAGAGATCCGAAAAAAATGCACCCCTGTCGTACTCCTAGCTTTGTTTTATCATAATTGCCCACTTTATTTCCCATTTGAATTGCTGCTTCTTGGTTCCAGTTAATATTCTTTATTATTCTGAGATCTTTCCCATGAATGTTGATATCTTCCGTCATTTTAATCAATTCATCCTGTTTTACTTTACCAAATGTCTTGGGATAATCTATGAAGCTCAATTATATGTCTTTCTGTGTCTCTGTTGATCTTTCTATTAGTGTTTGTAATGCATATATTGCATTGTTTGTCCTTCCACAAATCCATATTCTTCACCGATTTCCATTTTTATTTTCTTTCTTGTTCTTCTCATTATAATGCTGAGTAGAAGCTTAGCGACATGGTTTATCAGGCTAATTATATGAAAATTTCGGAAAATCTTTTCATTCAATTGCCGCTGATCTTTTTGGTATAGATATAAATACAGAATTCAGCATATCACTCAGTATATATCCACTGCTGTAAATATCATTCAATATTTTGGTTAATATATCTACTCCAAATTCTCCCAGTACTTCTAATTCTTCTATGGTGATTCCAGATGACCCAACTGTTTTTCCTTTCTTCATTTGTTTTACAGCATCAGCGGCTTCTTCTTTTAGAATAGGTGGACCTTCTAAGTACTTTCTTCGGTTAATTCTTCCCTTTCTCCACCATAACTTTCTCTTATAAACTCATTTCACCTTTTCATTATAGCACCTTCCTCCGATAATATCTTTCCTGTTTTTGACTTTAAACACCCTGTATTTACTCTTATTTTTCTTCCCGTGGTTCACTGATTTGTCTGTACATGCTTGCTTGCTTGCTTGTGTTCGTTGGCTTGAGCTCCAACGCGAAGTCCTGTATGTCGGATGAAGGCATCCTGTTGTCCAACATCAGTGTGATGTCATACAGGACCTGAGTTTTGCGTGAGTATCCGTTGTCCCATGTCTGGCTTATTGGTGTGCAGATTGGTTGGTTCCTCGCCGTACAGGCAGACATTCTCCGACTTCGGAGGAATCGGCGATCCTACTGACTTTAGCCAGGACCCCGAAGGGACCTGTTGCCCAGGACGCTCGACGAGGACGCGTCAATAGGTCTTGGCCAGTATATAACCCGGCCCTGGTGCCTTGGAAACACCTCTGCATCCCTGTCTGTACATATTTTTTTATATCTTTAATAGAATTTAATTCAATTTTATTGCAATGCTCGTTAAAGCCAACTTTCATTTGCCTTGAAACATTTATCTCTTATTTAATAATTTATGTCTTTATTTATCTTATCATACTCATGTTTGTAATGTTTACTCCTGATTTCTTTTGTTCACCAGCTTTAAGATTTCTTCAGTCAGCCAGTTTTTTTCCTTAGCTTTTTGTCTTTTCTCTGGTAATATTTCTTTGTTTGTTTGATTGGATGGATACCTTAACATTTCCCACTGTTCATTTATACTCTATTTTAACTTTTGCGTTTTACATATTTTTCACAGTCACTCTGTATTATTCTTGAATTTCTTTCAAGACAACTGAGTGGGCTCAATTAGACGAGACGTTGTTTCGTGTTTTAGATGAAGAACTAAAACACAAGTCCATTGAGGAGAAGGTGCTAAAATTTGGAGAGATAGTAGTATACCATCAATCGCTGATTCAGTTTGGAAGAAGGAACCGTGGCGAAGTGGTCAAGCCGTTTGACTCGAGCTCCGAAGGTTGTGGGTTCGATTACAGGCAGCGCCCTTCGGTTCATGAGTGAATATTTTTGGAAACTCCTGGGGGTCGTCGCTGGAGCTACGGAGTTCGTTCTTTGTGCAACGATTTCCGCGCTGCGGAAAGAGACTGAGGATAAAACCCGGTGCAATGAAGTCGACTTTTAAGCGACTTATTTTTTAGAAGAAGGAAGCAGCTAGCCCGCAGAAGAGCAGATGGCAAAAGCTGCTGGAGAGGTGAGAGCACAGAGGACAGCCGCTCGAAAACGATGGAAAACAGCAGCCGGTCATGAAAAAGAGGGCTTGCATAAGGTGCGGTAACATCTGAAAGCCAGGCCCAATGTCATAAATCGAACGGAAAGGTTCTGCAGGAACAGGCGGAAAACCCGAAAGGAACGTGAGAGATTCTTCTGGGAACCATACAAGTTAGCACGGGACTTGTTCGAACAGCCACAATCCGGCATCCTCAAGGTCAGCAAAGAGGAGCTGGAGAACCACCTCGTAACGACGTACTCCGATGCCCAACGGGACGTCCCTTTCGGAGAGATCGAAGGGCTCAAATGGCCGGATAAACCAACTGTGGATTTCATTGCCAAACCTCCGATGTGGCTGCGGTAGTCAAAAAAGCAAGAGGAAAATCGGCACCGGTGCCCAACGGTGTGCCTTATACAGTCTACAAGAGGTGCCCGAATGTCCTTAAGAAGCTACACCGGATACTGAGATCCGCGTGGACACACAAGCGCATCAGCACGGGGTGGAAGAAAGCCAACAGAATCTACATTCCCAAAGAGCAAAACTCAGCCGATATTGCCCAATTCAGACCGATGTCTTGAACGCCGAAGGGAAGGAAGATATTCTTCTCGGTCATGGCCAGCCGAATCACGAAGTACTTGATGAAGAACAAGTACGTTGAGACAGCGGTTCAAAAAGGGGGGATACCTGGTGTCCCCGGTTGTCTCGAACACGGCATCATGATCTTGGAAGCTATCCAGAGAGCGAAGACGAAGAAGGAGGAACTCCACGTGATGTGGTTGGATCTGGCCAACGCGTATGCTTATCACATGCCCGAGAACATTACGGAAATGCTTATGTAGCACTTCTCGGGCTTCTCTCTACGTTTCGCAACCAAAGCGTTCACGACCAGATGGATCGACCTGCAGGTGCGTATTGCCGATACTATTTGTGATGGACACGCAGGTCATCCTGGATGCGGCATCCGGCTACGTACACGGTCTGAAACTCAGCGAGGGAAAGAACATTCCGCCGATGAAGGTCGGCATGGACGATACGACAATCCTGACACCGAAGGAGAGTGATGCCCGCAGCATCCTCCACAGACTGGACGATCTGATTAGCTGGTCCAGGATGAGCTTTAAGTCCAAGAAATCGAGAAGCCTGTCGATTGTGAAGGGTTGAGCGGCGGAAAGGTTGTTTATGGTTTCCGGACAAGCTCTCGGTCTTGGCCAGCCGAACCGCTGTCTCAACGTACTTGTTCTTCATCAAGTACTTCGTGATTCAGTGCTAGAAGAACCGGTAAAGAGTCTCGGTAGTGTGTACGATTCAACCCTGACGGACAGGAACGCGGTGGTAGAGATGCAAGAAGTGTTGGCGAACGGCTTGCGCACCATCGATAATACCAGGCTGATTGGCAAATTCAAAATCTGGTGTCGCCAATTCATGCTTATTCCGAAGCTTCTGTGGCCGCTGCTGATATATGAGATAGGCACAACCACAGAGCAGGCGATGGAGGGGAAGATAAGCAGCTACATAAGGAATTGGCTTGGAGCACCAACATTCCTCACGACTGTCGCACTATATTGCAAGCAGAGTAAGTTCGTCCTCCCGTTCTGGTCCCTCATGGAAGAATTAAAAGTCGGAAAAGCCAGACTCGCGATGATGTTGCGCGAGTCTCTAGATGAAACGATCAGCACCTCAGTTCCCGCCCTGAGAATGGGAATGAAGTGGAATGTCATCACTGCAGTCGAAGATGACCAGGTAGCTCTCCAGCTGAAGGAGGTCATGGGGCACACCCAGTCGGACAAAAAAGGGGTTCGACTACCATGACAGAGACCCGATGGCGACGACCAAGGAACGTAGAGACCTGGTGGTTAAAGAGATCCGAAAGGGAGAGAATGACGAAAGAGTCCGTGTGTTTGCCCAACAGGCGGAGCAGGGCCAGTGGATGTCATGGGAAGAGGTACTGGAGAGATCTCTTACCTGGAATGATATATGGCGGATGGCACCACTGCGCTTAAGTTTCGTCGTCTGATCCCTCTACGATGTCTTGCCATAAGCTGCCAACTTGGTCAAGTGGGGTAAAGCCACCGACTCGTCCTGTCCCCTTTGTGAAAAAGGTTCAGACAACAGAGCACTTATTGTCCGCGTGCAAAGTCGCACTAATGCAAGGCCGATTTATGTGGTGACACAGTAAAGTCCTCACTGGGTTGGCGGACATAGCGGATGTAGCCAGAAAGCGGGCGAACGAGGGGGGGGGGGGCGGCGCCAGGCCGAGGCCGATAGATATTTACTTCGTCCAAGCCGGGCAGCAGCGCAGAGACAACGAAGGCAGAGCTGATGACTTGCCGCTTCCGATCATTTTCGATGATGCGAGGGACTGGGAACTGACTGTGGAACTAAAGAGCCGTGGCAAATACCCTGAGGTGATTCAAAAGTTTTGGCTTGTGACCTGACATCGTACTTAGCTCCTCTTCAGCCAAGCAACTAACGCCGATTGAGCTGACAGTCCCATACGAGTCCAATATTGAGGAGCAGCATACGTACAAAATAGCGAAGTACGATGACATGGTCGCGAGTCTTAGGCTGGAAGATTACACCGTCAGGCTATTCGCCGTAGAGGTAGGCGCAAGAGGCCTAGTCTCCCACTCCGTGTATGATGTGCTAAGGCAATTGGGCATTAAGAGACAAGAGGGAACTCGGGCTAAAAAATAACAACTGTGTGAGGCAGCCGAAAAGGCCTCGTGCTGGCTGTGGAATTGTTGGAATGTGAAGTGGGACGAGACTCGGAACTAGTATGGTTAGAAGCGGTAACTGCAGAACACTTAACAATCTCTCAACCAAGACCTCGAACTTGCAACGTCTCGTGGCAACTCTTTAGCCGTTCCTCTAAGTGAGGATGGTGAGCCTTAGTGCAGTCAAATCATGCAAATGTCGGCCGAAGTCCAGCCTCCACAACAGAGCGGTAATCGTCCGTAAGTCGAACTCACCTACAGAGGCCAAGGTGGGTCAAGACATCAAAGGAAGAACCGGCTTCCTAGTAGAGTGCGGCGTCATGAATTGGGCACGAGGAAGGAACATGGCGACGGAGACGTATGGAAGTGATTGAGACCGTGGCTGGGGAGGATGCAGATTTGCAACCACAAATGCTAAGGGGCAAGCACAGGCTGCACAGACTCTCCTCTCTAAGGGAGGGGAGGCTTGAGAGTGGACTTGGTAACAGCGAAGGGACAAGCACAACATCAGGGACAACGAATTTGACCGAATGTCTCCACGGCAGGGGAAAGACGCCCGGAGTCATGACCCGGATGGGACCGCCCCTAGAGAGTGTTAAGAGGATAATTGTCCGAATAACTTGGGGAAGGGATACGCTTCTGACGATCAGAAGCCCCCTGCCGTGTTTGATCCACGGCTAAGTTTTTACTACGCTATTTCATTGAGTGGCTCTTTTGCCCGAAAACATTGAGCCCTTAAAAAATATATTTTATCCACCTTGGACCAGTTGCACACTGATACCCAAGGTCTATTCAAAAAATGGTCTAGAATTAGAATGATAATGTTGGTTAATAAAACCTTTGTGTAATATTGCCATGATAATGATAGGAACGTTCCCTGTGTTATTAAAAAGATAATGACAGTGTGTATGTACATTTCGCATATATGTGAATTCGTATAATTAAACACAAGCCACAAACAATACGTTGCACGATTTGTTGCCTGACATATTTTGTCGCATCTCATCAGGTGCATACTGCAGAGTTTATATATCATGTGAAGTGAAAAATGAATAATACTTAAGCTGAAACAATTAAAACACATAGTCACATATATTGTTCGAACGTGGAACAGTTATTTCAGATCCATGAGAGCCAATAGAATCTACCCTGCAACCAGAAACCTAAGACGATTAACCAAAAACCACATAGAAAATATTTAAGTGAAACTAACCATAGTGTATTCATATTTCAGCGTATATCACCAAGGAACTAAATCTCTACTGCCATTTGAAATTCACAAAATTCTTCATAGAAACACTTAGGAGCGTGAAAACCAAGGAAAACGCCACTTGGTCAAATAACAAAGCTCGGAAAAGACTACAACCACAGTGCTTGACAATTTCGATAAATATGTGCATAACCTGTCCTCGACAGCTCAGCAAAATGCAAACTGAAGCTCTGGCTTATGGACTGAAGCTCTGGCTTATGGACTGAAGTTCTGCATACACATAAACGTGTTAACCAGGTTGAGTCACAGGCTCAATTCGAAAAGCTGTTTGATCAGATCTCTTCTTCTTTCGTTCGCCTGAAATATGTCTATAACTGCAATGTTGTCTCTTGTATGAGTCTTACAGTCTTTTGTTAGTTCACTCAGCGGTCCATAGAGTTTATCTTCCACTGTTGTCTCTCTAGTCCAGAAGGTTCGCCTGAATATGTTGTAATTTGGGCAGTCCTGGAGTATGTGCTCTGCTGTCTGCGACGCCAAACCACATGTGCACATGGCTGAGTCACCAGTTTTGAATTTTGTATACACGTGGTTGCGTAATCTATTGTGTCCTGTTCTGAGGCGCAGAATAATGACCTGTTCTGGTCTGTCCATAACGTGTGAGTCGTCTTGAGTAGGGTTTGGTGGCCTCCTGACTGATTTGATCATTCTTTTCTTTTGGTGGTATGTAATGGGCACATCAGGTTGTTCTTCTTTTGCTCCTTTCTTAGCCAATCGATCAGCTCTGTCGTTTCCGGGTACTCCATAGTGGGATGGTATCCACTGTATGGTGACCTTATGCTGACTGGTAAGTCCAGAAAGTAGTGTCTTTAGAACTGGCAACTTCCCAGACAGGAGCGCCTGTATTACTGATTTTGCATCTGTGAATATCACCACCAGAGTTGCCACTTTTTTTTGACCAAAAGTATCTAGAAACGGCCCAGACAACATCCATAAATATCTAGATTTCGCTGGAAAGTATCTAGGAAAAATATCCAGATTGAGAAAGTAAGAAATTGCATATGTATTGATGTGACTGCCGCTCTCCCTGGCGAAAAGTTTACGGCTATCGCCGTAATCCCGTATATTCTCGTGAGTAACGCAGCTGCGCCCGAACCGACAGCGGTTCGAGCCGCGCTGGTAACTTACAGGGGTATGTGAGCCGGTCGCTCAGAAAGCGATGGCAAACTACTGAGCGTAATCTCGCCTTGTACATCAACAGCAGCTGAAAAATTCTGATGTTGACTGCACCATCCTGTAAGGGATATGCAACATTAAAAAGAGAATTTATGTGACTTACCTAGAGAATCATGTCCTCATCTTCACTGATGCCTGTTTCACAAGATGCACTTAGCTTGGATGATGAAGTTGAAGCTTCAGATTCAAAATGACTCTGGTATGCTTTAGCTGTTCCAATTTCTTTTATTACACGATCAGGGAGCTGATAAGTTGAACAGCATTTTCCTGCTCTCATCAGGCCAAATCTTATTGTGAATATAGCATTTAAGAGATCAAGTTTCATCCTGTTTCTTAGTTTACATTTTGTATAATTCACAGTACTGAAAACTCTTTCCGCATCAGCATTTGAATGGGGTAGTACCATGGCAGACATCGCACATTCAAAGAGCTCACAGAAAAGACTGTTACCTGAAACATCTTTAAATTGTCTTACTTCACTCCAAAAAGCTTCAGTTTCTGTTTTGTTTGTCCAGTCAACCAAATTTATTTTGGTTAACTAATATTCTGCTTCCGCCACACTATTATCAGTAGCCCCTAAAAATTTAATAACTTGACAATATTTAGGTATGTCCTTTACTGGCTGAGGTATGTTGTTAATAGAAAAGAGTGAAATATTTTTCAATACATCTAAATTTTCAGGAAGTCTCTGCTTCAGTTGATCGAATAATGAGACAAGAAAATCTTGACAGCGCTTTCTTAAGTTGTTCTCTTCATTTTCTGTTAACAGTCCTTTTGTTTTTAAACCATCAATTTTTGATTCGATTTGGTATCCCAGGTATGGCTTGGGAGCCAAATAGCTCTCTATAGTGCAAGTGAACAAGTCAGCTTTACAAGTTGGCAATATAAGTCTTTTACCAATTGAGTGAAATAGCAAAGTGAGTCCGTCAAGTAATTTAACTTTATCAACATTTTGAGATTGAAATAGTTTATTACCTTTTTGCACTTCACTTAAAATGGGTTGTGAAAAGAGAAGGAATGCCAAATTTTTTTCATCACTGTACATTCCATATAGTATTTCAGCTGTGTAGCAATTTTCATTTTGTCTTGTTATTTCGAAGTGTGTCTTCAACTCCAACCATCGGTTCACAATTACTGCAACAACTGGTTGAATTGATAACCATCTAGTTTTGCAATATGACAGAATTTTCAGTGGTGAGGAACTATCATTTAATGATTTATATAAATTATTATATTGCTGTTGTCTGACAGATGATTTGGAGAACCATTTATGTGTTTCAGCAATAAGGAATTCCAGATTCCTTGGTAAACATTCTGACTGATGAGGCATGTGATAATGCTAGCTGCAAGGAATGACACGCACATTTTATGAGGATTAAAGATGGGATATCTTCCTTCAATTTTTCATACACGCCATGGTTGATACCGACCATTACCGATGCATTATCGGTTCCAATTGCAGCCAAATTCTTTAAGTTTAAATGTTTACTGACCAAAAGTTTCTTCAGTGCCCTTATGCGCCCTTTTACTCATTACCGGGGGGGGGGGGGGTTGCCAGATTGTTGAGCGTTGACCCAAGTCAGTTCAAAGTTTAAATACTGGCAGTTACCATAATTTACGCGCGTCCAGACCAAACATAAATTGGGTAAATGACACCGAAAGACAAGTAAAATCTAGAAAGTATTCAAAATATCCGACTCCAAATGAAAAGTATCTAGAATTGCATCCAGCATCCAGACGTTAGAAAACGGTATCCAGACGCCGGCAAAAACCTCTAGATCTGGATATAAAATATCTAGAATGGCAACTATGATCACCACAGGATGTGTATGTCAAGGTCTCACTTAATTAATGAAGGGACGTAATACAGATTAAGAAGGAACACAGCCACAGGGGAGAGAATAGCAGCGACTCGAACATGCTTGAACATTCGAGAGCAATGAGTCAGACGTCCAACTACGCAGTACGCCCAGGCGGAATCCGCCAGAAGCGTGAAAGGGTGAAACCCACAAGATGCACGAAGGGGCAAGCACTCCGTGTCCACCCGACGAGAGTCGAGAGGGGAGACGGCCACTGGACATTGACGGGAGAGGGTTTAGCTTCGAGAGGGAGGCACATAAATAGACTTAGCTTAGAGTCTTTGAGTTATTAACGATAGACAGATGATGTTGTGTATAGTTCTTTGGTGCTGTGTATAATGTGCATGTAATATTATAACCATTGCGCGAGACGATTATTCGCCAGATGACAGATCTTGTAATAAACTATGACGAAGATAATCGAACTTAGAGTTCTGTCGTATCTGTGGTCGCACTACACTGCCTGACTGGTATTTTGTAATTTCTCTGTTGCTATCTTGATTGTCTCAATTTTGGCATGATAGTTATGACAGTACTTTCCTGTTGGAACTCTGGCCGTGTCCCTAGTATTATTTGGGTATTCTATGTACACTGCCACTCCTCCATTTCGAAAAGCATTTTGTGCTGACCCATCTGTGTAGCCTCGGATCCAGAGGTCCTGTGGGTATTCGTCATCAAGGAAGCTTAGAGTGGCTGTTATGCGCTGTACACTGTTCTGTTCTTCCTTGTCAAATATTCCTTTCACTTTTGTCTTGATTTGTAGCGATAGTCTATGTTCATCTGTCCATGGGGTTTCGCTCTTGAATAGTTGTCAGGGGGATACCAACTGTGGGAAGATCGGTGGTTTCTCTGCAGAGTCGACCTGGTGGATAAAACTACTTTTTTTCAACCGCCCCTTAGCTAAGTTTTCAAATCGGTTCTTCATAGGGTGGCCTGTCAAGCTGAGGAACTTTTCTGCTTTTATTAGTGTTTTTGTATCTGCGTTTTCTCAGTGTTTGCGTCCTCCCCATTTTCTCCATTGCTACCATAGGGGTTGATCTTATCCCTCCTCTGATGACTTTAAGAGCTTCATTTTGCACTTTGTCCAGCTCTTGTAGTGTGGTTTTTTATGCTGAATACCACGCAGGTGACCCGTATTCCAGGTGTGGTCGTAGGCTCTGTTGATAAACTTTGCTAAGTATTTTCCCACTGGCTCCCCATGTGGTTCCACTTAGCTTTCTCAGGATGGCTATTTTCCTTCTGGCTTTTGCTACTTTTTTGATGGTTTTCTCCATGTCAGCCTGTCGTCGAATGTTACACCAAGGTATGTAGGTTCTTTATCTTCTCTTAAGGGTGTTCCATTTATCTGGATGATCCCTGCCTTTTGTTTCGGAGAGAGAGAGAGAGAGAGAGAGAGAGAGAGAGAGAGAGAGAGAGAGAGAGAGAGAGAGAGAGAGAGAGAGAGAGAGAGAGAGAGTAAATAAAGTGGTGCTGCACTTGTCAGTGTTTTATGCTGACTCTTCTTGAGTCAATGGCTGCGGTCTCCGACCAGTAAGGTCACTGCCATAGAGGAAAGCAACGGCAAACTACCTCTTTAAAAGTGCACATGATTCGCTTAAAGACTGATCAGACAAGGACAGAGACATTAAAATTAGCAACTTGGACCGTTAGGACGTTAAACAACCACGGAACATTAGAGAACATAAAACAAGAAATTGAAAGGGAAAAAATTAATATTTTAGGTATGTGCGAAACGAGATGGACAGGATCAGACATCAAGATAGAGGAAGATTTCAAGATTATTTATTCTGGAGGTGAAGATCGTCATAGAGGAGTGGCAATTATTTTGGACCGGAAAACAGCAAAATCTGTTCAAGGATATTGGGCCGTGTCGGACAGAGTTCTACTAGTTAAATTAAGTGGCAAACCTTTTAGCATAAATATTATTCAGGTATATGCCCCAACAGGAGAATCCAGTGAAGATAGTGTAGAAGAATTTTATAATGACATAGAGTCTGCCTTAAAGAAATGTAAAAATTCAGAAATAAACATCATAATAGGGGACTTCAATGTAAAAGTAGGAAATCAAGGGGATAGATACACAGTAGGAAACTATGGTTTAGGAGAGAGAAATGAAAGAGGATACAGACTCGTAGAGTGGGCAAAAGAACAGGAAATGATTGTAGGAAACACCTGGTTCAAGCAACACCCTAGAAGATTATGGACATGGAGGAGTCCTGATAGCAGGATTAGAAACCAGATTGACTACATTCTGATTAGCAGAAGATTTAGAAACGCATTAACACTAGCAAAAACAGTTCCTTTCCTAGTGCTGATTGTTATAGTGACCACAGATTACTCTCAGGAACATTGAGGATAAAGTTGAAGAAAGTCAAGTATATAACAGGAAACACTAAATATGATTTGTGTACATTGAGTAGTGACAAGGAAATACAAAACAAATTCAACATAGAAGTACAGAACAGATTTGAAATTTTGTCTGATCTAGAGATCCTATTCCAGGATGTGGACGATCAATGGGAAACGTTGAAGAATTCAATCAATGTGGCTGCAGAAACAACTATTCCAAAATTAAAGAAGGTGGGTCGTAAGAAATGGATGACTGAAGAAATTTTACACCTCATGGAAACAAGAAGACTCAACAAAAATAATTCTGTCAAATATGAAGAAATTCACAGACAAGTCAGAATATTTTGTAAGGAGGCAAAAGAAGCATGGCTTGAGGAAAAGTGCTTAGAAATTGAAAACCAACACAACAGTAAAAATACCAAATTAGTGCACAAAAGAATTCAGGAACTTACTAATGAAAGAACAAGTACATCAACAGGGTGTCTAAAAACTGAAGATGGCAAAATCATAATAGAAAAAGACCAGATTCTACATGTATGGAGAGATTATGTAAAACACCTTTATGAGGATAACAGAAACGAACAGTATGATATTGGATTTAATAATGAAGGACCGCCAATTTTGGAGATGGAGGTTCGAAATGTTCTTAAGCATATGAAAGCTGGCAAGGCCCCCGGTGCAGATAACATCACAACAGAAATGATTAAAGCTTTAGAAGAATTTGGACTAGAGCAAGTCACCAGACTGATGAACACATTATATGATACTGGAGATATACCTCCTGAATTATGTAACTCTGTATTTATTACAATCCCAAAGAAATCAGGAACCTTGGAATGTGATCAACATAGAACAATTAGTATAATGAGCCACATCATAAATATTTTGCTGAGAATTATCATGCAAAGAGTGAGGAAGAAGATACAACCTGAAATAGGGGAAGAACAATGTGGGTTTGTAGAAGGAAAGGGTACAGTAAATGCTGTGTATATGCTGCGAACAGTTATTGAAAGTGCTATAGAAGTAAACAAGGATATACATCTTTGCTTTATTGACTATACAAAGGCTTTTGATAGAGTTAGACATGTCAACATGGTGGATATGCTTGCAGATCTACAAATTGATGGGAAAGACATTAGACTTATAAAAACATATATTGGAAACAACAAGCTGCAATAAGGATTGATAATCAAGTGGGACAGTATCAGCCAATTAAGAGAGGTGTTAGGCAGGGATGTGTGATGTCTCCAGATCTTTTTTCCCTATACAGTGAAAATATTTTCAGAAATGTAGAGGATATAAATGGAATCAGCATTGGAGGACGAAACATCAATAACATTAGATATGCAGATGATACAGTATTAATTGCAGACAATGCGCAGGACCTGCAACAATTAGTAGATGCGGTTGTTGTACACAGTGAGCAACTGGGGTTAGAATTAAATTGTAAAAAGACTCAGGTTATGGTCGTCAGTAGGAAGGAAGAAGTGCCACAATGTAATATACAGGTAAATGGAAATATTCTTCAACAAGTGAATCGGTACAATTATCTTGGAACAGTCATAACATCTGATGGGAGATGCCTTGAAGAGATTAGAACAAGAATCGCCATGGCGAAAGTAGCCTTTAGCAAGATGAAAAACATTCTGACCAATAAAAAGATGTCAATTGAAACGAGAAAAAGAGTGTTGAGGGGATACATAGAGCCTGTTCTTTTGTATGGATGTGAAACTTGGACAATGAGCAGTCAAGCTGAAAAGCATCTGATGGCTGCAGAAATGTGGTTTCTGAGGAAAATGCAAAGAATACCATGGACAGACAGAAAAACCAATGACCAAGTACTACAGGAGACAAATGAACATCGTAAACTGATTAGAGAAATTAGACGTAGACAGTCAAAAAGTTTTGGACATGTTATGAGAAGAAATGGATTGGAGAACTTAGTGACAACTGGCAAGATCGAAGGGAACAGACCAAGAGGAAGACCGAGAGAGAAATACCTGGATGGCTTGGCCACATGGCATGGACGAGACAGGAACACTGAGCTGGTCCACGACACTGGTGATCGAGTGAAATGGCGAGTCATGACCGCCCACGCTTTCCGGCATGGCACATGATTGATTGATTGATGCTGACACACCATCTCTCCGTCCATGCTACAAATGTATCTACAGATCTCGAAGCTGACACCATTTTCTGCTGACTCTGTCTACATTAGTAGATATAGGACAGCAGTATCATATACCGTCATGCAATTAGAAATGCCCGTTAACTAAAGAGCACGTCACCGCTCTGAAATCAAAACTAGCCAACAAACAACTGGTAATACTACAATCAGACAACGGGAGTAGAGCAGTGGATTTAGACACATCTGACAACAAAAAAGAAAATTAAAGACATTTTACCAAACTCTTCCAAATTTAAGTTAGATCCGAAAGCTAGCAACCCAGGTGACTTGGATGCAAAATTGAGGACATAAATCACCGTTAGTAAATTCATCAGTGAGGCGATTGCGCAGCTACTCACGAACATAATGATGCCTTATCGTTCCTAGACATCCTAATCCGACGTCGAGATGATAAGTCTATCGAAACAAAAGCGTGGACGGGTCAATATATGAATTTCAATAGCTCTTCTTCTTCTTCTTCTTCTTCTTCTTCTTCTTCTTCTTCTTCTTCTTCTTCTTCTTCTTCTTCTTCTTCTTCTTCTTCTTCTTCAGCGTTCCGAGCCATTGAGGTTCTTTGCTGCAGATACAATCCGTCTCTCTGGTGGACCTTCTCTAGCCAGTCGTTGATTCCAAGTGCTTATAGGTCTGTATATGTATTATCTCTCCACCGCCTTCTTGGTCTACCTCGGGGTCTACGGTCATTTATTTCCTGAGTGTAAGCCAGTTTTGTTTCCCTATTATCTTCCATTCTTTCTATATGCCCCAGCCATTGTAGTCTATTAGCCTTCATGATACCAGTGATTAGCGGGGACTTAAGCAGATCATAAATGTCTTTGTTAGTGCTTTTTTTCCACTCTCCACTTTGTGTATCCCTAATGGGTCCAAAGATGCGTCTTAAAATTTTGTTCTCAAAAGTTTGTAACAAGGCTTCGTCTCCTTTCGTTGTACTCCAGGTTTCAGGGCCATACAGCACAACTGGTCTGATCAGTGTTTTGTATATTGTGATTTTGGTGTTACGAGATAGCGCCTTTGATTTTAGTAGATGTTGTAGTGCATAGTATATCTTATTTCCAGAGTTGATTCTAGTTTGTATTTCTTCCCTTATGATGTTGGAGCAGTTGAAGATTGTACCCAGGTATTTGTATGTTTCCGTTCTTTTAATGGTCATATTATCTATTTGTATGGGGCCAGAGTTTTTAGCCATTCCGTCTCTTGACATTACCATATATTCTGTCTTATCTTGGTTGATAACCAGCCCCATCTGTTGGGCTTTTTCCTTTAAGTGAGTCAATATTTCCAATGTCTTTTGTTCATTTTCCCCTATACTATCTATATCATCTGCATAACCAAGCAGTTTGGATGTTCCTCCAATATCACATTCCTCCTTTACCTTCCTTACAACTTTCTCTAGAGCCAGATTGAAGAGTAGCGGTGATAGTGCACCACCCTGTTTCAAGCCAGATGTTATTTGGAAAGTGTCTGATTTCCCGCCTTTATATGTTACTATATTATAAGTATCTTCTATGCATAGTCTGGTCATGTTAATTAACTTCCTTGGTATTCCAAATTCCCGCATAGCATTCCATAGACTATTCCTATGGACATTATCATAAGCCTTGTTTAAAATCCACAAAAACGATATGGAGATCTCTTTTATATTCCCAATTTTTCTCGGCTATTTGTCGTAAGATAAATATCTGATCTATTGTTGACCTGTTTTGTCTAAAAACCCGCCTGGTAGTCACCTAATATGTCTTCTGAATATGGTTTTAGTCTATTTAGTAGTACTGCGGATAGTATCTTATAGCTTATGGACAGTAGTGATATTCCTCTATAATTTTCACACTGGAACTTGTCTCCTTTCTTAAAGATAGGTATCAATAATCACACTTTCCAGTCATGGGGTAATTCTTCAGTCCTCCAGATTTTTATTATTAGTACGTATAGTTTTAGGTGTAATGCATGGCCAGCCGCCTTTATAAATTCATCAGCAATTCCATCAGCCCCAGTTGCCTTATTGTTTTTAAGTCGTGTGATTACATATAGAATTTCTTCAAATGCAGGTTCTTCAATTAGTGGTTCACACGTTAGAACCTCTTCCTGTGGGAAAGTGTTACTTGAAGCTTCACAATTTAGTAATTCAACAAAGTATTCTTTCCATGTGTTGCACATTTCCTCATTGGTATTTAGCATATTCCCATTTTTGTCTTTCAAACCATATGTGTTGTGTTGGTGCCCTCGTTTAATTGACTTCAGTTCTTTAAAAAACTTTCTGGATTCGTTTTTCTGGTGATTAGTTTCCATATCTTTGATTATATTACTCATATATTCTCGCTTCTGCTGTCGAACTATTTTTGTAGCCTCTTTACATTCAATTCTATATTGCTCTTCCTTTTGGATGTTGTTGATGTCATTTAGCCATAACTGTCTGGCATTCTTTTTCTTAATGACTGCTTCTTCACATTTTGGGTTGAACCATCTGTTCTTTCTATGCGTGGTTAACACACAGAGACATTCTTCTGCGGTAGATTGAATTGTATTCTTGATGTTCAACCAAGTTTGGTCAACGCTTTCCTCCAACGGGTTTTGTAGAGTTTCAAGTTTACATTTTATTTCATCTGCAAATTTCTCTTTGACTGTAATTTCTTGTAGTTTTTCTCTGTTATATGTTGGGTGTAACCTTTGTAGTTTAGCAGTGAAAGCTCTCTTAAGTTTTATTTTAAATTTTGCCCCAACGAGGAAGTGGTTGCTGTGGCATTCAGCCAGCTCCTCTGTAGCTTCCAACTTGTTGTATATTTGATGCATATTTGTTGTTAATTAAAATGTGATATATATATATATATATATATATATATATATATATATATATATATATATATATATATATATATATATATATATATATATATATAATATAATATATATATATATATATATATATATATATATATATATATATATATATATATATATATATATATATATATATAACAGAGTGTATGTGGTTTTGTGTGTTTGTGGGTAGCTTTGTATTGGATGCGTTCGATAACGGTACATCCGATTGAGATGAAATTTTCTACACGTCTTCCTTTCATTCCTGTGCAACCGACTATAATAATTTCTTAGTGTAAAATCTTCTACTCGATTAATAACATTTACTTTTTCATTTTTCATTATATAATTTCTATATAGCAGGGGGACTTCACTCTAGAAAAGTTATTTCAAGGAGCATCACTTTTAATAACATTTCTATATACTTTATAGTCATATTGTTGGACTTACTTGCACTATTGTTAAACTCTTTGTCTATATTTATTTTCAGGCATATAAGTTATAATAAATAATGATATAATTTTTAAGGCATTTTCAAAGTTTTCATAAAAATAATGCATAATGCATAACATTGTAACCCATCTTTTTCTGCTTAAAGAACTTATCAACTGTCATGTCGGTGATTAAAAACAGTTTTCATTAAAAATAATGAATGGTGTGTGGAAGGACATTCTTTTAAGTTACTGTGCGCCAGGAGCTGGGCGAAACCACGCCGGGTCAGATAGATAGACAGACAGACAGATAGTCGGGAACGGAAGCTTATTTGACTACTTATATGAATTAAATGACATGCTCCCCACCAGGGACTGGGTGAAGCCGGGCCGGGTCAGACAGACAGACAGATAGACAGACAGACAGTCGGGAACGGGAGAGCTTATATGACTACGTATATGAATTAAATGAGATGCTCCCCACCAGGGACTGGGTGAAGCCGGGCCGGGTCAGACAGACAGACAGACATATAGACAGACAGACAGATAGTCGGGAACGGGAGAGCTTATATGACTACTTATATTAATTAAATGAGATGCTCCCCACCAGGGACTGGGTGAAGCCGGGCCGGGTCAGCCAGACAGACAGACAAAAAAGCAGACAGACAGACTGATAGATAGATAGATCCCCACCAGGGCCTGGGCGAAGCCGGGCCGGGTCAGCTAGTATATATATATATATATATATATATATATATATATATATATATATATATATATATATATATATATATATATATCATCATCATCATCATCAAGTGCCGTGCCGGCTGGCGTAAGCGTTCATGGCTCTCCATAGATCTCGGTCTTTGGTTTTCTGGATCAACTCTGCTGCTGATATACCTCCATGCCACCGTCTCAATCCATCCAGCATCACTTCTCTTGGTCTACCTCTGCCTCTCTTCCCCTCGATCTTTCCAGTTGTTACGATGTTCTCCAATGCCTCTCTTCTCATCACATGACCGAGGAAAGCTGTTTGTCTCTGTCTTATTGTTGTATATAATGTTCTAGTTTCATTAGCCTGTTTCAGGCAGTCGTCGTTAGTTACTCTGGCAGTCCAAGGAATTCGCAACATTCGTCTCAGGAACCACATCTCTGTTGCTTCTAATTTCTTCTTAATTTGTTCATTTACATTCCAGGATTCACTGCCATACAGAAAACTGGTTCTACATAGCATTTCATCACTCTCTTTCTTACATTCAGTGATAGTGACTTATTGCATAAGATACTCTTCATTTTCTGAAATGCGGCTTTTGCCTGCCCTATTCTGCTCCTAATCTCTGTTGTACATCTTCCATCTGATGTTATAAATGCCCCTAGGTATCTAAAATTATCCACTTGGTTAAGGATTTTCCCTTCTATTTCTATGTCACATTTTGGTGTCACCATTTTCTTTGATATTACCATTGTTACTGTTTTCTTGATATTCAAGGAGAGTCCTTTCCTTGCACTCTCTGTTACTACAACGTCTAATAATTGTTGTAGGTCTGTTGAATTATCCGCCACCAATACTGTGTCATCTGCATAGCGTATATTATTTATATTATAACCTCCAACTAGTATTCCTGGCATCTCTTTGATCTCTCTCATTATTACTTCGCTATACAGGGAGAAAAGATCTGGTGACAAGACACACCCTTGTCGTACTCCTAGCTTTATCTGTTCGTAACTACCCTCTTTATTTCCCATTTTAATTGCTGCTACTTGGTTCCAGTAAATATTCTTTATTATTCTTAAATCTTTTCCATCAGTGTTGATATCTTCCAACATTTTAATCAGTTCATCATGTTTTACTTTATCAAATGCCTTAGTATAATCTATGAAGCACAAATATATGTCTCTCTGTTTCTCTATTGACCTTTCTATTAGTGTCCGTAATGTATAAATTGCATTGTTTGTGCCCTTTCCTTCCACAAATCCATACTGTTCTTCACTAATTTCCATTTTTATTTTCTTTTTGGTTCTTCTCATTATGATTCTGAGTAGAAGCTTAGTGATATGGTTTATAAGGTTAATTGTACGAAAATCTTCACAATCAATTGCTCCTGGTCTTTTTGGTATAGCTATAAATACAGATTTCAGCATATCACTGGGTAAATATCCACTGCTGTAAATATCATTCAACATTTTGGTTAATATATCTACTCCAAATTCTCCCAATACTTCTAATTCTTCTATTGTGATTTCATCTGGCCCAGCTGTTTTTCCTTTCTTCATACGTTTCATAGCGTCAGCGACTTCTTCTTTCAGAATAGGTGGACCTTCTAAGTTACTATCTTCTGTTAATTCTTCCCTTTCTCCTTCATATAATTCTCTTATATACTCATTCCACCTCTTCATTATAGCATCTTCCTCTAATATTATCTTTCCTGTTTTTGATTTCAAACACCCTGTATTTATTCTTATTTTTCTTCCTGTAAGCTCACTGATTTGTCTGTGCATATTTTTTGTATCTTTAATGGAATTTAATTCAATTTTTTTGCATTGCTCGTTTAACCAACTTTCTTTAGCCTTCCCACATTTATCTTTTATTTCTTTATTTATCTTAGCGTATTCTTGTTTGTCATTTTTACTCTGTTTTCTTTTGTCCATCAGTTTTAAGATATCTTCATTCATCCATTTTTTCTTAGCTATTTTGCCTCTCTCCGGTAATACTTCTTTGCTAGTTTGATGAATGGAGTCCCTTAACATTTCCCATTGTTCATCTATACTCTGTATTTTAGTTATTGCATTGTACCTATTTTTCACAGTCACTCTGTATTGTTCTTGCATTTCTTTATCTATTTTCAGAACCTCTTTATTAAGTCTCATGTTCTTAACCATTTTTTTCCCTCTCTTTAATCTTACTTTTATATGTCCACATAGTGGTACACGATCACTATTACAGTCAGCACCAGGCATTGTCTTTACATTAATTAAAGCATTTCTAAATCTTTTATTAATTTGTATGTAGCCAATTTGGTTGCGTATTTTCTTATCAGGGCTTATCCATGTGTACAATCGTCTTTTATGGTGTTTAAACCATGTGTTTCCAATTATCATATAATTGATATTTGCCCATTCTATTAGCTTTTCCCCTCTTTCATTTCTTGTACCTAAACCATAATTCCCCACTACATCCTCCATTTTTCCCTTTCCTACTTTTGCATTAAAATCACCAAGTATTATCTTTATTTCTTGTGATCCAATTTGAGCCATCGCCATTTCTATTTTGTCATAAAAGTGTTGTATTTCTTCATCACTACTGCTTGCTGTTGGTGCATATACTTGTATAATATTTATGTCTATTGGTTTGCCTTTGATTTTTACCATAATAACTCTATCTGAAATACACCAGTATCCATTAATTGACTTGGCTGTTTTTTCGTCTAATATTATTCCTACACCTTTTTCATGTGTATCCCCTCCAGAATAAATTATTGTGTGATTGTCAGCTATAATTTTGCCCGATCCCTTCCATCTCATCTCACTAACGCCTAGTATATTCATTTTCATGCTATCCATCTCTCTTAGAACATTGGTCAACTTTCCTAGCTCATTTAATGTCCTAACATTCCATGTTCCTACTCTAAATTTATTTATTTTAGTTAAGTTTTTGCCATCAGTAGCTGGATGACGGTCTGGTGTCACCTGTGGCTCATGACTGTCCCTACCGGACGAGGATGCCCTAAGACAGCCATTAACGTCCTTCACTAACTTTGAAATATGTTTTGCCATGAAGTCTTGGGAAGATAATGTGGTGGTTTCCCCTTGACTTCCACATTCACATGGTGGTCTTTTTACATCTGCCTTTGACAGCCATTTCCGACTGTAAGGACAAGTGAGTGCCCTGCTCTGCTCAGCTGCAGAGTTGTCCACTTATTCCGGTGGATACTCGGTCCCCAGAGCTGTGTTAGCCACACCGTAGTGTGTTTCCATCCTCTACCGCGGGGAGGTGCAGTTGGGATTTTCCCTTCATAAAGTTATGGTCTCTGACCAAAACTCTCCAGTACTTTTAGAGGATATATATATATATATATATATATATATATATATATATATATATATATATATATATATATATATATATATATATATATATATATCTGATAACGGCCATAAGCCTGCTCTCACTGCTAATGAGTTTGAGTTAGGTTGATAGCACCTGATATTGTCTTTTCGACAGGTTCCCATGTACAAAGTAATAACAACACTCCTGAAAAGAAGAAAGGGACTTTAATCTGGTAAAGTAATAAAAATCGGCCAGATTGAAGTCGGATGTCAGTCATACAGGTCAGCAAGTTCTAGCATTAACGGATACCTATAAGCCATTCTGGCTAAAAGACTTACAGAAGAATAAAGTACAACTAAACATAGATCGGAAACTCAATATTGTAAACATTAACTATCTCAGGCTCTGTGTGATTAGAGGAAGTGAAGTTCATCTATCATATGTCGTATGAACAAAACCAGAATAAAATTCATTCACTATCTCCCTAAGTCGAAAGAATAACCACATATTCTCTTCTTAAGATTTCTCTATAACTTCGTAAAGACATTTACTATAACTTCTGATGCACTAGTTCTTAAGGTAACTATGGTTTTCATCTTAGGAAAAGACATCATGAACTTAACGAAAACAACATCACGACAACCGCAGCCGAATGGCCAACACGTCCATTAATTCATCTTTAGTGACTGCATCTCTGTCACTCGTCGTCCCGGGAGGAAAGTGGCATCGACAAGCACACCTTAAATCCTTATACTTTTGTAACCCTTGTATGACTTCTGTCTACACTCCCCCCTTCCTGTCTTCCACTCACTATCTCTCTCTCTCTCTCTCTCTCTCTCTCTCTCTCTCTCTCTCTCTCTCTCTCTCTCTCTCTCTCTCATTCCCTCAGACCATACCCTGACAACAGTTTCCTCCAATAACTACTAACATATTTATTGAATAAAATGTGTCATGGGTTTGCATAGAGTGTATGTAAAGACGTTGTTGGTGCGTTCTATATTGTAGGTGAGATAAGATTGACAGTCCAAGATTCATCTCACTGTACTCATCACACAACGGCATAGATAATGTCACCACAGCACAGAACTTGTTTACGCTCACCCGGTCTAGTGTCGCTCCGACTGATGATGATGATGTCCACACAATATCCTTGACAACGTTAGAATGAAAGTTAGTTCACCATTGCGTGTTTTAGTAGATAAAGTCTTTCATTGTGAACTATCCAATCACATGAACCACACGATATTCCAGGTAATGTTTATACCTCCGATATCATCGAATGACTTATCGTCTCTATATGGATACATAATTCCAACAAACACTGTCTATAGAATATACCTGATTCACGGTGTTCGTCTAACTAGTTACTGTTCTGTTTATCCAATAATAACTTCTGGCCTTATAGCCTCTTCATTTAAAGATAGTTAATGTTTACAATATTGAGTTTCCGATCTATGTTTAGTTGTACTTTATTCTTCTGTAAGTCTTTTAGCCAGAATGGCTTATAGGTATCCGTTAATGCTAGAACTTGCTGACCTGTATGACTGACATCCGACTTCAATCTGGCCGATTTTTATTACTTTACCAGATTAAAGTCCCTTTCTTCTTTTCAGGAGTGTTGTTATTACTTTGTACATGGGAACCTGTCGAAAAGACAATATCAGGTGCTATCAACCTAACTCAAACTCATTAGCAGTGAGAGTAGGCTTATGGCCGTTATCAGATATATATATATATATATATATATATATATATATATATATATATATATATATATATATATATATATATATATATCCTCTAAAAGTACTGGAGAGTTTTGGTCAGAGACCATAACTTTATGAAGGGAAAATCCCAACTGCACCTCCCCGCGGTAGAGGATGGAAACACACTACGGTGTGGCTAACACAGCTCTGGGGACCGAGTATCCACCGGAATAAGTGGACAACTCTGCAGCTGAGCAGAGCAGGGCACTCACTTGTCCTTACAGTCGGAAATGGCTGTCAAAGGCAGATGTAAAAAGACCACCATGTGAATGTGGAAGTCAAGGGGAAACCACCACATTATCTTCCCAAGACTTCATGGCAAAACATATTTCAAAGTTAGTGAAGGACGTTAATGGCTGTCTTAGGGCATCCTCGTCCGGTAGGGACAGTCATGAGCCACAGGTGACACCAGACCGTCATCCAGCTACTGATGGCAAAAACTTAACTAAAATAAATAAATTTAGAGTAGGAACATGGAATGTTAGGACATTAAATGAGCTAGGAAAGTTGACCAATGTTCTAAGAGAGATGGATAGCATGAAAATGAATATACTAGGCGTTAGTGAGATGAGATGGAAGGGATCGGGCAAAATTATAGCTGACAATCACACAATAATTTATTCTGGAGGGGATACACATGAAAAAGGTGTAGGAATAATATTAGACGAAAAAACAGCCAAGTCAATTAATGGATACTGGTGTATTTCAGATAGAGTTATTATGGTAAAAATCAAAGGCAAACCAATAGACATAAATATTATACAAGTATATGCACCAACAGCAAGCAGTAGTGATGAAGAAATACAACACTTTTATGACAAAATAGAAATGGCGATGGCTCAAATTGGATCACAAGAAATAAAGATAATACTTGGTGATTTTAATGCAAAAGTAGGAAAGGAAAAAATGGAGGATGTAGTGGGGAATTATGGTTTAGGTACAAGAAATGAAAGAGGGGAAAAGCTAATAGAATGGGCAAATATCAATTATATGATAATTGGAAACACATGGTTTAAACACCATAAAAGACGATTGTACACATGGATAAGCCCTGATAAGAAAATACGCAACCAAATTGGCTACATACAAATTAATAAAAGATTTAGAAATGCTTTAATTAATGTAAAGACAATGCCTGGTGCTGACTGTAATAGTGATCATGTACCACTATGTGGACATATAAAAGTAAGATTAAAGAGAGGGAAAAAAATGGTTAAGAACATGAGACTTAATAAAGAGGTTCTGAAAATAGATAAAGAAATGCAAGAACAATACAGAGTGACTGTGAAAAATAGGTACAATGCAATAACTAAAATACAGAGTATAGATGAACAATGGGAAATGTTAAGGGACTCCATTCATCAAACTAGCAAAGAAGTATTACCGGAGAGAGGCAAAATAGCTAAGAAAAAATGGATGAATGAAGATATCTTAAAACTGATGGACAAAAGAAAACAGAGTAAAAATGACAAACAAGAATACGCTAAGATAAATAAAGAAATAAAAGATAAATGTGGGAAGGCTAAAGAAAGTTGGTTAAACGAGCAATGCAAAAAAATTGAATTAAATTCCATTAAAGATACAAAAAATATGCACAGACAAATCAGTGAGCTTACAGGAAGAAAAATAAGAATAAATACAGGGTGTTTGAAATCAAAAACAGGAAAGATAATATTAGAGGAAGATGCTATAATGAAGAGGTGGAATGAGTATATAAGAGAATTATATGAAGGAGAAAGGGAAGAATTAACAGAAGATAGTAACTTAGAAGGTCCACCTATTCTGAAAGAAGAAGTCGCTGACGCTATGAAACGTATGAAGAAAGGAAAAACAGCTGGGCCAGATGAAATCACAATAGAAGAATTAGAAGTATTGGGAGAATTTGGAGTAGATATATTAACCAAAATGTTGAATGATATTTACAGCAGTGGATATTTACCCAGTGATATGCTGAAATCTGTATTTATAGCTATACCAAAAAGACCAGGAGCAATTGATTGTGAAGATTTTCGTACAATTAACCTTATAAACCATATCACTAAGCTTCTACTCAGAATCATAATGAGAAGAACCAAAAAGAAAATAAAAATGGAAATTAGTGAAGAACAGTATGGATTTGTGGAAGGAAAGGGCACAAACAATGCAATTTATACATTACGGACACTAATAGAAAGGTCAATAGAGAAACAGAGAGACATATATTTGTGCTTCATAGATTATACTAAGGCATTTGATAAAGTAAAACATGATGAACTGATTAAAATGTTGGAAGATATCAACACTGATGGAAAAGATTTAAGAATAATAAAGAATATTTACTGGAACCAAGTAGCAGCAATTAAAATGGGAAATAAAGAGGGTAGTTACGAACATATAAAGCTAGGAGTACGACAAGGGTGTGTCTTATCACCAGATCTTTTCTCCCTGTATAGCGAAGTAATAATGAGAGAGATCAAAGAGATGCCAGGAATACTAGTTGGAGGTTATAATATAAATAATATACGCTATGCAGATGACACAGTATTGGTGGCGGATAATTCAACAGACCTACAACAATTATTAGACGTTGTAGTAACAGAGAGTGCAAGGAAAGGACTCTCCTTGAATATCAAGAAAACAGTAACAATGGTAATATCAAAGAAAATGGTGACACCAAAATGTGACATAGAAATAGAAGGGAAAATCCTTAACCAAGTGGATAATTTTAGATACCTAGGGGCATTTATAACATCAGATGGAAGATGTACAACAGAGATTAGGAGCAGAATAGGGCAGGCAAAAGCCGCATTTCAGAAAATGAAGAGTATCTTATGCAATAAGTCACTATCACTGAATGTAAGAAAGAGAGTGCTGAAATGCTATGTAGAACCAGTTTTGCTGTATGGCAGTGAATCTTGGAATGTAAATGAACAAATTAAGAAGAAATTAGAAGCAACAGAGATGTGGTTCCTGAGACGAATGTTGCGAATTCCTTGGACTGCCAAAGTAACTAACGACGACTGCCTGAAACAGGCTAACGAAACTAGAACAGTATATACAACAATAAGACAGAGACAAACAGCTTTCCTCGGTCATGTGATGAGAAGAGAGGCATTGGAGAACATCGTAACAACTGGAAAGATCGAGGGGAAGAGAGGCAGAGGTAGACCAAGAGAAGTGATGCTGGATGGATTGAGACGGTGGCATGGAGGAATATCAGCAGCAGAGTTGATCCAGAAAACCAAAGACCGAGATCTATGGAGAGCCATGAACGCCTACGCCAACCGGCATGTCACTTGATGATGATGATATGCTATATTGTTAATTTAACAATTTAGCATGTTGTCGGTTGGTAGCGTCGTTGGTGGCTATAAGGAATTGACCAACACTGACTACCAACAGTCCAAATTACCAAAATAAATAGTTTCATGTCTGCAAGGATTCTTTCGGACAACCATAACAGATTTAAACTTCCCCATCGCCCAAGTCTGATCAATTTAACGTATGATACTGCAAGCCAGAGTCGTGGTAGACAGTCTGATGTGCATTGCCATTCATATTCGATTCTGGCGTCGTTGACACAGCTCATAATAAATGAATATAATTGCAGTGAGTAAAGTCCCAGACAACTCCATCGCAATCACCGCTCGTGTCCGACTTCAGCATATTCATTATACTCAAAGATGTGGTAGATTTCACTATATTTTCATTACTAAACACATGTTAGTCTTCTTCTTTTTATATTTTATAACTATTATTTATGTAATACTATCTCTATTATAATTTTCTATATGTAAACAACCAAGTAATGAAATAATAAATCAATAATAATATCTCTATTATAATTTGTTATATGTAAACAATCAAGTAATGAAATAATCAATCAATAATAATATATAATGACTGAAGAAATATTAATGTTGATGGCCACAAGAAAACAGAGTAAAAATGATAAGCATGCACATAATGAGATAAAAAAAGAAATAAGAAATAATTGTGTGAAGGTAAAAGAAAGTTGGTTAAATGAACAGTGCAAGAAAATTGAATTAAATTCTATTAAAGATACAAAAAATATGCACAAACAAATCAATGAGATTACAGGAAGAAATATAAGAATAAATACAGGTTGTTTAAAATCAAAAAGAGGAAATATATTATTGGAGGAAGATGCTATAATGAAGAGGTGGAATGAGTAAATAAGAGACTTATATGATGGAGAAAGGGCAGAATTAACCGAAGAAAGTAACTTAGAAGGTCCACCTATTATAAAAGAAGAAGTTGATGACGCTATCAAGCATATGAAAAAAGAAAAATCAGCTGGCCCAGATGGAATCACAATAGAAGAATTAGAAGTAATGGGAGAATTTGGTGTAGATATATTAACCAAAATGTTGAATGATATTTATAGCAGTGGATATATACCAAGCGATATGTTGAAATCTGTATTTATAGCTATATCAAAAAGACCAGGAGCAATTGAATGCTAAGATTTTCGTACAATTAACCTCATAAATCATGCCACTAAGCACACTTCTACTCAGAATTATAATGCGAAGAACAAGGAAGAAAATAAAAAAGGAAATTAGTGAAGAACAGTATGGATTTGTGGAAGGAAAGGGTAAAAACAATGCAATATACACATTACGAACACTATTAGAAAGATCAGTAGAGGCAAAGAAAGACATATTTGTGCGTCATAGATTATACTAAGGCATTTGATAAAGTAAAATGTTGGAAGATATTAACATTGATGGGAAAGATCTCAGAATAATAAAAACTATTTACTGGAACCAAACAGCAGCAATTAAAATGGGAAATAAAGAAGGAAATTATGAACACACAAAGTTGGGAGTAAGACAGGGTTGTGTTCTGTCACCAGATCTCTTCTCCCTCTATAGCGAAGTAATAATGAGAGCGATGAAAGAAAAGCCAGGAATAATATTTGGATGTTATAATATAAATAATATACACTATGCACAGTATTGATATCGGATAATGCAACAGATCTACAGCAATTGTTGGACATTGGAGAGTGCAAAGAAAGGACTCTCCTTTAATATCAAGAAAACAGTAACAATGGTGATATCAAAGAAACAGGTGACACCCAAATGTAAAATATAGATAGAAGGGAAAATTCTTCACCAAGTGGATAGTTTTAAAAATCTAGGGACATTTATAACATCAGATGGAAGATGCACAACAGAGATCAAGAGCAGAATAGGGCAAGCAAAGGCTTCTTCTTCTTCTTCTTCTTCTTCTTTAGCTTTCCGAGCCATTGAGGTTCTTTGCTGCAAATACAATCCGTCTCCATTCGTCTCTCTGGTGGACCTTCTCTTGCCAGTCGTTGATTCCAAGTGCTTGTAGGTATGTACATGTATTATCTCTCCACCGTCTTCTTGGTCTACCTCGGGGTCTACGGTCATTTATTTCCTGAGTGTAAGCGAGTTTTGTTTCCCTATTATTTTCCAATCTTTCTATATGCCTCAGCCATTGTAGTCTATTAGCCTTCATGATACCAGTGATTAGCGGGGACTTAAACAGATCATAAATGTCTTTGTTACTTCTTCTTTTCCACTCTCCACTTTGTGTATCCCTAATGGGTCCAAAGATGCGTCTTAAAATTTTGTTCTCAAAGGTTTGTAACAAGGCTTCGTCTCCTTTCGTTGTACTCCAAGTTTCAGAGCCATACAGCACAACTGGTCTGATCAGTGTTTTGTATATTGTGATTTTGGTGTTACGAGATAGCGCCTTTGATTTTAGTAGATGTTGTAGTGCATAGTATATCTTATTTCCAGAGTTTCAGAAAATGAAGAATTTCTTATACAATAAGTCGCTATCATTGAATGTAAGAAAGAGAGTGCTGAGGTGCTATATAGACCATGTTTTGCTGTATGGCTGTGAATCTTGGAATATAAATGAACAAATTAGGAAGAGATTGGAAGCAATAGAGATGTAGTTCCTTAGACGAATGTTGCGAATTCCTTGGACTGCCATATTAACTAACGACGAATGCCTTAAAGAGGCTGGCGAAACTAGAATAGTATACACAATAATAAGAACGAGACAAACAGCTTTTTTTGGTCATGTGATGAGAAGAGAGGCGCTGTAGAACATCGTGACAACTGGAAAGATCGAGGGAAAGAGAGGCAGAGGCAGATCACGAGAAATGATGCTGGATGGATTGTGACGGTGGCATGGAGGAATATTAACGGCAGAGTTGATCCAGAGAACCAAAGACCGAGATCTGTGGAGAGTCATGAACGCCTACGACAGTCGGCACGGCACTTGATGACGATGAAGTTAATAAGTAAGTCAAATGGCTGTAGAAAAATAACTACATATGACAACAACTTTCATGTACCGTCCATCCCACAGAACTATGTGACTTACTTATTGACTCGCCCTCGTAACTTTTTCTACCCATCTGGACATTTCGCGAATGACGCAGAAGTTGAATGTGAAGTGAAAACGTGGTTTAGAAAACAGAGCACGCAGTTCTATGCAGCCGATTTGGGAGAACTGATAAAACGATGAGATAAGTGCATCAATATTGGTGGAAATTATGTTGAGAAATAAAGGGACAAGGTATGCATAAAAATAAACTGCGTTCAAGTTGTTATCATATTTAGTTATTTTTCTACAGCCATTTCTGATTTACTTTTGACTTACCCTCGTAGAATAACAAAAGGCATCCTTGATGATGATGAATCTCTCTTAAGAACTCCATTCTTTTTCAATTAATAATTCACAATATCATGAAATGAATTTTAGTTATATTATTATATTTTACTTTATCATTTTTCAATCGATCAAACATATTTAATTTATCAATTAATCACTCAATCAACTGTTAGTAAAGAACAACAAATAATTGATTGATAATATTATTGTTTCAACATCTATTGGGCATGCAATAAACAAATGCAAGCATTAATTTCTAAGAGTATTACATGATAGAATCTTTAAGTGTTCGAATACTATATATGGAATTATGCAGCCGAGCATGTATGCATATCCTTTATACTACTTATGACAGGTTCCTCGTTAACACTAACAGCCATTCGACACTTTTATATCTTCGACAGTCTAAATCTCCATCTTAGCATCCACTTCTATCCCTGGAAGCAATGTCGACTACTATTTTGCTGAGAAATAAAGGGACAATGTATGTATAAAAATAAACTGCTTTCAAGTTGTTATCATATTTAGTTATTTTTCTACAGCCATTTCTGATTTACTGTAGAATAACAAAAGGCATCCTTGATGATGATGAGTCTCTCTTAAGAACTCCATTCCTTTTCAATTAATAATTCACAATATCATGAAATGAATTCTATTTATATTAATATATTTTACTTTATCATTTTTCAATCGATCAAATATATTTAATTTATCAATTAATCACTCAATCAACTGTTAGTAAAGAACAACAAGTAATTGATTGATAATATTATTGTTTCAGCATCTATTGGGCATGCAATAAACAAATGCAAGCATTAATTTCTTAGAGTACTATATGATAGAATCTTTAAGTGTTCGAATACTATATACGGAATTATGCAGCCGAGCATGTATGCATATCCTTTATGCTACTTATGACAGGTTCCTCGTTAACACTAACAGCCATTCGACACTTTTATATCTCCGACAGTCTAAATCTCCATCTTAGCATCCACTTCTATCCCTGGAAACAATGTCGACTGCTAGTTTACAATTATGTCCAAACAATTCTATTGGTATCTATAACTTAGTATCATTTTCTCTCTGACTTCTAAATTCAAGCACCATTTACTGCCTTAGCACATCAGTCTCAAAGGAGAGTCTTCCTAAACCTCCCAGTAGTCCGACTGCATTCTCTGCAAATAATCTTTTCTCCTCAAGGCATAATTCAATGCTCTTTATCTTTTCATATATCTTTCTTTAAGTAATATTTTCTTCTCAAGGGATAATTCTAATGCTTTTCATTTCTTTTAGGCTGCTAATTCTTAGTGCCTGCATCTAGTAAATCAGAGAAATAGCTTCGATCTTGGTACACTATGGTGTAATGGTCCATCGGCTGAAGGAACTTACCGATCTTCCAGCCAACCACTCAGTGTGTTCCTCTGTGTATATAGTTACTACTTCTTATATATATCGACGATGAACTGTATTTTTCATGGAGGACTTTTGTGTTGGCATTCTGGCGGCGGCATTATGCAAAGTGTACCTGTGCAGGCTGTTGGCTTGCTGATACTCCTGTCTATTCCATTGTTCATTTTGGGCAGTCACGAGCATTTTGTATGATACTCACTGGCACAGGAACGGAGCAATATGGGGACGACCCGTTGCCGTGAAGTTGGAACCACGATTAACTAACTAACATATATATATATCTTATATATAAAAGGCAATCTCCGTCTGTATGTCTGTCCTTTATGCGTTCGCGAACGGTCCATCCGATTGAGATGAAATTTTCTACACGTCTTCCTCTCATTCCCGGGCTGCCAACTGTCATATTTTTTTAGTGCAAAATCGGCTACTTACTCAATATTATTTAATATTTCATTTTTCATTATAATTTCAATATAGCAAGGGGACTTAACTCTAGAAAAGTTATTTCAAGGGGCATAACTTTTAATAAGATTGCTATATACCTTATAGTCATATTGTTGCATGGTTTTCAAAGATTTATAAACTCTTTGTCTATAGTTATTTACCGGCATATGAGTTATAATAAATAATGATATAATCTTTAAGGCATTTTCAAAGTTTTCATAAAAATAATGCATAATGTATAACATTGTAACTCATCTTTTTATGCTAAAGAAGTTATCTACAGTACAGTCATGTACCAGTTTTCATTAAAAATAATGGATGGTGTGTGGAAGGACATTCTTTTAAGTAACATTTTTTTGTTGTTGTATGAATTTAATGAGACGCTCCCCGCCAGGAGCTGGGCGAAGCCACGCCGGGTCAGATAGATAGACAGACCCACCTTTTCGCTGCAGTTATCTACAGGCATATGCTTTATAATCCTCCTCCTCTCCCCTCCTCCTCCTACCCTCTTCCCCTCCCCCTCCTCCCTCTCCCTCCTTTTCCTCCTCCCTCTTCCTCCTCCTCCCTCCTCCTCCCTCTTCCTCCTCCTTCCTCCCTCCTCCTCCCTCCTCCTCCCTCCTCCTAATCACTCCTCTTCCTTCCTCCTCCTCCCTCCTTCATCCTCCTCCTCTTCCCTCCTCCCCCTCATCCCTCCTCCTCCTCCCTCCTCCTCCTTCTCCTACCTCCTCCCCCTCCCCCTCCTCCTCCCTCCTCCTCATCCCTCCTCCTCCCTTCTCCTCCTCCCTCCTTCCTCCTCCTCCTCTTCCCTCCTCCCCCTCATCCCTCCTCCTCCTCCCTCCTCCTTCTCCTACCTCTTCCTCCCTCCTCCCCCTCATCCCTCCTCCTCCTCCCTCCTCCTCCTCTCTCTCTTCCTCCCTCCTCCCCTTTCCTCCCTCCTCCTCCCTTCTCCTCCCTCCTCCTTCTCCCTCTTCCTCTCTCCTCCTTCTCCCTCTTCCTCCCTCCTCCTTCTCCATCCACCTCCTCCCTCCTCCTCCCTCTCCCTCCTCCCTCCCCCTCCTTCTCCCTCTTCCTCCTCCTTCCTCCTCCTCCCTCTTCCTCCTCCTCCTACCTCCTCGCCCTCCTCCCTCCTCCTAATCACTCCTCTTCCTTCCTCCTCTCTCCTCCTCCTCCTTCTCCTTCCTCCTCCTCTTTCCTCCTCCTTCCTCCTCCCTCCTCCTCCCTCCTCCTCCCATCTCCTCCTCCTAATCCCTCCTCCTCCCTCCTATTCCTCCCTACTCTTCCTCCTCCCTCCTCCTCCCTCCTCTTCCCTCCTCCTCCTCTCTCCGCCTATCTCTTCCTCATCCCTCATCCTCCCTCTCTCTTCTCCTCCCTCCTCCTCCTCCCCCTCCTCCTCCTGCGTTCTGCTCTTCCCCCTTCTCCCTCCTCCACCTCCTTCTCCCTCCTCACTCTCCCTCCTCCCTCTTCCTCCTCCCTCCTCCTCCCTCTTCCTCCTCCTCCCTCCTACTCCTCCCTCCTACTCCTCCCTCCTCCTTCTAATCACTCCTCCTCCCTCCTATTCCTCCCTACTCCTCTTCCCCTCCTCCCTCTCCTTCCTCCTCCCCCTTCCTCCTCCTCCCTCTTCCTCCCTCTTCCTCCTCCTTCCTCCTCCTCCTCCCTCTTCCTCCTCCTCCCTCTTCCTCCCTCTTGCTCCTCCTTCCTCCTCCTCCTCCCTCTTCCTCCTCCTCCTACCTCCTCGCCCTCCTCCTAATCACACCTCTTCCTTCGTCTCTCCTCCTCCTCCTTCCTCCTCCTCTTCCCTCCTCCTCCTTCCTCCTCCCCCTCATCCCTCTTCCTCCTTCTCCTCCCTCTTCCTCCCTCCTCCTCCCTCCTCCTCCCTTCTCCCCCTCCTCCTCCCTTCTCCTCCCTCTACCTCCTCCCTCCTCCTCCGTCCACATCGCTCCTCCCCCTTCCTCCCTCCTCCTTCTCCCTCCGCCTCCTCCCTCCTCCTCCTCTCTCATCCTCCTCCTCCTCCCTCTCCCTCCTCCTCCCTCTCCTCCTCCCTCTTCCCCCTCCTCCCCCTCCTCCTCCTGCGTTCTCCTCCTCCCCATTCCTCCTCCCCCTTCTCCCTCCTTCTCCTCCCTCTCCCTCCTCCTCCCTCCTCCTCCTCTCTGCTCCTCCTCTCTCCTCCTCCCTCTTCCTCCTCCTCCCTCCTCCTCCTCCCTCCTACTCCTCCCTCCTCCTCCTAATCCCTCCTCCTCCCTCCTATTCCTCCCTACTCCTCCTCCTCCCTCCTCTTCTCTCCTCCTCCTCTCACCGCCTATCTCTTCCTCCCTCCTCCTCATCCCTCCTCTTCCCTCCTCCACCTCCCTCTTCCTCCTCCTACTCCTCCTTTTTCTTCTTCTGCTGCGGCTGCTGCCGCCGCTCCATTTACCCAAGTTAATTGTTGAGGGAAGATGTAAAGAATAAATGATTAGACAGACAGGCAGACAGACAGAGACAGACAGAGAGGGAGGGACGGACAGACAGACAGACAGACAGACAGTCGGGAACGGGAACTTATATGACTACTTATATGAATTAAATGAGATGCACCCCATCAGGAGCTGGGCGAAGCCGGGCCGGGTCAGACAGACAGACAGACAGACAGACAGACAGACAGACAGACAGATAGATAGATAGTCAGGAACCGGAACGGGAGCTTATATGACTACTTATATGAATTAAATTAGATGCTCCACACCAGGAGCTGGGCGATGCCGGGCCGGGTCAGACAGACAGACAAACAGACAGACAGACAGATAGACAGACAGACAGACAGATAAATAGTCGGGAACGGGAACGGGAGCTTATATGACTACTTATATGAATTAAATGAGATGCTCCCCACCAGGGTCTGGGCGAAGCCGGGCGGGTCAGCTAGTATATATAAAATAAAGAAACCATGTGTTGCCTATGCAGCATGATCCCTCTCTCGGCCTGCCTAGTTCACTCCAGAGGAAAGTTGACACCTATAATCTGGAATCTGGAATCTATATATATATATATATATATATATATATATATATATATATATATATATATATATATATATATATATATATATATATATATATATATATATTCCAGATTCCAGATTTTAGGTGTCAACTTATATATATATATATATATATATATATATATATATATATATATATATATATATATATATATATATATATATATATATATATATATGCCGGCTCCGTGGCCGAGGGGTTAGCAGCTTTCTCCGCTAACCCCGAATACTCTCGTCACGTGACGCGACGAGAATTAGCAGTGGTTCGAATCGCAAAAGTGACATATGAGAGTATGGAGCCGGTCGCTCAGAAAGTCGTGGCGTGCTGATGAGCGTAATCTAGCCTAGGAATCAACATACAGCTGAAAGATGCTGGTGTTGACCGCAATATCCTGTATATATTCCAGATTATAGGTGTCAACTTTCCTCTGGAGTGAACTAGGCAGGCCGAGAGAGGGATCATGCTGCATAGGCAACACATGGTTTCTTTATTTTAGCCCAGGCTTTGTGCTATGGAGAGGCAATAACTCCATCCCTGGTCTTAACCGGTCTCGGAATCAAAGCGAGAGGCAACTGTTACGGGTTATAAGTCCTTGTCAGTTGGCGTAGACATGGGGCGCCACGCGTTGCCTCTGGCGGTGGGAGACACCTACAGGTGTCACTGATCAGCTACCGCCCGCCTCAAGCTGGGCATCCCCCAGCTAATTGGGTGCTGATCCGCCACAGCCTGCCTGCTTCAATGGGTGTATGGGGCTAGGACAAAATCTGAATCGCAGGCTGTAAAACCAATACACCAGGTACTAATAAAAAGAATAGAAACCTCAAGCTACGGCTTGCAACCTGGAACGTGAGAACCATGTGTCCAGGATTTTCCACTGACTTGACAAATATTGACGATGTGAGAAAAACGGCTGTGATTGATGCTGAACTCAATCGTCTTAACATTGATATTGCTGGCCTGCAGGAGACTCGCCTCGCTGAGGAAGGGTCACTCAGGGAAAACAATTACACCCTTTTTTGGAAGGGAAGAGGGCAGGCAGAAAAAAGGCAACACGATGTGGGCTTTGCTGTGAAGAATTCGCTACTGGGAATGATTGATATCCCAGCTGGAGGTAATGAAAGATTATTATCACTGCGCTTGGCAACCTCTTGTGGATTTTCCACCATTCTCACTGCATATGCACCGACACTCGCTTCCTCTGATGATGTGAAGGATACGTTCTATGAGCAGCTAGACTCTGCGATCAAGGCAGTTCCAAAATCCGACTACATTTATATGCTCGGTGATTTCAATGCTCGTGTGGGCAAGGACTCGAGTTCATGGCCAGTGTGTCTTGGAAAATACAACATCGGTCGCATAATGGGCAAAGGCTGCTGGAGCATTGCTCTAGAAATGACCTATGTATTACAAACTCCTTTTTTAAAACAAAAGAGATGCATAAGGTCACATGAAAACATCCAAGATCCAGCCATTGGCATCAGCTGGACTTCATTATCACACGGAGACAACATCTGAACCATACATCATTAACTCGAAGTTACCACAGTGCAGACTGTGATACAGATCATTCTTTGGTTGTTGCAAGGGTTAGACTGAGACCAAAGAGAATTTACACAGCTAAACACAAGTCTAGCCCCAGGATTAATATTACTAACACTCACGATCCTGGAAAGTGCTTGGAATTTCAACAGCAACTTGAAGACGCTTTCAATGATACATCAGAAAATTGTATAGTAAATGATAAATGGAGTAAACTTAAGGAAACTATTTATAAAACAGCGGTAGGGGTTTACGGCACTGTGGATCATAAGAGGCAGGACTGGTTTGTGGCAAACAGCCAGATACTGCAGCCCTTGATTGATAAAAAGAAGATAGCTCTCTTAAGAAACAAGAAAAGACCAACGCGTAACACTCTGAGTGAGCTGAAGCAAGCGAGGAAGGATGTACAAAAGGCTGCCAGGCAATGTGCGAATGACTATTGGATCAAGTTTTGTGAGTCCATTCAAATCGCAGGTGATAAGGGAAACATCAGAAGCATGTATGAAGGGATAAAGAAAGCCTGTGGTCCAATGATCAAAAGAAGTGCACCGCTGAAAACTTTGACTGGAGAAATCATCACTGATAAGAAACAGCAGATGGATAGATGGGTCGAGCACTATTTAGAGCTTTACTCAAGTGAGACCAAGCTAGCGGATGATGCCCTCAACGCCGTAGAGGCCCTGCCAACTCTTGACCACCTGGACACTTTTCCCACTATAACAGAAGTTAAGTGTGCTATAAATGAGCTTGCATCTGGCAAGGCTCCAGGTAAGTATGGGATTCCAATAGAGGTAATCAGGAGTGGACAAGACACTCCTCGCTCTACAGATCCACCAGCTAATAGAGCTATGCTGGCAAGAAGGACAAGTCCCACAGGATTTCAAAGATTCAAACATCATAACACTGTACAAGAACAAGGGAGATCGGAGAGACTGTAACAACTATAGGGGTATCTCACTTCTGTGTATTGTTGGGAAAGTATTTGCCAAAATTATCCTGCACAGACTTCACGTCCTGGGAGATCAAGTCTACCCCGAATCACAGTGCGGCTTCCGTCAGAACCGGTCTACTATTGATATGATATTCTCATTGCGACAGATGCAAGAAAAATGCCGGGAACAAAATCAGCCACTGTTTATTGCCTTCATTGACCTCACAAAGGCATTCGATTTGGTCAGTCGTGAGGGTCTGTTCAACGCTCTAAAGAAGATTGGCTGCCCACCAACTCTTCTGTCCATTGTAGAATCGTTCCACACAGGCATGAAGGGTATAATCAAGTTTGATGGCTCAACTTCAGAAGAGTTTGAAATCAAGAGTGGAGTTAAGAACGGTTGTGTACTAGCCCCCCCCCCCCCCACCCTCTTTGGGATATACTTTTCACTTATAGTGAAATATGCCTTTCGTGATCAGGATTGTCAGGGTCTTACAATCTAATGAATCTGGCTCGCTGGACCTAACATATGCGAGACATACAAAAGTACAGAATGATTTAACGTGACACACGGTAACACTAAGTTTGATGGTTTTATTTACACTTCACATGCAACACAGTCTAATTCGGCATGTGGCCATCACAAGGTGAATATCACAACCTATACATAATACATCAATGCACTCACAGACTCAAACCCACAGCTATGCAGTCTTTCTATCTTCTCACAAGAGCTACGAGCAATCGACATTCAGGCACAGAACCACAAGAGCCGCTTTCATACACGTCCGTCTCGTCTGATTCCCCTAGCCGTGTCTGCCGTTTCCCGCTCACAGTGCTTGTCCTGTGGATTCGAGCGCAGCGAGAATTGCATGCGTCACGCTTGTACTGGCTTGACTCTCTGTCGTCAGCGAAACCTGTGAGTAGGTACCTGGTGTTCGCCTGGCGGGCGTAACGATGTCGCGGCATCTCAATGGGGGATTCTGACACCCTCCCCGCGCGTCATTCATGAAAGATTCTATCTTTCATGTGTATTCTCTGTAACTTCAGGATTACTATTTTTTTTTTACCAAGTCAGAATCTTCCCATTGGTTGTCATATACCCTGGCATAGGTTCAATAGAAATACATAAGTATTGTAAATTATACATGTTAAGTCATACTGTATTCAGACTTTAACCTTGCCAAGTATCATCCTCTCGATGGATGATCACCTCTGATGCAATTTTGACCCAGTCAGACCGGTAGCACCAGCAATCAATGCAACTACCTCGCAACCAACAAAACAAAACGTATAATATGTCCTTAGACATCAGGTTAGACCGTAAAACGTCCTAATATGAGACGAATTCAACTGTAGAGTTCCAACCACACTTGGTAGGGAGCTCTCATGTTGGTCTACAACTTTGGCAATCTTCTCCATGCCCAGCTGATGCATTCTTGGCGTGTCGACAATCTGACAACACAGTGGCTATTTTTATACATTACACATTACTATCTATTTCGATTTACCGCCCTTTTGTGTAATTGGTGACACCCATTAAATGAAAGGGAAATAGTTTAAACAGATGTTAAACCTAATAAATTACAATTATAAATTTATTTCTCAGCGTCATAGCTTGATACTTCTTTACAATAGCGAAAAAATGTCGCTAATGTGAATCAGTTAATCAAGGTATGATTCTCAGATTACAGTAGTTTCAAAAATATTAATACACAATTTGTATATTTCAAATTCGTGTTTCACCAATATTTTACAAGCGTCATTAATTTTTAAGGTTTTGTTCATAGTCTGCTAGATTTTTGTTTAAGTTTCTAACTTTCCGGAAGTACACACGAACAGCTGATGTAAGCAATAGTTTTTCACACACTTGTTCCGTAATGATGTTGGAATGCTCGTAGTGTAACGTTGTGCTATTCGCTGGTGTTTTCGGTGTTTCATTGGACTTCTGGATTACGATCTTATACAGTGGAGTAACTGTCCCAGTTTAGTTCACTCAATTGTTCAATTCACACGGGATAAAATGTTGCTGGATACCTCCAGTTTGCAGATATCACGGATAACTTAAATTGTTCTTGTTCACTTGAGGTAAGTTACGACACTGACCTGTGGCACTGTTCTTAGTTTATAATCTTTATAATTACTATTGTTCACTTTCTAACACATACTACGCACTTATACAACACAATTATCCCCTTATTTTAGAAACTCTAATAATATTTACAGTGGGAAATGATCCCTATCACAATGATGTAGTTGACACTCACAGCTTTTCTGAAAACAAATACATTAATGGCTGTGCTGGTCTGAGTGTTTCGACATACTGCACTCAGACATATATGGCTATTGGGTATCATCGGGGCAACGTGACAAAAGGTCAGCTAGTGTATTCGATGTGCCCGGTATGTGTTTTACTTCAAAGCTGTAGTCTTGAAGCAAAAGTTACCATCGCGCTATCATATGGTTAGTTGGCACTCCAGATGTAATAAACGTCAAAGGGCTGTTGTCAGATTCTACTAAAAAATGCCTTCCAAGGAGGAATCTAGACAATCTCGTTATTGCAAACACTAATGCAAGGGCTTCTTTTTGCGGGGTCGACCAAGTGCGTTCTCTTGGTTTAAGTTTCCTGGATAGGTAATATACAGGATGCAAAATGCCGTCATGTTCCTGTAATAGTACCGCCCCAATCGCCACGGAGCTCGCATCTGTGCGCAATCTGAAAGGAATATGCAAATTTGGCAATTTGAGAATGGGATTCTTTAAACTATTCTCAGAAAAATAGGACAATACCTTCTGGAATGCAAATTTTAGGCATTCGTTGTTTACAATTTTGTTTGGGTGATCTTTTTTTAGTATGTTAGTAAAACTTTCAGTCAGTTCAGCAAAATCTGGGATGAACTGCCTATAATAATTTAGAAGTCCTAATACACTTCTGACTTGTTTCTTCGTAGTCGGAAGTGTCAGTTTCAGAATTTTTGACACGATGTTATCGTCAGTAGTGACAAAGCCATTAGAGATCTTATACCCCAAGAAGGAGATTTCCTGGTAGGCTATGTCAACTTTGGCAGGTTTAATAGTAAGTCCGTGCTGTCTGATCCGTTTAAACGTCTGCTTTAATGTCGTTATGTGCTCTGTCATTGTCGTTGTGTGTACACATATATCATCCATATACGAAATGATATTCTTTATGTCCGTCAGTAATAGTCTTGTCATGCGTACGAATGTTGCCGGTGCATTAACAAGCCCAAATGGTAATTTGCACCATTCGTAAGTCCCCAAGGTGTGGCAAAGGCTGTCAGACGTCTGCTCTGTTCGTCTACCGTTATCTGCCATTAACCTTTTGTCATGTCTAGCTTCGTGAAGTACCTAGAGTCTGTCAGCTCTGTCAGCAGTTCCTCGCAGTTGGTCATTGGTTCTAAATCCAACTGTGTAATTTTGTTTAATTTCCTATAGTCTATGCAGAGTCTTATTGTGTCGTCCTTTTTGCGTATGATGACTATTGGAGAAGAGAAGTGTGATTGCGATCGTCTAATGATGTTGTTCTTTTCTAAGTCAATGATTTCTTGATGCAGTTTTTCTTTGTAATGTAGTGGAATTGTGTAGGGTCTGCATTTTATTGGTGTGTTGGAAGTCAGAGTAATGTGGTGTTGTACTAGTTCTGTTTGTCCTGGGTTGTTGGAGAAGATGGTACTGTAGTCCTGTATTAGTTGTTTGCAGCTGTCGGTGTCTGCTTGAGTTAACTGGGGGTTTATCTTAATGTCTTGTAAGCAGTTCGTCGTGTTTAGCGCTGGTGTTGGTATTTCGTCGCTTTCTTCGTCGCCTTCATGGTCGATTATTGTTGTACTGGCTGCTGTATCGTCTTGTTCGTTGTCCCTGTTGTAGTATGGTCTTAGCATATTGATGTGGAATATTTTGTGTTTGTCTTTAATTTGAATTTCATAGTCCACAGGTGAAATCTGTCTGAGTACCTTAAATGGTCCTTGCCTGGAATCGGTCAGTAATTGTCGGTCATTAGGTAGGAGCAGTAGTACGTCCTGTCCAGGTGTCAGTGTTATCGTCCTGTTTCCTTTGTTTGCATATTGTCTATATCAAGCACCAGATTGTTTCAGTGCATCTTTGGCAATAATACAAGATTTAATTATCCTTTCACGCAATGATGTTACGTATACGTATGATGATATGGGTTTAAGTATAGGAGTTGCTTCAGTTAACATGGAATGGTGTATACTCAATGGGCCGCGTGGTTTGGCACCATAGATAAGTTCGAATGGAGAGAACCCAGTGCTTGACTGAGGGACCTCGCGATATGCGAATAATATGGCAGGCAAATAGATGTCCCAATTTTCGGGATGTTCTTGGGTGACTTTGGAAAGCATATGCTTTAAATCCCCGTTAAACTTTTCTATTACTCCTGTCGAGTGAGGATGGTACGGTGAATTGAAACATTGTTTCACACCTAACATTTTAGTGAAAGCTTGAGTGGATGCAGCAATAAATTGACTTCCACGGTCGGATAGGATAGTATCAGGAAAACCTATCCTTGAAAATACATGGAAAAAGACTTCCATAATATCAATGGCAGTTATGTTCTTGAGAGGAATCGCTTCAGGCCAGTGGCTACATAAATCAATAATTGTAACTATGAATCTATTTCCTCTAGATATTACATGATTTAGAGGACCTACGATGTCCACAGATATTTTTTCAAAGGGTCGACTGGCTAAATCTGTAACCTGTAATTCAGCCTGTGGGTGTTTCCCCTTTTTCACTAGTTTTTGGCAGATGTCACAACTTCTGCAATATTGTTTAATGTCATTACAGAATTTTGGCCAATAAAACTGTGACAACAATC
This sequence comes from Cepaea hortensis, assembly GCA_963921405.1. Lineage (NCBI taxonomy): Eukaryota > Metazoa > Mollusca > Gastropoda > Stylommatophora > Helicidae > Cepaea > Cepaea hortensis. The sequence goes on from OY992879.1 coordinate 116,803,077, forward strand.
TAGATCTGGTCTTTGAATACGCCATATGCCCTGCAAGAGGTATATCATGGGCAAGATGTAAGGCTTGCTTACGGTATTCTAGTGGCAAAACAGTTTGCTCTGTGGTGGTGTCACCTCTGGTATAGTACCTAGTGAGGATGCAATTTTTGAGAGCAAAATGCCATCTTGCATTCTTAGTCAACCTTGGCTTTTGGCCTATCAGATTAAAATACTTATATAATGAAGGATCAGCCTTTTGGGCTGTTACAAAATTTTCCTTCATGGTTTTAGAAGGTAGTAATACTGGGCTTAGCATTTCTATTGCCTCAGTTTGATCAATTTGTTCTTGCACTCTAGCAGCAGATCTAGTTACTGCGTTCACACTTTCAGTGATATGAGATGATGGTGAAATAATTGGATCAATGATTTCATGTGATGGTGAAACAATTTGATCAATGATATCATGTGATGATGATACACTTGGATCAATGATATCATGTGATGATAGTGCTGCATTCGCTAGCATACAATTATCTGATGATAACACACTTTCCATGATGACGTCAGATGGAGATGATGTTACATGATCATCAATACATGCAGATGTTATGGTGTTATGAGGCATCTCATTCACTTCGGGAAGGTTCCCAATGATAACATCACAGCAAGGATTGGTTAATGCTGCGCATTTAACCTTCCCAGTGAGGAATGGAGTCTCAATGTATGCCCATGCCAATGGATACTTCTCGATATTTCCCGAGAATGTTCTGCATGTTACGTGCCTGCCTGTATAGTCTGTAGGCATTATGAAATCTCTTTTAAGACCTATAAGAGTGCTTCCGCTGTCACGTAAGACTGTAGCCGGCTTGCCATTCACATACCCATGGTGGATGTTAATTCTGCCTTTGGAATCTATTACCAAATTGGCTTCCTCATTGGCAATAGGTATCGAGTGGCCGCATGTTAATAGGCCATCTTCATGGAACTGATTACAGATGGTACATTTTTGTGGATTAAATGTATCTATGGCCTGTGCTGAGTTCACAAAATGATTTTCAAGATGTTCTTCATCTGATGAAGAGCTATCAAACAAGGCGGCATTCGCCTTCCTGGTCATCTGTTTCCCTTTACAAACATTACGCCAGTGGCCATAAGCTTTACAAAGGAAGCATTTCTTTTGTCGTTTGAAGTTTCTTCGCTCTTTACCTTGGTTATTTACATAGTTTTGTAAGTATGTTAGATATGCAGGGTTCTGATCGCACATCTCATTCCGGTGGTGAGGAAATTGGCAAAACCTACATTTTTCAGTAGTAGGCTTAAATGTCTTTTGCCTATTATATGTATCTGATTTTGATTTCTCATAGCTAGCAGCTGCTACGAAATTTATATCAGTTGCTCCACTAGCAAAACAATGTTTATTGGCTGTAAAATACGCCGACCCACGTTTCTCGATCTGCTCTACACTCATACACTCACTCTCTTGCAAACATTTTGAAAATAATGGTGGAAGGGATGTGATGAGTTTATCCCTAAGGATGAGATCTTTCAATTTGTTAAGTCATTCTTAACTTTGGCTGCTGACAGCCATTTACTGAATATATCCTGTACTACTGAGATGTAGTCAGAGAACGTTTGAGTAGGTTTTGGTGTTAGTTTACTGAACTGTTCTCTGTAGCCTGCTTCATCTAACAGGAAATGAGACATAATTTTTGACTTTATGTACTGGTAATCTTTTCTGAGATCTTTAGGGATAGTCTCTATAACTTTTAGAGGTTCCCCTGACAAACTTCTCATATAAATGATGTTCCACTCAGATACTGGGATCTGGTAGTGGTCCATTAAAGTTTCAAAGTTTTGGGTGAAAGCTGCTATGCAGTCCCCCGAGGTATAATTTCTTTCAATACCTTGGTACTTTTTGTACTGGTTTTCTTTTTCCAGTCTTTCAGATTTACGAGATTCTTTTTCAACAGCTGTTTCAGCTTCAAGCTGTTTGATTTTCAGTTGGAGTTCAAGCTCTTCTCGTTTACTTTGAGCTGAGATTTCTGCTTTTCTCAATTCGGCCTCTATTTCTGACTGTTTAGTTTTTGCAGTCAACTCCAATTCTGACTGTTTAGTTTTTGCAGTCAACTCCAATTCTGACTGTTTCATTGCCATTTCTGCCTTCTTCGTTTCTGCATCTATTTCTGCCTTCTTCCTTTCTGCATCTCTTTCAGCCGCTCTTTCGTCGCGGTCTCTAGCTTTCTCCTGTGCTAGGAGGTATTCTGAATATTTTGAATCACTCCATTTTGTCAACTCATCACCAGTTAATTTTAGTTTTAAACCCATCTCGATGAAGTCGTTTAGAGAAGACATGATGGAATGTTTCAATGAAAATGATCTCTCACACACGTAATTTTGTTATCAAGTGTTAGTAATATGACCAATTTATTTTACAATATTTTTAGACTTACAGCGTGTGCCCAAATTTGCATCCAAAAGTATATAAAAAGGTAATACTCAAGTACTCTGGATACGCTGAAGAATGGTGAAAACCAGGGCCAGGAACTTGTAGGGTCGCTACTGCAACGGCAAATGACCTCTACGGGTAACAGTTTCAGATGGCACAGGAAACCTGGTTACTTTTGGAAGGAAATAAATTAGAATCTATGTCTGTGTGCTGTGTATGCTTGTCAATTAAGTTTTGGTTAGGTCTGTATGGCGTTGAGTGTTATTGTTGGTCGTAATGTCGTCGTTCAACAATTTTCACAAGTTGCTTTCTTTCCCGAACTTTCTGCTTCCACACGCTTTTTCTGTACACAACTACTTTCACGAAGACAAGTTAGCCATGTTTAACCGTTCGACAACTATGATGGTACAACACTTAAACTTAGATTATAATTTAATCGAGACAAGTTTCACAATCACTGATGTTTTTCCACGTTAACACATTCAAATGTATGTAATTTACGTTCACATCTAGGTTCAAATCTTAACTTAATTAAAGCCGGACGAAAGCCTCCACGTTCACATATGAATCTGGCTCGCTGGACCTAACATATGTGAGACATACAAAAGTACAGAATGATTTAACGTGACACACGGTAACACTAAGTTTGATGGTTTTATTTACACTTCACATGCAACACAGTCTAATTCGGCATGTGGCCATCACAAGGTGAATATCACAACCTATACATAATACATCAATGCACTCACAGACTCAAACCCACAGCTATGCAGTCTTTCTATCTTCTCACAAGAGCTACGAGCAATCGACATTCAGGCACAGAAACACAAGAGCCGCTTTCATACACGTCCGTCTCGTCTGATTCCCCTAGCCGTGTCTGCCGTTTCCCGCTCACAGTGCTTGTCCTGTGGATTCGACCGCATCGAGAATTGCATGCGTCACGCTTGTACTGGCTTGACTCTTTGTCGTCAGCGAAACCTGTGAGTAGGTAACTGGTGTTCGCCTGGCGGGCGTAACGATGTCGCGGCATCTCAATGGGGGATTCTGACAAGGATGACGGTATATACATTCACTCACGCTCAGATGGTGGCCTCTATAATGCTCAGAGATTGAAGGCCAAGACCAAAATTAGCAGGGTACTAATCAGAGAGTTGCTTTTTTGCGGATGATGCTGCGATTACAACCCACTCTGAGGAAGAATTACATCTACTGTCTGCATTCTCCAATGCTTGTTCTGAATGTGGTTTAACAATTAACAAAAAGAAGACACAGATTATGTCACAAGGTGCACATGGTGTACCGTCAATTTTTATTGACGACGCCGAACTGGAGATAGTAGACCATTTTACATATCTAGGATCAGAGGTAAATAGCAAATTATCCCTCGATCAGGAAATCAACATCAGGATTGGCAAGGCAGCAACAACAATGAACATGTTAGCAAAAAGAGTCTGGGAGAACAGGAAGCTTACTGCCAAAAGAAAAGTCCTCGTCTACCAAGCCTGTGTCCTTGGTACTCTTCTTTATGGCAGTGAAACCTGGACAACTTACTCACGCCAAGAGAAACGTTTAAACAGCTTTCATATGCGGTGTCTGCGAAGAATACTTGGTATTAAGTGGCAAGACAAAATCACAAATACTGAAGTATTGGAAAGATCAGGTTGTGTGACGGTGTATTCCATGCTCAGTCTTCGTAGACTTAGATGGATAGGACACGTTAGGAGGATGGATGATGGTAGAATACTAAAGGACATCTTTTTTGGTGAATTACAGACGGGTAGGAGATCTCAGGGTCGGCCTCTACTACGATACAAAGATGTGTGTAAGCGGGACATGGTTGATACAGGCATTGATAATGCACATTGGGAGCACGTCGCCGCTGAACGTGTTGCATGGAGGGCAACTATCAGAAATGGAATAAAGACAAAGGAGAAAATGATTGCAGATAAAGCACACACAGAGCGTGAGAGACGTAAGATGGTGCACAATGGTGGAAATGACCAGTCTTTTTGAAGCACAATGTACCAAACTATCGTCTGTCAAGACGGAAAGGTGCCAATGGAATGGAATATATATATATATATATATATATATATATATATATATATATATATATATATATATATATATATATATAGAGAGAGAGAGAGAGAGAGAGAGAGAGAGAGAGAGAGAGAGAGAAAGAGAGAGAGAGAGAGAAAGAGAGAGAGAGAGAGAGAGAGAGAGAGTTGCTACTTATAGCTGAAATTATACTTAATAAGAGAACAATAATGTTGTATTCAATTAAGTTTACAACATGCAAATAATTATATTGATAATTTAACCACAACTTTGCAAGCAATAAACCAATTTCACATAAAAAATATTCATTGGGAAACATCTAAAACCCTTGAAATCATGCTTCACAATAAACCCACCCTGTTATGTATCATTACCCAGAAACATAATAGCGGTTAGCTAAACAAAAGCAGTGGGTTCAAGTGATCACTTATTTTTTTACGCCTTTTTCAGTTTGCATCCAACTAGACAGAAAATGCAGACAAGACAATTCGGCTGCTGTTCAGGCGGAAGTACAGTCTTTGATCTTCGAGAATTCTTTAGAGGGTGATGCTGTCATTTACATAGATGGGTCGGTCGTTCGACTAGTGAGAATTTCATGGACTTTTACGGCTCAGACCGGAGGGAGAAGTGTAAAGGAAGATTCTGGTGCTTTTGCTTTGACCACAAGTAGCCTGACTATGGAAAGCAATAACATTTCTCGAAACACATATATTCACTAGGGCATGTTTCCTTAGTGACACAATGTGTATGCTCAAGAAGATAGAGATGGGGTGCATCCGGAGACAGTGGTTGCTGTCTCTGGACCGGTCTCGGCTGGCAAAGAATTGCAAAGATTAGTTTCATTTTCGTGACACAGCATGCGTGTGTACAGGGCAATATTAGGATTATTAGGTCGACAGGCTTGCAGGTAAGGCAACTGTGGAAGACGGTCGAGCCATGGACGTGACTGATATTCTGAATACGCCGCGAGAAGTAAGTCGTTTGCGAGAACCAAGTGATGACTGCGAATCTACAACCATGGTCAGGCTGCGAGAACAGCAAGTTAAAAGAGGGGTGGCCAAACAAGAACACACGCAGGAAGCCAAAGAAGATTAATAAACCAACACAGAACTGGTGTCGTTAGCCGCTACATGCTGCGGGATTTACTAAGGATAGGATCCGAGCACTTATGGACTGAATGTTTTGATGTGCAATGAAAGTGATCTGTCGACTAATTAACTGGGAATGTACCCTCAATGTTTGATGTCATTTATGACTTATGTCAATATTTCGATTCCAAAATCACATAGAGCTTCAAATTCCTCAAATGTAATGACTAATGTTGTCTGGGCTGGACGCCTTTCCTTTCTTTATGCGATGTAGTGCATCTTCAACCTTCGCTGCAAGTATTGGTGAATCCTCACCATTGTTTTGAATATTTACATTCAGTCTGCTAGATATTCCGTCCATCGATTGACTATATCATCTTGCCCCATCAGTATTACACCATTCCACGAATTTAAACATCCAATGTTATTTCGTGTCTTCCTACTTGTGATTGTATGTATATGTTGATACATGGAACTTGTCCATAGTTTGTCCCAGGTGTCAGTTATCATTTGGGGTATCTTCATTGCACTCCGGACAGATCCATAGGTGCTCAGATCCTCCCCCCAGCATATGCATCAGCGTCCGGTGGCTAATAGTGCCAGTTCTGTGTTGGTTGACGACGCACCTTGTTTTCCCGATGTACCTCTCGCGTCTGGCCGTGCCGATTCTTACTCCCAAGTCTTTCATCCTGGACAGTGATGTGGATTCACTGACGTCAAAGTCCTCTGTTCTCGCCATATCTTTAAGGACGTTAATAACATCGGCACGATCCACGTGCTGGCCATCTACAGGGGTGCAGAGCCAGCCAGTTTATCAGCTCGTTCATTTCCCTCGACTCCCGCATGTCCCGGGACGAAGATGACGGTGACTTTACGGGCAACAGACTTCCGCAGCGACTCAGTCCACTGTCTACGTACAGATCCCAAACAGATCGAGTTTGTCCCAATTTCCATGCACTGTTTATTCAGCCATACTTCTTTAGCTACTTTGCATTTGTTTACTATTTCTTTATGTTTTTCTTTCTTTTCTATTATATTATTCTTTACCTTTTCTTTTCTGCCTTCTTTCATCTATCATCTGAAAAATTCCATCAGTCATCCGTTTCTTTTTTTTTAAATTCATTTTTAGGTGGAATGATTTCTTTTGATGTCTGTTGGATTAATTCCCGCAACATGTCCCATTGTTCATCAATCGTCTGTATTATCTCTATTATATATCTGTCCTTACATTTTCTCTGTCCCGGGACCAGCCCCGATGAGAATAACACAAGAAGCGACAAGCACGTAACAGTGCTAATAGAGAAAAGAAGCCAACAAACGAAAGAAGGCGGGCCCCAGCAGGCCCGACCAAGGACCGGTCTTTATCAGGACCAACACAAGACAAATAAAACAAACAGATAGCACAAAACAAATCTATCCGACGAACAGAGCGGAACCAATAAAACCAGTAGGAATTAGGACTAACAATCCACACAACTACGGCTCTCAACAATAAACACCGCTGACGAAGCAGGTTAGACGAGACCGAATTTGGAATTTTTGTGTGTGGAAAATTGGAATTGGAATTGGAATTTCTCTGTCTGTTTCAAGTAATCCTAGATCTAGCTGGATGTTCTTTGGGTTTTTAAAAATTGTTTTAAGTCTTAACCTCATCTTTCCTATAACTGGCACATGGTCACTATGTTCACATTCTCCTGGTCTAGCCTTTGCTCCTGCTAAACTGCTTCTGAATCTCTTTGCAATCAGCACGTAGTCAATTTGATTGCAAGTATTATCTACATAGCTTTTCCACGTATATAATCGTCGAGGATGGTGTTTGAATTAGATGTTACCAATTACCATTTCATATTAGTCTGCCCATGCTATTAATCTTTCACCTATCTCATTCCTATCACTCAGGCCATAGCCACCAGTCTGACCACACACCTTTTCGTTGCCTACTCTGGGATTGAAATTCTCGAGTATGACAGTCAATTCAGTATTTTTACAATGGTCTAATTCTTTATATTCGTTATAATATTATTATAAATTATTATTATATTATACAATATATATTATATTCGTCATAAATTCGGGTCAGGTCTTAGATATGACTGAGCAACCGTATAACAGTAGACGATACTACCTGCTTTCTGTTAGTGCCGAACGTTGGGCGGCGCTTACCAAACCCGACACCCCACATTGTGCCAACGGCTTCGGGCGGAAGAGCGCAATTGGGAGGGTACAAGCCTTACCCTGGTGCGAGGAAATGTAACCTAAAGACAAAATGTCATGGCAGGGCAGACCAGGCCCTAAGCCTTGGTTGGCAACTGGTCTAGGATCGAAGCTCCGACAGGCGGACAGTTAGAACATTGCTTTGCTGATCCGACAGCTTCTGTAGCTTGTCATGTTCCAGATGTATAGGTGTTACCTTTCCTCTGGAGTGAACTAGGCAGACCGAGAGAGGGATCATGCTGCATGGGCAGCATATGATCAGCTACCGCCGGCCTCAGACTGGGCAGCCCCTGGCCATTTGGGTGCTGATCCGCCACAGCCTGCCTGCTTCAATGGGTGCTTGGGGCTAGGACAAAATCTGAATCGCAGGCTGTAAAACCAATGCACCAGGTACTAATAAAAAGAAAAATAGAAACATCAAGCTACGACTTGCAACCTGGAACGTGAAAACCATGTGTCCAGGATTTTCCACTGACTTGACCAATATTGACGATGTGAGAAAAATGGCTGTGATTGATGCCGAACTCAATGGTCTTAACATTGATATTGCTGGCCTGCAGGAGACTCGCCTCGCTAAGGAAAGGTCACTCAGGGAAAACAATTACACCTTTTATTGGAAGGTTAGAGGGCAGGCAGAAAAAATGCAACACGGTGTGGGCTTTGCAGTGAAGAGTTCGCTACTGGGAATGATTGAAATTCCAGCATGAGGAAATGAAAGACTATTATCTCTGCGCTTGGCAACCTCTTGTGGTTTTGCCACTATTATTACTGCATATGCACCGACACTAGATTCCTCTGATGATGTGAAGGATTCGTTCCATGAGGAGTTAGACTCCGTGATCAAGGCAGTTCCAAAATCTGACTACATTTATATGCTCAGTGATTTCAATGCTTGTGTGGGCAAGGACTCGAGTTCATGGCCGGTGTGTCTGGGAAAATACAACATCGGTAGCATGAACGAAAATGGCAAAGGCTGCTGGAGCATTGCACCAGAAATGACCAATGTATTACAAACTACTTTTTTTTTAAAACACAAGAGCTGCAAAGGTCACATGGAAACATCCAAGATCCGGCCATTGGCACCAAATGGACTTCATCATCACACGGAGGCAACATCGAAGTTACCACAGTGCTGACTGTGATACGGATCATTCTTTGGCTGTTGCAAGGGTTAGACTGAGACCAAAGAGAATCTACACAGCTAAACACAAATCTAGCCCCATGATTAATATTATTAACACTCACGATCCTGAAAAATGCTTTCAGTTTCAACGGCAACTTGAAGACGCTTTCACTGATACACCCGAAAATTGTACAGTAAGTGAAAAGTGGGGTCAGCTTAAGGAAACTCTTTATAAAACTGCCGTAGGGGTTTACGGCACTGTGGATCATAAGAGGCAGGACTGGTTTGCGGCAAACAGCCAACTCTGCAGCCCTTGATTGATAAGAAGAAGATAGCTCTCTTATAAAAACAAGGAAAGACCAACGCGTAACACTCTGAGTGAGCTAAAGCAAGCTAGGAAGGATGTGCAAAAGGCTGCCAGGCTGTGTGCAAATGACTGTTGGATCAAGTTGTGTGAGTCCATTCAAATCGCAAGTGATAAGGGAAACATCAGAAGCATGTATGAAGGAATAAAGAAAGCCTGTGGTCCAACGATCAAAAGAAGTGCACCATTGAAAACCTTGACTGCAGAAATCATCACTGGATGGGATTCCAATAGAGGTTATCAGGAGTGGGCAAGACACACTCACTCTACAGATCCACCAGCTAATAGAGCTATGCTGGCGAGAAGGACAAGTCCCACAGGATTTCAAAGATTCAAGCATCATAACACTGTACAAGAACAACGGCGATCGGAGCGACTGCAACAACTATAGGGGTATCTCACTTCTGTGTAATGTTGGAAAAGTATTTGCCAGAATTGTTCTGCGCAGACTTCAAGTCCTAGGAGATCAAGTCTACCCCGAATCACAGTGTGGCTTTCGACAGAACCGGTCTACCATTGATATGATGTTCTCATTGCGACAAATGCAAGAAAAATGCCATGAACAGAATCAATCACTGTTTATTGCCTTCATCGACTTCACAAAGGCATTTGATTTGGTCACTCGTGAGGGTCTGTTCAAGGCACTACAGAAGATTGGCTGCCCACCAACTCTTCTGTCCATTATGGAATCGTTCCACACAGGCATGAAGGGTACAATCAAATTTGATGGTGCAACTTCAGAATTTGAAATCAAGAGTGGAGTTAAGCAAGGTTGTGTACTAGCTCCCACCCTCTTTGGAAAATACCTTTCACTTCTACTGAAATATGCCTTTCGTGATCAGGATGGGGGTATATACATTCACTCACGCTCAGATGGTGGCCTCTACAATGCTCAGATATTGAAGGCCAAGACCAAAATTAGGAGGGTAGTGATGAGTGAGTTGCTTTTTGCAGATGATGCTGCAGTTACGACCCACTGTGAGGAAGAATTACAATATATATTATCTGCATTCTTCAATGCTTGTTCTGAATTTGGTTTAACAATTAGCAAAAAGAAGACACAGATTATGTCACAAGGTGCACATGGGGTACCATCAATCTTTATTGACGACGCCGAACTAGAGATAGTAGACCATTTTACATATCTAGGATCAGTGGTAAATAGCAAATTATCCCTAGATCAGGAAATCAACATCCGGATTGGTAAGGCAGCAACAACAATGAACAGTTTAAAAAAAAGAGTCTGGGAGAACAGGAAGCTTACTGCCAAAACAAAAGTCTTTGTCTATCAAGCCTGTGTCCATAGTACTCTTCTTTATGGCAGTGAAACCTGGACAACTTACTTACACCAAGTGAAACGTTTAAACAGCTTTCATATGCGGTGTCTGCGAAGAATCCTTGGTATTAAGTGGCAAGACAAAATCACAAATACTGAAGTATTGGAAAGACCAGGTTGTGTGACGGTTTATTCCATGCTCAGTCTTCGTAGACTTAGATGGACAGGACATGTTAGGAGTATGGATGACGGTAGAATACCAAAGGACATTTTGTTTGGTGAATTACAGATGGGTAGGAGATCTCAGGGTCGGCCTCTACTACGATACAATGATGTGTGTAAACGGGACATGATTGATACAGGCATTGATAATGCACATTGGGAGCAAGTCGCAGCTGAACGTGTTGCATGGAGGGCAAACATCATAAATGGAATAAAGACAGGAGAAAATTATTGCAGATAAGTCACAACCGAGCGTGTGAGACGTATTATGGTGCCTGATAGTGGAAATGACCACGTGTTCACACGCACCCACTGTGAACGAACATGTACAGCGCGAATTGGCCTTATCAGTCACATTCGCTAGAGCTATGGGTAAAAGTTATTATGCCTTTTTGAAGCACAAAGTATGTCAAGACGGCAAGGTGCCAGTGTATGTATGTATGTGTGTGTGTGTGTGTGTTTGTCTGTCTGTCTGTCTGTATGTATGTGTGTGTGTGAGTGTGTGTGTCTGTCTCTCTGTCTGTCTGCGTACGTGCATGCGTGCGTATGTGTGCGTGTGCGTGCGTGCGTGCGTGCGTATGCGTGCGTGCGTGCGTATGTATGTATGTATGTATGTATGTATGTATGTATGTATGTATGTATGTATGTATGTATGTATGTATGTATGTATGTATGTATGTATGTATGTATGTATGTATGTATGTATGTATGTATGTATGTATGTATGTATGTATGTATGCATGCATGTATGTATGTATGCATGCATGCATGCATGCATGTATCTTCTTATTTACAGTCTGCTGTAGGCACATATACTTGTATTGTTCATATTCAGAGGTTTCACACGGAGGTTCACTAATAATACTATATCTGAGATTATCCAAAATCCTTTAACTGTCCTTGCGCTCCATTGATCCAATATTATGCCAAATCCCCCTTTGTAATCCTTCCCTCCTGAGTAAATAATACTATACTTATCTGAATATCCCCCAACCCCTAGACAAAATATTTAGAAGCCACTCCACCATTCACCGCCCGCTGGACGCGCCTAATAGTAGGACAGGCTCCTGTCATTAAAATTTATAGTTTTGTAACACATAAAAGTTCCGTAGTAAAGAATTGTGGGGCCATTTTCGATATAATCAGTTGTTTTAAAACAATATAGCTCTGATTATGATGCTTCCTAGTTAAAGCCAAAACAAGTAAATTCTTAGATTGGTGATTACTAGCAGTAGCCTAACTAGATAGAATATATTCGTTTGCTAGAATATTCTAAAAGTTATCTTCGCCTGAAAAATGGCGGCTCCCTGATTACTAGAAGACTGTTGTCTGTATAAATATTAATTGCTAGACACGCGAAGTGAATTGAAATTTGCTCGAATAATGAAGTTGTATTTATATATCATACCGACCAATAAAAAGATATCAAATGAATCGAGAAAAATAGTGTTGAAGTGCTACATAGAACCTGTACTTTAGTATGGATGTGAAGCGTGGACAATGAGCAGTCAAGCTGAAAAACATTTGATGGCTGTGGAAATGTGGTTTCAGAGGAAAATGCAAAGAATACCACGGACAGACAGAAAATCCAATGAACAAGTCCTTCAAGAAACAATTGAAGATCGCAAACTGATTAAAGTCATTAGGCGTGGACAGTCAAAATTTGGTGGGCATGTTATGATAAGAAACGACTTGGAGAACTTGGTGACAACTGGCAAGATCAAAGGGAAGAGACCAAGAGGAAGACCGAGAAGCAAATACCTGGATGGCTTGGTCACGAGGCATGGTCGAGACAGCTGATCTACGACTCTGGTGACCGAGTGCGATGGCAAAACATGACACAGGATAAATTTAATTAATGGTTGATGGCTGAACAGGTACACCGCGTGGGAGGGCAACGACAGCGTATCAAAAACAAGCCTTTGCTTTCGTCCTTCATCATCATCAAGTGCTTTGCCGGCTGACGTAGGCATTCATGGCTTTCCAAAGATCCCGGTCTTTGGTTTTCTGGATCATCACTGCTGATGATATTCCTCCATGTCACCGCCTCATTCCACCCAGCATAATTTCTCTTCGTCGACCTTTGTCTCTCTTCTCCTCTATCTTTCAATTTGTCACGATGTTCTTCAATGCCTCTCTTCTCATCACATCACAAAAGAAAGCTTGTTTTGTCTCTTTCTTATTGTTGTATGTAATGTTCTATTTTCATTAGCCTCTTTGTGACGCAGAGGTGCCCCAGGGCCCGGTTCTATCCTGGCCAAGACCTATTGACGCGTCCTCGTCGAGCGTCCTGGGAAACAGGTCTCTTCGGGGTCCTGGCTAAAGTCTGTAGGATCGCTGATTACTCCGAAATCGGAGAGTGTCTGCCTGTACGGCGAGGACCCACCAATCTGCACACCCATAAGCCAGACATGGGACAACGGATACTCACGCAAACCTCAGGTCCTGTATTACATCACACTGATGTTGGACAACAGGATGCTTTCATCCGACATGCAGGACTTCGCGTTGGAGCTCAAGCCAACGAACACAAGCAAGCAAGCAAGCATTAGCCTCTTTCAGGCAGGTGTTGTTTAGTTACTTTGACAGTCCAAGGAATTCGCAACATTCGTCTTAGTAAATACAACTCTGTCGCTTCTAAGTTCTTCCTAATATGTTCATTTACATTCCAAGATTCACTGCTAAACAGCACAACAGGTTCTATATAGCACTTTAGCATTCTCTTTCTTACACTCTATGATAGTGACTTATTACATAAGATACTCTTTATTTTCTGAAATGCGGCTTTTGCCTGCAATATTCTGCTCTTAATCTCTGTTGTGCATCTTCCATCTGATGTTATACATGCCCCTAAAATGTTTGCATATCCTTTATAAGACATCGCTGTGAACAACAGCATCTTTCAGCTGATTGTTGATTTCTTTGGCAAGATTACGCTCAGTAGTTTGCCATTGCTTTCTGAGCGACCGGCTCCATACTCTCATAAGTCACTGGCGCGACTCGAACCGCTTCCAATTCTCGTGCGCTCACTTCAATCACGAGAGTATTCGGGGTTACGGAGAAAGCTGCTCTACCCTCGACCAGGGAGGCCGGCATAAATGCCCCTAGGTATTTAAAATTATACACTTGGTTAAAAATCAAATACTGTATTAATAAATATTGCTTCATGAGTGCCACGTAGTGATAATGAGGCATATGGGTGAGGTTGGAGATGACGATAATGATGATGATGATGGAAGAGTGTAGTCTGTGGTGATTAGACACACCTGGGCTGTACAGTCAAGAAAAGACCAATAACTTTAGCAGTTACATTGTGCAATTTAATTCAGAATGCTGCTGAGCAGAAGAAATATTACATAAATATATGTGAAGTGCAAGATAATTTAGAACATATATGTATTGCAGGCAGGAAAATAATTGTGGAATGCAGTGGACAAACAGCTATGTAAATGTAAGAAATAATGTATTTCTGATACGTCCGAATGCAGAATAATCACAATTACTTAATATAATACATCCGTGTATATCAAGTGGTGCTCTACGTGTGTAGGATACAGGGACAAAAGCATTTAGAATTGGTTTTAGTAAAGATGTAAAGCGTAGTAGGAGATATGGAATACATCAGGTATTATGTACTTGAGAAGACTAATTTATTGATATATGAAATGATTCAATGTAATTACAGTAATCAGGGTTCCATAATGTTGAAAGGATAGTTGTTTGTGCGCAGAGTGACAAATAGAGAAATGTGCGCAGAGAGGCAAACAGAGAATTGTGCGCAGAGAGGCAAATAGAGCAAATGTAAAATTGTTTGATGTATGAAGTGCATCATAATAGGAGGAATAGAACTGTGCATTTATGGTGGAATAGATCAGGGCACCATAATGTCCAGCACACATCTTTGTATCGTAGTAGAGGCCGACCCTGAGATACTATTTTTTTTTTTTTGCATAACCCTTACAGGACGTTGCAGTCAACATCAGCATTTTTCAGCTGCTGTTGGTGTACTAGGTAAGATTACGCTCAGTAGTTTTCCATTGTTTCTGAGCGACCGGCTCACATACCCCTAAATTACCAACACGGCGAGACCCGCTACCGATTCTCGCGTAGGTTACGTTACTCATGAGAATATACGGGGTTACGGAGAAAACGTTAACCCACAGGCCAGGAGGTCTCTCTTTGTTTTTTGTGTGTTTTTGTTCGCATTGTTTTTGTTGACATCGCTATCAACATCAGCATCTTTCAGCTGATTGTTGATTTCTTGGCAAGATTACGCTCAGTAGTTTGCCAATGCTTTCTAAGCGACCGGTTCACATACTCTGTAAGTTACCGACGCGGAGAGAACCGCTACCGATTCTCATGCAACATCACGTTACTCACGAGAGTAAAGGGGATTACGGTGGAAGTAGTGTAACCCCTTGACCAGGGAGACCGGCAGGAGGTCTCTTACCCATCTGTAACTCACCAAAAAAGATGTCCTTTGGTATTCTACCATCATCCATCCTCCTAATGTGTCCTATCCATCTAAGTCTACGAAGATTGAGCATGGAACAAATCGCCACACATCCTGATCTTTCCAATACTTCAATATTTGTGATTGTGTCTTGCCACTTAATACCAAGTATTCTTCGCAGACACCGCATATGAAAGCTGTTTAAACGTTTCTCTTGGTGTGAGTAAGTTGACGAGGTTTCACTGCCATAAAGAAGAGTACTAAGGACACAGGCTTGATAGACAAGGACTTTTGTTTTGGCAGTAAGCTTCCTGTTCTCCCAGATTCTTTTTGTTAAACTGTTCATTGTTGTTGCTGCTTTACCAATCCTGATGTTGATTTCCTGATCTAGGGATAATTTGCTATTTACCTCTGATCCTAGTCCTAGATATATAATAGTGGTTGTTTATATGTAACTCAGCAAGTATACAAATTGTAGAGTATTTTATTTAATGGTATGTTTGATTTTGGCTATGTTATATTCTAAACAGCGATAGTGATTTAGGGCTATGAATACTTGGCCTACATGGAGTTATCATAGGCAAGATCTAAGCGAGAATAACCAGTCTGTCAGGGATGCATGTTACTTTGATTTCTGTTTATCATACAAAACCATAAAATAATATCTGAAACATTCAGAGATGAAAACAACACCAGACAAAGAATATGTAGGTAAATGACTAAACCAGCTATTGTGTAAAGATAACCAAAACGTTTTTACTAATTTTTACGACAATGAAAAAAAAATTGCAATGGTAAGAATTGAGCGCATATTAATACAGCTCTGGGAAAAATAAACACATCTGAGGCAGAAACTAAGATTATTAGATCTTACAATATACGTAATACAGTATTTATATCCAAAATACCAATAACAAACAGATTTCAGTATGTAAATACTTACGAAGTACGTTTACAAAGAATAAGAAGGTAGAGAGATTGAAAACGCGTGCCAAAATACCAGTACAACAGCATATCAGTTATCACTACTGCTCAGTCACCTAAACATTAGTAGGGAAACGACTATTGATAAGCAAAACTCAATGTTCCTCTTGTACCTTGCAGCGTTGAGGTGAAACATAAACAGCGGAAGAGTGCCCGTTTATGGGTTTCATGTATGGATAAAAAAATCAAGACAAGACTGAGTAAAATTGCAAGTATACCAGAAGATAAAGAATTAGAGACAGTCATATTAAAAGAATCGGGTGAACAGTATCATACACATAATATATAGTGAGACCTAAAAGTAGAAATGGTAGGCAATCTAATGCAAATACAGTCTTTACCAATTACCCCAATCGGTCACAGCAATAAAACGAATCATTTTAGACAGCAGAAGCAGACTGATTGATAATATCAGAGATAGTCAACAAGGGCGAGGGATTTTGACAGTCAAATCAACACACCTGGTGTCAGAGAGAAAACTTAATCTGCCCACATTGTTAACAGTACACACGAAGCAGACGATACTCTAACTTTGTTTTCCTCTGTCACCTGGTGGATAGCCAAGACAAATGTTTTTTACAAGTTAGTTACCTACATCTCGTCAACAAAGGACTTTTCAATTGAAAACGTCTGACGCATATGATCATTGTCAGAGATCTAACCCCACTAAAGACGCAATGGACAGTACTGACAGGACAGTATAGAGAGAAGACAGCCAGCCAACAGGGATTGCAGTATATGACAGGTAGGTAGAAGTACTGGAACAGGGCACGACAGTAGACACGAAGGGGTCAAGAACAGGTTAGCCTGTACAGACTCGAGAGGGACGAACCGAGTTAGAACAAGCGTGGTTCACGGGGATAGAGAACCCGTGAGTGGACGATTGGATCTAGGACCAGTCAGACGGTATTAGACTAGCAACGGAGATAGACCTGTGTGAAAGTAGACTTGATATTAGAAGTGCGAAAGCTAATGAGACTACGTTGCTGTGTGACAGCAGCGATACAACTGTGAGATACCGTGCGTGCTCTGATTGAGTGAAGCAGTGTATGTCATTTGAGTGCTACAGCGAGATTGGTCACGAAAATGGATGTTTGTACACAGATGACTTGGCGTATATACTTCATTAATAATATTGTAACTGTTCCGACACAAGTGTGTCGATATTATTCTATTAAACGTTCCGCTGTGGAACGAGTTGCGAGCCTGGCTCCGTGTTGAGTGTTTTGACGAAAAAGTAATATTACCTTGTCATCGACCTTTATATATATATATATATATATATATATATATATATATATATATATATATATATATATATATATATATATATATATATGTGTGTGTGTGTGTGTTTGAGTGCAAGTAGGTCGTTGACAATCATACCATTGGTGGTCATGTTTAGAGAGCTTATTACAAAGTATACAAATATTAACTGTCGTCACATTATTTTACTACTTAGTATGCAACGTTTATGGAATGCCTAAAGTTCCCACTTCATCATAAAGTTTGTCAATTTCATCCCTTGTCAAGTTAACTGAACTAATAGTATATGAAGATTCCTTAATGTTAAGAATATCGCCTCTGTACTGTTGCAACCTATCCTGCCTACGATTGATTAGCTCACTAAAATCTTCACGTAAAATCCATAGAGCAACTTTATGGTCTGCATTTTGCTGTGTATTGTCCTCAAGAGGTTTGCAGCGATCTGGGCCTGACAATTTTCCTTTATAGTCTTTCTTAATTCCAAACAAAAGTTTCGGCGCTGAATCTCTGCCTTTGTGCTGAACACTGCTTTTCTTATAATGGAATAGATACTGCATAAATGAAGTGTATGGACGTCTTGCAGTGCTGGTTGCTTGTTGCAATGCTTTTTTGTGAACAAAGTTTTCATGATAATCTCTGTGTTCACGCATAATCTGTGAACAATATAAAAATTAGTTAAAAGAGTACAATTAAGTAATACTTTTAATAATAAACTGTGTATAATTTCCATGCATCAAGATAGTTGTCTGCAAATTACTAAAGAAAGTTGTGCGATGTTGCAGCGAATAAAGTGGAAATTTAAATAAACTTATGTAGTCAAGTAGTTTTGTTTAAGTGTTTATAGTAGACTTAAAGAACAGGAGTTCGTAATTATTGAGTACAATTCAGACATCTGTTATGAATGACTAATTTTACTAACATCCGTCCAAGTTGATTAAAAGACAATTAAACGTTATAAAATGTAAAATTCCACACAGCGGCTTTCTGATCAGAATTTAGCCCAAGAAGAGGGTTGCGAACGCAATTCGTAAACCCGCATACCGCGGTCGAAACTCAGTTGCGGGTGATTTGTAATCAGACCGTCATTCAGAAAGCAATGACAAACTACTGAACTATACTAGCCAAGAAATAATAAAGATCAAAAAAATTCTTTTGATTGACTGCGATGTCTTGTAGAGAATATGCAATTAGCTAACTTGCCCTCAAGACGTCTGCAGCAATCAGGGTTTAACAATTTTCATTTACAGTCGTTGGAACTCTTCGCTGGCTGCTGAGGATGGGGACGGAGCGCTTTTGGGAATGCCCCGAATGCTGTGATGTCGGTTCCTAAATCAATCAATCAATCAATCAATCAATCAATCAATCAATCAATCAATCAATTACAGTCTTAATTTCAAAAACCGTTACAAGGCTGAATCTCTTTGTGCTGAACACCGTCCTACGTAATATTGTTATTAAACTAGATTCAAAGGCTTGCGAACGCGGTTCGTGAGCCGGGTACCAGGCGTTCGAAGCTCAGCTGGGACCGATTTGTGCAGCAGACCGTGTCGCGTTGTGTTATAACGTGCTGGTATGGGAGCCGGTCGTTCAGAAAGCAATGGCAAACTACTGAACGTAACACTTGCCTAGTACATCAACAGCAGCTGAAAAATGCTGGTGGTGACTACAACGTCCCGTAAGGGATACGCAACAATTTTTTTTTTAATGTAAAAAGCTGAAGTGGTTTAGAGGTAATGGACGCTTGTCTGCCAAAACAGTTTTTCAGGCCTGCCAAGACAGTGGTCCTAAATAAACTTATAAATGAGTGAGAATTATTTTTTTCTGACTAGCATGGCCCTGGATTTGATCCATCCCCCAAAAACAAATGTTTACCAGATAATTTTCCGAAATTTCTGGGAATTGTATGGAAAGTGAACTGACCACCTCACCTCATGTCATGACATTGAATGTGTGAAGGCCTAATAATTCATACTCCAGCTGCAACACCTTCTGTGAACTAACTTTTTATAATCTATCTGAATACCAAACACAAAGTTTCAGAGCCGAACCTTTGTGTTGAACACTGTAATTGTTATTGTTAAACAGTAAACATACTTTGAAGTGAAAATACATCACCCTATTTGACATCACAGAACTGGTGAGAAAGTGGAGAAAGGCTTTATAATATATACCTATATGTTGTTGCGTTTGTGTGTAAGAAACATATCTACAAATATTTATATGTGACGCTGCCTATAAAAATGTATACCAAGTGGCACAAGGCACACTTAAAATTCTTTTGGAACAAAAAAATGCTCCAAAGGATTCATCATATGCTGCAAGATGGACATTTTAAATTAATTCAGTCTTACTGCAAACTAGTAAATTACTGAGGAAAACATATAACAAGTTATGTTCATAAGAGAAAAAATAACCTAACTTCATCAGATCCAGCTGGAGAGACAAATCTGCATCACTTGGCATGAAAAACGTTTCAAGAAAGATATTACAATCGATTACATATTGTTATGTTAGTATAGAACACTTTAACAACTATTATAATATTTGTAGAGAACGCTCTCGAATGAAGCGACTTTCATTCATTCATTCATTCATTCATTCATTCATTCATTCATTCATTCATTCATTCATTCATTCATTCATTCATTCTTTCATTCATTCAGTAGCGTGTCCTTTACAGAACATCGCTCCTATAACAACCCTCAGGAAAACCTCTCAATCATAAGCAAGATGTCCCGCTTCCGATACTCCCATCTGGAGATCATCCGCCACATCCTGCACCCATCTTCTATTTGGCCTTCCTCTTGCTATCTTCCCAGGCATATACCCCTCCATAATTGTTCTCTTCAAACTTTCGTGACGTTTCAAGTGACCAAAATATTTCAATTTTCTTTTTTTTTTTTATAAATCGTTTTTAATAGCCAACCGTCTTCAATATTCAGCTCTTGAAGTATGTGTGGTATATTTTTTTTTCGCAGGCTGTCAACGTCGCAGTGAATATTCCCCGCAATATCATTCAAGATTACCACCGCAATCGTGCTGCTTTGTTTCCCACTTCTGAAATCCTAATTTTACAATAACAGACTCATTTTCGACGTAATAGCCAAAACTTGGACGGGAAAAGCTAATATAAAAATAGCAACGACCGGTTCACGGCCTCATTGTGCGTACCACAAACTCGTCGTCACTAGAAGAAGGCCGACTGTGACTGCAGAAAATGGTAGCCTCGAAAATCTCTACGAACGCAAGATAGAAAATCAAGTCGAGAGAAAAAAGAAGGACCAACAAACCAGCAACCAGTGTATTTGGAAACCCATCCATATCTAGGACCTGACATGTGGTGTTGGAGCCATTCGAAAAGAATGAAAGTAGTGGCTAGACCCATCTAGATGCACCTGAGTTTTGTGATTGGAGCAACTTTGCTAAATGAAGCTCTGTGAGAGTGTGGGGCAGAAACCTATCCACCTGCAAAAGTTCCATTTCCCTTAGAGGAGAGGTAAATTTTCTTTAGCATAATTTGCCTGACAAATGGAAAACCCCAGAGCCAACTAAACTATTCTACCAACCTGTAAAGAACAGCACACTGAAGCTTAACATATATCACAGTGACTGCTAGGAGCAGAAATCCATAACCCAGAAGTCAATACAAGGGAGTGCAGACCAATTTTTCTGTTTCAGATTTACTACCACAGAGGATCTGCAGGAAAATTATCTGAGAAATTGGACAATAGCCTGTAGTATTGGCCATATATGGGGAGGGGAGTTTCACTGATGGAGATGTATAATTAAGTGTAGATATCTTGATGTAAATGAACTTCTGTTTTTCATGAAGATGTAGTGAATTGAATATTGTTTTAAAATCTTTACTGTTCATTACTAACTGTATAGTTAATATATGATGAAAATATGAGGTCATTTCCTCTCGTGAGTGTATTTTTTTCTTGTTATAGTCAATTAGTTTAATTAAAACAACCCTAGATAAAATTAGCTTAACTGAGAGAGGAGAGGCAAGGAACCACCAAAAGGATATTTTGGGTATTAAGGGAAAAAAACTTTTAATTGTTTTTCTAGAGGTATTCCTTGGTTTTCTGAGAATCTATTTATGGACTCGAGCAACAGAGCCATAAAAGGTTAACATAATTAAACGGGCAGGATCACATTGAGAACGAGGAACTTGTGTGTCCTCTATCTCTTTGGGGTTGACCCAACTAATACACCCGACAGTATGGATGCATTTGTTCTTTTCTTTATTCAAGATATTCTTAGAACTCGTCTATAACTTTTTCTTTTCAAATGCATTTATGCACTGTTCAGCTTGTTTAGTAAGTCTCCAGGTCACACAGGCGTATGTTGCAATGGGGAAAGATTCATGCTCTTAAAAAATATACTTTTTGTAGTTCTGTCCGTCCCACTCCACAATTTATTCAGTTGCTTTAGTCTTTGAAAAGCAACAGACATTCGTCTTTTAATTGCTTTCATTGTGTCACCATTGTTTGTAATCATTGACCCAAGATATTCGAAATTTTCCACCACCTCCAATTGTTCCTCATTAACATATATTTATTTCTCCATAGTAGTTTTATCTGTATGCATTATCTTTGTTTTTGCTATGTTAAGATATAAATTGTGACATAGCCTATCAGGGTTACGCGAAGCCATGGAAGCAGGTGGTGGATGGAGTGTGAGAGCAGTTGTTGGTTATGGTCTGCACTCTGCGGCGATAGGCAGATGATCTCATCAGTAGAAACAGACCGACTAGTACAGTCACTGCCCAGAAGGAAATCAACGGCAAACTACCTTCTGCAAAACGTCTTACCTTCCGGAAAGTATTTGCCAGAATTGTTCTGCGCAGATTCAGGTCCTTGGCGATCAAGTCTACCCCGAATCACAGTGTGGCTTCTATCATTGATATGATATTCTCATTGCAACAAATGCAAGAAAATGCCGTAAACAGAATCAACCTCTGCCTTCATCTGTCTCATAAAGGGATTTTATTTGGCCAGTCGTGAGGGTCTGTTCAAGGCACTAAAGAAGATCGGCTGCCCGCCAACTCTTTTGTCCATTGTGGAATTGTTCCACACGGACATGAAGGGTATAATGACGTTTAATGGTACAACTTCAGAAGAGTTTGAAATCAAGAGTGAAGTTAAGTAAGGGTGTGTACTTGCTCCCACCCTCTTTCGAATATACTTTACACTTCTACTGAAAAATGCCTTTCGTGATCAGGTTTCCGGCCTCTACAATGCTCAGAGATTGAAGTCCAAGACCAAAATTAGGACGATACTGATCAGAGAGTTGATTTTTTCAGATGATGCTGCATTTACGACCCACTCTAATGAAGAACCACGATGTCTACTATCCGCATTCTCCATTGCTTCTTAATAATTTGGTTGCCTTTCGTGATCAGGATGGTGGTATATACATTTATTCAGGCTCATATAACGGTCTCCACAATGCTCAGAGATTGAATGCCAAGACCAAAATTAGGAGGGTACTGATCAGAGAATTGCTTTTTGCAGATGATGTTGCAATTACGACCCACAACTAGGAAGAATTACAAAGTCTACTATCTGCATTCTCTAATGTTTATTCTCAATTTGGTTTAACAGTTACTAAAAAGAAGACACAGATTATGTCACAAGGTGCACATGGGGTACCATCAATCTTTATTGACGACACCGAACTAGAGATAGTAAACTATTTTACATATCTAGGATCAGAGGTAAATAGAAAATTATCCCTAGATCAGGAAATCAACATCAGGATTGTTAAAGCAGCAACAACAATGGACAGGTCAAGAAAAAGAGTCTGGGAGAACAGGAAGCTTACTGCCAAAACAAAAGTCCTTGTCTATCATGCCTGTGTCCTTAGTACTCTTCTTTATGCAGTGAAGCCTGGACAACTTACTCACACCAAGAGAAACGTTTAAACAGCTTTCATATGCAGTGTCTGCGAAGAATACTTGGTATTAAGTGGCAAGACAAAATAAAAAATACTGAAATATTGGAAAGATCAGGTTGTGTGACGGTATATTCCATGCTCAGTCTTCGTAGACTTAGATGGATAGGACATGTTAGGAGGATCGATGATGCATACCAAAGGACATCCTTTTTGGTAAATTACAGATGGGTAAGAGATCTCGGGGTCGGCCTTTACTACGATAGAAAGATGTGTGTAAGCGGGACATGATTGATACAGACATTGATAATGCACATTGGGAGCAAATCGCCGCTTAAGTGTTGCATGAAGGACAAGTATCAGAAATGGAATAAAGCCAAAAAAGAAAATGATTGCAGATAAGTCACACACCGAGCGTGTGAGGCGTAAGATGGTGTATAATGGTGAAAATGAAAATTACCATGTGTTCACATGCATTCATGGTGGACGAACATTTACAGCGCGAATTGGCCTTATCAGTTGGACGGGAGGGGTAGGACTCTGTCATTCGTTGACGACATCCTTGTGTATCGACAGGGTCGAGATAGACAGGCGGTTGCCAATGATATGCAGGGCGAACTAGATCGAATTTCCTCATGGTGTGCTGATGCCGATGCCCTTGTCAACCCTGCAAAGGCAACGGTTACATGGTTCTCACTAAACAACCATATTGTGAAAACAGACCTGCCGGCAGTAAGAATGGATGGGAGCAGTTTGAGTAGAACCCAGTCAATGACATATCTTGGCGTGAGGCTTGATCGTAGCCTGTCCTTCAGAGATCATGTCGATTATGTCATAACGAAGGCTCGAAAAGGTTTGTCAGCAATGAGAGTCATGGCGACTGCCAATATCGAGCAAAGACTGCTAATACTTCTGTTCCAAGGACTTGTACTTTCACGCATCGAGTATGCCCTGGCCATCCTCACTGTCAGCCCTACACAGATTGGAAGACTCGAAAAGGTACAAAACGAAGCCATGCGCATCCTTTTGGGCTGCACGAGAGACACCAGCTGTGTAGCAATGAGATACCTCCTTGACTTCCCGACAATGGAACACAGGATCAAGATCTGGAGAGCTCGTGCATACTTAAAAATAAGTGCAGATGAGCAGCACCCTCTGCATGACGCTATATTCAGAGAAAAGGGTGACAGGCTAAAGAGGGGCAAATCATGGATGGGTCGGGCTGAAGATGTCGTCAGACAGGTCTGCAGTCTTACCAGTATCAACCCCGGCAAGGAATGGGTGCCGGTGCCTCCAGCCTTTAAGTGCACTTTCTCCTGCATTATCACACTCGACAGACGGTGCAGAGAGCAGAACCCTGCCGCTGTCAATGCAGAGGTTAACGCGCCCATCTATGAACACTCAGATAGCCCCGAAGTGCTCATCTATACAGATGGATCTGTTGTAAAGCAGCAGAGAAGTGCGTGGGCATTTACAGCCCGTTCAGCGGGCCGAACCGTTCAAGAATCCAGTGGTGCCCACTCTATGACCACGAGCAGCATGACGATGGAGGTGATGGCAGTTACACAGGCTTTCATATGGCTGGAATCACAGCATTATACCAACGTGTGTGTACTAAGTGATTCAATGAGCATGATTCAGAAGGTCGAAGCTGAATCTGTACGTAGACAGTGGACTGAATCGCTGCGGAAGTCTGTTGTCCGTAAAGTCACCTTCATCTTCGTCCCGGGACATGCGGGAGTCGAGGGAAATGAACGAGCTGGCAAACTGGCTGGCTCTGCACCCCCTGTAGATGGCCAGCCCATGGATCGTGCCGATGTTATTAACGTCCTTAAAGATTTGGCGAGAACAGAGGATTTTGACGTCAGTTATTCCACATCGCTGTCCAGGATGAAAGACCTGGGAGTAAGAATCGGCACAGCCAGACGCGAGAGGTACATCGGGAAAACAAAGTGCCTCGTCAACCAACACAGAACTGGCACTATTAGCCACCGGACGCTGATGCATATGCCAGGGGGAGGATCTGAGCACCTATGGACATGTCCGGAGTGCAACGAAGATACCCCAACTGATAACTGATAACTGATAGTCACATTCGCCACCGCCATGGGTTGTAGTTATTAAGCCTTTTTGAAGCACTTTGTAACAAACCTATTTTGGCGTGGTGTCCATTCGCACTGCGAGCGCTAACAAGTCAAGGCGTATTATTCAGTCAAGAAGCCTGATACGCGGGAAAATGTCACGTGGAAAGTCCAACAACAAGAAACACACGGTAACCAAGATGTGCAGCGTGGGAGCCGACAACAAGAAGAAAAACGCGGAGAGCCTACCTGCTAGCCGCATCAAAGAGCCTGATACTACAGCTATTACTGAAGCTACCACGAGGGAGAAGATCGACAGCCCAACTCAGACAAGAATCAAGACAACAGAGAAGAAGGAGGAGAAAGACACCAGAGCCGGGAACACCGACTCAAAAACAATCCGATAGGTTGTCAAGCGGGTCCAAGTGGAGCTGACAGATGAAGAAATCCTGAAGCAGCTACGATAAGAGAATCTTCACATCCGATTCTTGAAGGCGGAGCGGCTCTTCACCTACTCCAAGATACCTACAACCTTAGCAGTGGTAACGTCGGAGGGCAGCGAAATGCCGACCACAGTATCAATCAGCAAGAAAATACAACAGCCAGAGAGATTCATCCCAAGAGTCAATCAATGTTCAAGATGCCAGAAGGTCGGCCACAGCAGAGCAACATGTCGCAGTAAGACGAAAATCTGTCGATACAGCACCGATCACCACGCTGGCCAAGCTGGACACGGACTTCCGAGCACCCAACAACAAAAGAAAGTGCGCCAACTGCCTGGGCAAACATGGAGCAAGATACCTGGGCTGTCCGTACCTGCAAAGACACAGAGACGTCTTGCTTGCTTGCTTGTGTTCATTGGCTTGAGCTCCAACGCAAAGTCCTGTATGTCGGATGAAGGCATCCTGTTGTCCAACATCAGTGTGATGTCATACAGGACCTGAGGTTTGCGTGAGTATCCGTTGTCCCATGTCTGGCTTATTGGTGTGCAGACTGGTGTTCCTCGCCATACAGGCAGACACTCTCCGACTTCGGAGGAATCGGCGATCCTATTGACTTCAGCCAGGACCCCGAAGGGACCTGTTGCCCAGACAAAGACACCATACAACGAAGCAATGCGGAGGTGCGAGACAGCAACATGCATCTCACAAGCCGAGAAAGAGCAACTGCAAAGCCAAATTGAGGAGCTAAAGAAGCAAGTCAAGCTACTGCAAACATCGGCACCAACCAACGACAATGGGAAACTTCTTGCCGAAATAAAGGAGATCCAGCGGGACATCAAACAAGAGGTGGAGAATATGAGGCAGATGACAAAGATAAATGAAGGGATTCTGCGAGACATCAAAGCGGTCAGAGAAAATCTAACAACTGAAAGGGAGCCGACCCAAAACAAACCAGCACAAGAAACAGAAAAGCACACAGAGAAACCGCAAGATGACATCCAACAAGAGGACGAGCCGGAACCGCTAGACAAAGCCAGCAACCCAGCCCCGACACTAGTCCGCCAGACATCCGAAGAAAATCAAGACGAGCACTCTGAGGTCGACACGAAGAGGCCTCGGTGGCCTACTATGGAGGAGCTACGAGAGTCGGCAAGGATTGAGAAACTCAGACACGAGGAATTCAAAAGGTGCTGGATTGAAAGAGAAAAGAAGAAACCAAAAAAACTAAGGAGACCGGTAGAATACCCAACTAGAATCTTGGAACAGGATACCGTCTACTCGTACTACATAGAAGACGGAAAGAGAAAACCATGGCCGAGCGCGGAGGAAAAAAGCGAATGGCAGAAGCTAAAACTCGAAGATGAAAAAAAAAGCACAAGGAGGAAAACAGAAACGTCGAAAAGCTCCTACAGAAAATACACCAAAAAGGAGACTAAAAGACATAATAAAAAGTCCTATAAGGACTGCAGCCAGTCAAGCCAGACGAGCCAGGAGCCTACACCAACAAAGAAAACCACAAGAGCAGACGAGCACAAAGGATAGCAGCCGACCGTTCCCCCAGCTGACGTCACAGACACACACTAACATAAACAGTCCGAGATAGGACTCACAAGACAAGAATTAGGGTGAATGAACCCACAAAAACCACGGACCTCAACAATAAACGACACTGAGGAAGCAGGTTGAACGAGGCCGAATTTGGAATTTTTGTTTTGAAAATTGGAATTGGAATTGGAATTGTAACAAACTATCGTCTGTCAAGACGGCAAGGTGCCAGTATACTTATATGTATGTATATATATGTATGTATATATATATATATATATATATATATATATATATATATATATATATATATATATATATATATATATATATATATATATATATGTGTGTATATATATATATATATATATATATATATATATATATATATATATATATATATATGATTATTAATTATGGATAATTGTTATGTTTGTGTTGTTATTATTACAATACTCTGCCAGAGAACGGGCTGTCGGAGATTTCAACCAACAAACAAACTTGACCAAAAGTAGTATACAATGTGATAACTAATACCTAATTGTGGGCCATTTATGTGGTCCGGAAGTCTTATTTCCTTATATGAATGTTATACCGCCCCCAGCGGACCACATAGAAAACGGACCTCATTATTGAATTTTTGACGGGTATTTTTTGATTACATCCTGTGTCACTTCCGGTCCATGGGTATTCGCCCTCTGTGCCTCGGCTTCCCCGATCCGTCCCGGGACCAGTCAAAGACAGCGACGCAAGCTCCGGGCATTGGAATACTTATATAGATAAGTAGACCAACAAGTCGCCGGGCATCTGGATTCGAGTCCCAGTGTTCGTGTGGGTGGGTGTAGGGGTAGGCCGATGTGAGGGGCGCGAGGGAATAGGCCCCTACCCCGGATATTAGCCTTTGCCCCACAAAGGGCCGCCAAATGGCGAGCCACAAGGTCCTGGCCCTATCAAATGTAGTATAAACTACACTTTGATCTGACCCAAAAGATCGCTTGGGCATATTCAACTTTAGGAAAAAAGGCTGAAGCCAGATTATGGCTATTATTTCTATATAGAGGTATATTGCAACAATTAATAAACACGTAATTAAATATAGACACTGATTAATTCTAGACAAAATAACACTAGAGACCAGTCTCAATAGTATACAGTCAAGTAAATTAACATAATCAGCGAAATTTGCAAATTAATCATATATATATATATATATATATATATATATATATATATATATATATATATATATATATATATATATATATATATATATATATATTCTTCTTCAGCGTTCCGAGCCATTGAGGTTCTTTGCTGCAAATACAATCTGTCCCCATTCGTCTCTCTGGTGGACCTTCTCTTGCCAGTCGTTGATTCCAAGTGCTTGTAGGTCTGTACATGTATTATCTCTCCACCGTCTTCTTGGTCTACCTCGGGGTCTACGGTCATTTATTTCCTGAGTGTAAGCGAGTTGTTTCCCTATTATCTTCCATTCTTTCTATATGCCCCAGCCATTGTAGTCTATTAGCCTTCATGATACCAGTGATTAGCGGGGACTTAAACAAATCAAAAATGTCTTTGTTACTTCTTCTTTTCCACTCTCCACTTTGTGTATCCCTAATGGGTCCAAAGTTGCGTCTTAAAATTTTGTTCTCAAAGGTTTGTAACAAGGCTTCGTCTCCTTTCGTTGTACTCCAGGTTTCAGAGCCATACAGCACAACTGGTCTGATCAGTGTTTTGTATATTGTGATTTTGGTGTTACGAGATAGCGCCTTTGATTTTAGTAGATGTTGTAGTGCATAGTATATCTTATTTCCAGAGTTGATTCTAGTTTGTATTTCTTCCCTTATGATGTTGGAGCAGTTGAAGATTGTACCCAGGTATTTGTATGTTTCCGTTCTTTTAATGGTCATATTATCTATTTGTATGTGGCCAGAGTTTTTAGCCATTCCGTCTCTTGAAATTACCATATATTCTGTCTTATCTTGATTGATAACCAGCCCCATCTGTTGGGCTTTTCCCTTTAAGTGAGTCAATATTTCCAATGTCTTTTGTTCACTTTGCCCTATAATATCTATATCACCTGCATAACCAAGCAGCTTGGATGTTCCTCCAATATCACATTCCTCCTTTACCTTCCTTACAACTTTCTCTAGAGCCAGATTGAAGAGTAGCGGCGATAGTGCATCACCCTGTTTCAAGCCAGATGTTATTTGGAAGGGGTCTGATTTCCTGCCTTTATATGTTACTATATTATAAGTATCTTCCATGCATAGTCTGGTCATGTTGATTAACTTCCTTGGTATTCCAAATTCCTGCATAGCATTCCATAGACTATTCCTATGGACACTATCATAAGCCTTTTTAAAATCCACAAAAATGTTATGGAGATCTCTTTTATATTCCCAATGTTTCTCGGCTCTTTGTCGTAAGATAAATATCTGATCTATTGTTGATCTGTTTTGTCTAAAACCCTCCTGGTAGTCACCTAATATGTCTTCTGAATATGGTTTTAGTCTATTTAGTAATACTGCGGATAGTATCTTATAGCTTGTGGACAGTAGTGATATTCCTCTATAATTTCCACATTGGAACTTGTCTCCTTTCTTAAAGATAGGTATCAATAATGACTCTTTCCAGTCATGGGGTAATTCTTCTGTCCTCCAGATGTTTATTATTAGTTCGTATATCTTTAGATGTAATGCATGGCCACCTGCCTTTATAAATTCAGCAACAATTCCATCAATCCGAGATGCCTTATTGTTTTTAAGTCGTGTGATTACATATAGGATTTCTTCAGATGTAGGTTCTTCAATTTGTGGTTCGCATGTTAGAACCTCTTCCTGTGGGAAAATGTTACTTGGAGCTTCACAATTTAGTAATTCAATAAAATATTCTTTCCATGTGTTGCACATTTCCTCATTGGTATTTATCATATTTCCTTTTTTTTTCTTTTAAACCATATGTGTTTTGTTGGTGCCCTCGTTTCATTGACTTCAGTTCTGTAAAAAATTTTCTGGATTCATTTTTCTGGTGATTAGTTTCCATATCTTTGATTATATTACTCATATATTCTCGCTTCTGCTGTCGGACTATTTTTGTAGCCTCTTTACATTCATTTCTATAATGCTCTTCCTTTTGGATGTTATTTTGGATATATATATATATATATATATATATATATATATATATATATATATATATATATATATATATATATATATATATATATATATATAATGCAATGTCTGTCTGTCTGTCTGTCTGTCTGTCATTTATTCGTTCGCAAACGGTTTATGCGATTGAGATGAAATTTTCTACACGTCTTCTTCTCATTCCGGTGCTGCCTACTGTCATAGTTTGTTAGTTTACAAACAGCTATTTACTTAATAAAATTTAATTTTGTAATTTACATTATAATTTATATATAGCCAGGGGACTTAACTTAAGAAAAGTTATATCAGGGGACATATCTTTTAGTAGCATTGATATATATTTTATATATGATTGTTGCATTGTTATCAAAGCTTTATACAATGTTTGTCTACAGTTATTTACATATATATGCGTTATTATATATAATGATAAAATCTTTAAGGCATTTTAAAAGTTTTCATAAAAATAATGCATCTATTTTAAATACGTGAAAATTTTCTAACTCATCTTTTTATTTTCTTCGACATCTATACAGTCATCCCAGCATTTATTTGGTTTTCGTGATATCTTGGTAAGTTTACGTTCAGTAGTTTCAGATTCTTGTCGAGTGTATTTGCTGGCTTTCAGTAGTACACTTGGTCTGGTCGGCTGCCGGGTTGATCCTTCTCGGTCATTTGGCTTGGATCAGACGCATTTGCTGCATCCATCCCCCCCCCAGTAGTGCGCCTAGTCTGGTCGGGGGGGGGGGGGGCGGGGTGATCAAACCACCTCACATACCTTAAATGTGGACCACTGTGGGCAATAGCTCACAGTGAGACTAAATGTCCACGCCAAATAAAGTGGGAGGCAGGGGGACCAGCTAGTCTGGGGTAACCGCCTAACCCACACAAAAAAGATTGCCCTATTTATTTATTGGGATGAAGATTGTTCTCTTCCAATCTATTCGCCATATTTCCGGGAACGGAAACGGGAGCTTATATGACTACTAATATGAATTAAATGAGACGCTCCCCACCAGGGACTGGGCGAAGTCGGGCCGGGTGGTCTTTTTTTTGGGAACGGGAACGGGAGCAGGGGATGAATATGAATTAAATTAGACGCTCACCGTCAAGGGAGCGGGCGAAGCCGGGCCGGGCCGTCTTTTGTGGGAACGGGAACGGGAGTAGGGGATGAATATGAATTAAATTAGACGCTCCCCGTCAAGGGACTGGGCGAAGTCGGGCCGGGTCAGCTAGTATGTTATAAAAATAACGCCAGTTATACCCCTTCCATATTTTGGAAATAGTTGTGTCCCTTTGATACCGGAAAACAAGGGGTATTTCATCTGTGCTTAGTGTATCATCGCAGTAACCGAGTAACGCACGATAGTGAACTTTTGAATATAGCGGTTATAAATGAAGCTGAATCGCTTTGGTGGTGAGTATGTAAACAATCCGAAAAGATCGGAAATAGCAACTGTCATTTACTGCCAATATAGTACCTTGAATTGTATGGCAGAGGGGTCTTTGAGCCTGAGGAGTTAAGCCCGCCTGTCTAGTGCAGTCGCCGCGAACTGTGCAGGTTAGGATGTTCTTTTTTCCCCCGACAGAAAAAAAAAAATACCGGAAATGTGAACAGAAACATACAGAAACGAACAAAATCCGAGGAAAATGCGGGAAGTTTGACAAATCGGCTTTTATTTTGCCGTAGTCGCATTATGTATAAAACATATATGATGCTAGCAGCTACGGCCAATGTACTTACTACAGTACAAGACAAACATTCGAATGGCTATTTCAGAGCAAAGTGGGTAGGTTATGTCTTCGTGTTTAGCTATATGGTAATTTTGCAGAATCCTTAACTTGAATATAATTATTAATACGGGTACTATTCAAACAAGGCATTACTATCATATTTATCATCAACATCCAGTGCCTTGTCGTGTATGTGTGTTCGTGTGTGTGTGTACGCGCATGCGTGTAGGCATCCGTGAGTATGTGTGCGTGCATGCGCGCTCATGTGTGTGCGCATAGCAGACTAAATATTTCTTTTCGCCTGACATTTCTATAAATGTAGTGATGTCACAGATTACTCACAGGAACATTGAGGATAAAGTTGAAGAAAGTCAAGTATACAACAGGGAACACTAAATATGATTTGTGCACATTGAGTAATGACAAGGAAATACAAAACAAATTCAACATAGAAGTACAGAACAGATTTGAAATATTGTCTGATCTAGAGATCCTATTCCAGGATGTGGATGATCAATGGGAAATGTTAAAGAATTCAATCAATATGGCTGCAGAAACAACTATTCCAAAATTAAAGAAGGTGGGTCGTAAGAAATGGATGACTGAGGAAATTTTACACTTAATGGAAACAAGAAGACTCAACAAAAACAATCCTGCCAAATATGAAGAAATTCACAGACAAGTCAGAATATTATGTAGGAAGGCAAAAGAATCATGGCTTGAGGAAAAGTGCTTAGAAATTGAAAAACAACACAACAGTCAAAATACCAAATTAGTGCACAAAAGGATTCAGGAACTTACTAATAAAAGAACAAGTACATCAACAGGCTGTCTAAGAACTAAAGATGGCAAAATCATAATAGAAAAAGATCAGATTCTACATGTATGGACAGATTATGTGAAAGACCTGTATAATGATAACAGAGAGGAACAGTATGCTATTAGATTTAATAATGAAGGACCAGCAATTTTAAAGATGGAGGTTCAAAATGTTCTTAAGCATATGAAAGCTGGCAAGGCCCCCGGTGCAGATAACATCACAACAGAAATGATTAAAGCTTTAGAAGAATTTGGACTAGAGCAAGTCACTAGACTGCTGAACACATTATATGATACTGGAGATATACCTTCTGAATTATGTAATTCTGTATTTATTGCAATCCCAAAGAAATCAGGAACCTTAGAATGTGATCAACATAGAACAATTAGTATAATGAGTCACATCACAAAGATTTTGTTACGAATTATCATGCAAAGAGTGAGGAAGAAAATACAACCTGAAATAGGAGAAGAACAATGTGGTTTTGTAGAAGGAAAGGGTACAGTAAATGCTGTGTATATGCTGCGAACAGTTATTGAACGTGCTTTAGAAGTAAACAAGGATATACATCTTTGCTTTATTGACTACACAAAGGCTTTTGATAGAGTAAGACATGTCAACATTGTGGATATGCTGGCAGATCTACAAATTGATGGGAAAGACATTAGACTTATAAAAAACATATATTGGAAACAACAAGCTGCCATAAGAATTGATAATGAAGTAGGACAATACCAACCTATTAAGAGAGGTGTTAGGCAGGGATGTGTAATGTCTCCAGATCTTTTTTCCTTATACAGTGAAAATATTTTCAGAAATGTAGAAGACCTAAATGGAATCAGCATTGGAGGACGAAACATAAATAACATTAGATATGCATATGATACAGTATTGATTGCAGACAATGCACAGGATCTGCAACAATTAGTAGACGCTGTGGTTGTACACAGTGAGCAGCTGGGGTTGGAATTAAATTGTAGGAAGACACAGGTTATGGTCGTCACTAGGAAGAACGAAGTACCACAATGTAATATACAAGTAAATGGGAATATTCTTCAGCAAGTGAATCGGTTCAATTACCTCGGAACAGTCATAACATCTGATGGCAGATGCCTTGAAGAGATTAGAACAAGAATTGCCATTGCGAAGGTAGCCTTTAGCAAGATGAAAAACATTCTGACCAATAAAATGATGTCAATTGAAACGAGAAAAAGAGTGTTGAGGGGATACATAGAGCCTGTTCTTTTGTATGGATGTGAAACTTGGACAATGTGCAGTCAAGCTGAAAAACATCTGATGGCTGCAGAAATGTGGTTTCTGAGGAAAATGCAAAGAATACCATGGACAGATAGAAAAACCAATGACCAAGTACTACAAGAGACAAATGAAAATCGTAGATTGATTAGAGAAATTAGACGTAGACAGTCAACATTTTTTGGACATGTTATGAGAAGAAATGGACTGGAGAACTTGGTGACAGCTGGCAAGATCGAGGGGAACAGACCAAGAGGAAGACCGAGAGGAAAATACCTGGATGTCTTGGCCACATGGCATGGACGAGACAGGAACACTGAGCTGATCCACGACTCTGGTGATCGAGTGAAATGGCGAATCATGACCGCCCACGCTTTCCGGCATGGCACATGATTGATTGATTGAGTGATGTCTCTTGCGTGTGTGTGTGTGCGTGCGAGCGTGTGTGTGAGTCCGCGCGTATGTATGTATTTGTGTGTGTGCGCTCGCGCGCGCGTTTGTGTGTGTGTGAGTGAGTGAGATCACCATTTTCTATTGCATACTGGCCTATGCGTGAAGACTGGATACCGTATGTATCTCTTTTTGTGTGCTGGTAGTTATTCATAATGTCGGGACATGCATAGGCGTGTGAATGGGTCTTATGGTTGCTTGCTTGTGTTCGTTGGATTGAGCTCCAACGCGAAGTCCTGTATGTCGGATGAAGGAGTGGGTGTAAGACGGGTGTTCGTTAGTAAAATGATAGGTGAGTCAAGTGGCGACGTGGCTGAATGGTGGCGACAGAGGTGAAAAACTGATTAGCGAGGAGGTCACCGTGGCTGAATGATCCTATCATACGTGGTAATGACAAAATCACACCACGTGCTTAAAGTCCCAAGCATGTCTTTAGCTCTAAAATAAGGTAGTGTTACAGAATACCACTCATACATTAGATTACAAAACTGTGACAATAAAACTAGTGTGTGTGTGTGTGTGTGTGCGCCATTTTCTGTTGCATACTGGCCTATGCGTGAAGACTGGATGACGTATGTATCTCCTTTTTGTGTGCTGGTAGTAATTCATAATGTCGGGGCGTGCATAGGCATGTGTGCGGGTGTGATGGGGTTACAGTACGGTTCTGCCGAATGGGGGAGTGGCTGTGGAGTGGGTGTAAGACAGGTTTGCTGTTAGTAAAAAGGTGGATGGGTCAAGTGTCTAAAGCGGCATACCCACGTGTAAACAATTCAACACAGTGTCCGACTAAGCCTTGCTCATAGTCATAGAGGAGAGCTATGATCACCGATACCACTCGAGGAAGACATGCCCTTTACCTAACAACTAGTGGCTCGTACACCATGTGGTATACATGTGCTATCATGTGGTATACACTCGTTGGTGTATGAGCCACTAATTGTTAGGTAAAAGACATGTCTGGTGTCGTGATTACACCTCTCCTCTATGATTATGTGCAAGGCTTAGTCGGACAATGTGATGACTTGGTTATAGTTGTGTATGCTACAGTCGAAACTGCCTTATATTGTATTGAGGTCGGGGTGTTCTTTGGTGTTACTTGGTGGACCACAGTTTGTTGTGTTCGTGTGTAGACTTATATATCTGCTAGGTTGGGCTATACACTCGTTGGTGTATGAGCACTAGTTCTTAGGTAAAGGACATGTCTTCCCCGAGTGGTATCGGTGATCATAGCTCTCCTCTAGGACTATGAGCAAGGCTTAGTCGGACACTGTGTTGAATTGTTTACACGTGGGTATGCCGCATTAGACACTTGACCCACCAACCTTTTTACTAACAGCAAACCTGTCCTACACCCACTCCACAGCCACTCCCCCATTCGGCAGAACCGTACTGTAACCCCATCACACCCGCTCACATGCCTATGCATGCCCCGACATTATGAATTACTACCAGCACACAAAAATGAGATACATACGTTATCCAGTCTTCACGCATAGGTCAGTATGCAATAGAAAATGGCGATCACACACACACACACACACACACACACACACACTAGTTTTATTGTCACAGTTTTGTAATCTAATGTATGAGTGGTATTCTGTAATACTACCTTATTTTAGAGCTAAAGACATGCCTGGGGGTTTAAGCGCGTGGTATGGTTTTGTATGATAGGATCACGTATGATAGGATCGTTCAGCCACGATGACCTCCTCGCTAATCAGATTTCCACCTCTGTCGCCACCATTCAGCCACGTCGCCACTTGACCCACCTATCATTTTACTAACGAAAGCCTGTCTTACACCCATTCCACAGCCACTCCGCCAGTCGGCGGAACAGTACTGTAATCCCATAACACCCACTCACACGCTTATGCATGTCCCGACATTATGAATTACTACCAGCACACAAAAAGAGATACATACGGTATCCAGTCTTCACGCATAGGCCAGTATGCAATAGAAAATGGTGATCTCACTCACTCTCACACACACACACACACAAACGCGCGCGCGTGCGCGCGCACACACACACACATACATACGCGCGGACTCACACACACGCACGCACGCACACACACACACACACGCAAGAGACATCACTACATTTATAGAAATGTCAGGCGAAAAGAAATATTTAGTCTGCTATGCGCACACACATGAGCGCGCATGCACGCACACATACTCACGCATGCCTACACGCATGCGCGTACACACACACACGAACACACATACACGACAAGGCACTGGATGTTGATGATAAATATGATAGTAATGCCTTGTTTGAATAGTACCCGTATTAATAATTCTATTCAAGTTAAGGATTCTGCGAAATTACCATATAGCTAAACACGAAGACATAACCTACCCACTGTGCTCTGAAATAGCCATTCGAATGTTTGTCTTGTCGTGTAGTAAGTACATTGGCCGTGGCTGCTAGCATCATATATGTTTTTTTTTACATAATGCGACTACGGCAAAATAAAAGCTTCCCGCATTTTCCTCGGATTTTTTTTCGTTTCTGCATGTACAATTTCTGAGTTGATTTTCTGTTCACATTTCCGGTCTTTTTTCTGTCGGGGGCAAAAAGAACACCCTAACCTGCACAGTTCGCGGCGACTGCACTAGCCAGGCGGCCTTAACTCCACAGGCTCAAAGACCCCTCTGCCATACACCGCAAGGTACTATATTGGCAGTAAATGACAGTTGTTTTTTTTAACGCAGTTCCAACTTCACGGCAACGGGTCGTCCCCATATTGCTCCGTTCCTGTGCCAGTGAATATCACAAAATGCTCATCACTGCCCCATGTGAACAATGGAGTACAGAGGAGTGTCGGCAAGCCAACAGCCCGCACAGGTACACTGTGCATAATGCCGCTGTCAGAATACCAACACAAAAGTCCTCCACGAAAAATACAGTCCATCGTCGATGAAAACGGCAGTCACTAGAAAGACTCCATTGATCGGGGTTTTATCCCATATGGCTCGGTCTCTTTCTGCAGGGTGACCCACCGAAGTGCCGCACAAAGCACGAACTCCGTAGCTACAGTGATGACTCCCGGGAGTCTCCTGAAAAATGCACTCGTGAACCGAAAAGGCAAACGAGTAAATCTAGAAACAGCCGCCCGTCATCGTTCCGAACATGCAGTTCATGTGAAAAACAACCACGGACAGATGCAAAAGCATTCCACGTGAAATTCACAGCTCACAGTGTCGCGCCACGCACTCACCCAGTAGCAGGGCGACGGAACCATAGCCTCCTTAGACGCCTCTTACGACCTGCATGGTAGGCAACAGTATTACTATTCTTTACGTTTACATACAATCTTTGTTTACAACTTCGGCGATGAGCTCACGCGATTCAGCGTCATTTGTAACTGCTATATTCAAAAGTTCACTATCGTGCGTTACTCGGTTACTGCGATATTACACTAAGCTCAGATGACATACTCCCTTTTGTCGGTATCAAGGGGACACAATTATTTCCAAAATACGGAAGGGGAATAACTGACGTTATTTTTATAAAATATTATTTTAATGATTAATTTGCAAATTTCGCTGATTATGTTAATTTACTTGATTGTCTACTATTAGGACTGGTCTCTAGTGTTAATTTGTCTAGAATTAATCAGTGTCTATATTTCATTACGTGTTTATTAATTGTGGCAATATACCCATATATAGAATTAATAGCCGTAATCTGGCTTCAGCCTTTTTTCCTAAAGTTGAATATGCCCAAGCGATCTTTTGGGTCGGATCAAAGTGTAGTTTATACTACATTTGATCGGGCCAGGACCTTGTGGCTCGCCATTCTTCATTTCCTCTCAGGGTTGGCGGCCCCTTTGTGGGGCAAAGGCTAATATCCGGGTTAGGGGCCAATTTCCTCTCTCCCCTAATATCGGCCTACCCTGTACACCCACCGTCACACACACACACACCAAAACACTACCCACACACAAACACTGGGACTCGAACCCAGATCCACGGCAACTAGTTGGTCTACTTATCTATATAAGTATTCCACATAACCGGGCTTGCCTCGCTGTCTTTGACTGGTCCTGGGACGGATCGGAGAAGCCGAGGTGGCTGCCGGAGCCATCTGGGGGTACCGAGGGTGGATACCCATAGACCGGAAGTCAACCGGGATTGACACCGGAAGTAGTCCAAAAATACCCGCCAAAAATTCAAAAATGAAGTAAATTTTCTATGTGGTTAGCTGGGGGAGATATAACATTCATATAAGGAAATACGATTTCCGGACCACATAAATGGCCCACATTTAGGTATTAGTTACCACATTGTATACTACTACCAATCTGGGGGAAGTACAATTTATTTGGTCCTAATGCCGCTGTTCCTCAGTCTCGATATAAACAGTTCAATGAGAGTCTTATATTGCCACATGGATCAAGGCAGAGAACATGACGGACAAAATCTGAGTCCCGATTTGGGGAATAAATTCTGAGGGGCCACTCCCAGAATCAACTACACAATATTGTTATGGACTGACCATGTAAAATGATCAACTAGTCAGCTGTTGCCATTTTTTTCTGTTTAGGAGTCATACCTTAAGCTAAGAACATGTTATGGTCATTTTACATCAATACCTTAAGTGTGAAAGAAATTATAATAATTATGCCATTGACTTGTAACCTGTTAATATTGTCGTTAAGGGTGTCAAGAGTGTTAAACACGTGACTTCACGGTAAGGACGAACACGGGACGTCAAAAAAAAAAAGTTAAAAGACGGTCGCCTCACTTTTGACATGCACCAAAGAGGAGCAGCGTTGTGTTATTCGTTTTTTATTAATCAGTGATGGGGTGAAACGTATAGAAATTCATCGGTGAATGGAGATCCAGTATGGTGATGCATGCCTCTCAGTCAAGCAAGTGTATAAGTGGAGTAGGAAGTTATAAAACTGGTTGGTCCGATGAAGAGGTAAAGCAGGTGGTGCATGAGAAGTTAC
This sequence comes from Cepaea hortensis, assembly GCA_963921405.1. Classification (NCBI taxonomy): domain Eukaryota; kingdom Metazoa; phylum Mollusca; class Gastropoda; order Stylommatophora; family Helicidae; genus Cepaea; species Cepaea hortensis. Next base: position 116,842,900 of record OY992879.1, read on the forward strand.
GCGCGCGACTAAGATAGTTTTTTTTTTTTCTACAGGAATCCAAGCACTTTATCGGCGCTGGAGGACTTGCATTGAACGCAGTGGTGACTACATCGAAAAGTGGTACATTTTCTCTTTAATTTTTCAGAATATATTCATACGTATACAAAACTTTTAAGGTTTTCATTTGAAGCCACCTAGTATCAAGAATCACTCATCGTGACTGAGCTGACCAAAACCCTCCAGCATTCCAGATCATCCCACAATACTTTCTCTGGCCTATACCAAATCCCTTCGACCAGAACCCTTAACCACTATTATTCCAGCAGTCATATTTATCAAGCATGTAATGACTGAAATTATGAACAGCTGAAGTTTTCCCAACACAGCAGCATGTGACGGCATGTGTTACCATGAACAATGAAGCCTCCAGTAATCTAGGAATTCGAATTTTAAAAAAACAAAACATTTAAGGTGATGTGTCATCGTCTAGTGGACTGACCAAATCATGTGACCCTAGAACTGTTCTCGTGTGGTGATGCGTGACACTTGTATCTATCGTCATTCCAGTTATGCAATATCTAATTTTGACTATAATTATCTGTAGCAGTTTACATCTGCCTTCTCTTCCCGTTGTTTAGGCTAATAATGATTACAGTTTTCAGGTGTCAAATACACATAATCGCGATACCGAGGGTCAAAGGGGAGACCCAAGCCTTAATTGAATGAACCCGGAGGAAGAGCTGGCTTCCGAGTGTGGAGGAGGCTGGATCTGCAAGCCGTGAACGGTGCACTAAAAAGGTAACCCGGCAGCAATGACATCTACTGACAGGGTCATAGCTAACCACCAAGACAGAGGCTAAGACCACAGCCAAATGCCGGGGGTAATTGTCATAACATTCACTGGGGTGAGGGGAACCTGCTATCACACTTTAACAAAGGAATGTCTTCAGCCCCGTTACATAGATGTCCCCAGTCCACAAAACCCCTTCAGCCCTTGGATCACTATCTCCCTCGCTCTCAACCAAGGGACGTTACCCCTTTCAAACCTCGTCCTGAACTCATGACACAACTCTGGTATCTAACTATGATAACAATATGGTGTATTATACAAGATGAATGAGGATGATGATGATAACTCCAAGACAGGTCTCACCGTATCTATGAGAGACCAGACATGGCAGGATTCGAGTAGCCTCAAGGATGAAGTGTCATCACAGTCAAGAGCTCTAGTATCACACTATGTGGTAAGTCGGACACGCTCACCCAGTATATCATGCCCCCGGCCAGGTATCGGGCTTCTCCCCTTGGACAGGATAACTGGCGTGTCGAACCACTAGGACTTGGGACCTCCGATTGATGACGTCACTGAAGTCTGGACCACACTAGAGTAGGACTGCCTACTGTCTCTCGTGTGGCGATGGAACTAGGACACTTCTCTGGAAGCGTCCGGAAGTATCAAGGGCACTGCTGGTCTAGCGAGAGGTGGATCTCTCACTCAATGATATTGGCAGTCACAAATGTTTGGGTATCATGGCGCAGGTACACCCCTCGCTGAATAGTGGCACTGTAGAAAAGTTCAAAGCAGATAACAGTTCTTTCCTAATATCATTAGCCACAGGGGATCAGGTACTGGGTAGCCAAAACATCATAGCTAGCTGGCAGGATGGTCGTCAGTCAAGTTCACAGCTGGGACAATAACAACATCGAGATACTTGCCCAGGTGGAATCAAGAACAAGGCAATAAGTTGCGGTCATGGCGAACAACCTGGTATATCAGACACGGAGTGGGCGATGAGTTAGCTGGGCCCCATACTGAGATGTAACTCTGTATTGTAGGTATTTCTTGCTGGAGTAGTGGGCTCACAGGCTGCTAACCTCGACACTCGCCATATTCCATATTACTGGACTCGTCACCAGATCTTCGCTCTGCTCTCATCAAGGTAGAACCTGTGGAGGATAACACTCAGTGAGAGCAACATGAATCAAACTTACCAACAGCGGATACAATTAGCTCCCGCTTACTCAGACGGGTGGACCCTTCCCATAAGTGTCTGACTCCTTAATTGGCTGCTCGAAGAGGTCGAGGGCAACTAGGCCTTAAACCAAGCGGCAGCTGCCCACTGGCAGCCTCTCTTCCAGACGAACGAAGGGCTGGGCCAAAGTAGGTGTCTGATAGAGGGTCCCAAGCTGAAAACCTGCTATTACATATAGGGTTAGTGAGTTAGTTGTACTTATCGACAGAAGGGCTTTGAAGGAGGGCCTATGGCAGTACTTCCAACTCCCTTCCTGTTATCCGCCAGATTTAATGTCATACCGTGCCATAGGTACAATCCCCTAGAGTAAATTAAATATACAGGGTGCTTCTACGTAGGAGAAATCCACACACCGTTACCGACTGCCTGGTCCCAGGTTGTGGCATTTAGAACTGTGTCATGTTCAATATGAACAATTCTGTCGCATTAGTCACTTTCCCCATTTTCTCCCTCTCAGGAATCCACTATATATTAAGCTGGTATTCCGTCGAGGTAGAATATTTAAAAGACAGATATTAGGAAAGCCAAGAAGAAAGCCAGTGGTCGCCCCACCACATGACACGAAGTTCGACTCCCGATACGACCTTGAAACGACCTTGGAGGTTTCGGCCGACCGGTGCATTCGATTTGTCGTACTCGCCCGAGTTAATCGATATATTACTCGCAATATCCGAGGCGACTCCTTAATCCACTTCCGGTAGCGCTGCGGATAGCGGTTCGGCCACGCTGGCCATGCCGACGCTCGAGGTTATGAAGTTGGCCATGTCTGAGGTCAAATTACAGGTCCCGCTTCCTTGAATCCGATTTTACCGATCTACAGAAGCTGAAAATAAGCCCGCGCTGCTAACCTACGAAATATCTTAGCAGTACAATGCTGGTAAACACGCGTTTGCCACAGGCTTAAATTACAGTTGTAAAACACAAGCCTACAAATGTTCACACGTGACCTACTTTATCGCGACGGTCAGTACACGCGTCAGCGAAATCTCACAATTCGAATCACCGACACCACACTATTTAAGAAAAAAGGTTGTACACATACCTTCACACAAACAGCACGACAGTGAAAATGAGAAGCGTTGTCACTGCAACTGGACATGATGTCTAAGGTCCTCAACTCTCGTCAAGACATGTAGTTCCGCTTTCTATCACTTAGCACTGGGCCAAAATATCGCCTGCCTGCCAGCAACCTTCGTTCACAACTGAACTCTTTGTCTTGGACGATCGACTGCGGCTGCGTCAGACATGCGCAGTCTGTAGTGTTGTAACACCAGTTCCGCCAACCAGGTTCTGGATTATTCTGCAAGGGCGAGCAACGGCTTTGGTCGAGTTGGGTCATTTTACCGCTTTTTTCCCCTTGACCAGTAAATTTTTACCCGGCGGCCAGATGTTTGAACAGACATGTCCCCAGGAAGAAAATATCACGAGGCGACCCACTGCGTGTCGTGACATAGGCCCTCTCTTAAGAGAGTTGGCCAGGTTGACTCTTTTCCTCAGGAGGTTCGGTCCGAGTGATCTCATCCTCTTCCTCCAGGACCGGATGCCTAGACAGGAATCAGCCCCAACATACTCCTTACCGGGAATGTATTCAACCGTAAAGTTGTAGGGCTGGAGCAACAACGACCAACGCATCAAGCGCGCGTTGAGCTTCTGGGAGGTTGCTAGAAACATCAAAGATTGATGGACTGAAGGTACCCGAAAGGGTACACTCTCCCATTCCAGTTTAGCTGGGACTTCAAACAAAAAACTCCAGTCTGTGACAGACACTAGCGCTCGCCCGTCGATCAGTTACGTTCGGCCGGCCGAAAATCCGACTCGCGTACGCGACGGCTCGCATTACAGATGGATCTCCTTATCCCTACTGTCACCACTACCACTCTGTTTCCCTACGCTACGCGTCTTGTGATCAACAGTATCGTTCTCGATGGACCGTGTAGTCTGCCAGAACACTCTGGTCTGTGGCTTCCCTAGCCATCTCTTTCGACAGCGAGGTTGGTCAGTCTGTGATCGGGCGGAGTTCAGGGCCTCACGTGCCTTCCCCGACGCTACCCATCTTTTCCGAACTCGGTTACCACGGAATCCTTTCCCCTGGGCCTCTCCCCGACGTGTGATTGTCCCCCTATCTCTGGGTGGAAAATCGTACTTATCCCGCAGTTCCCATAGTCGGCCCTATGTAGTACTGAGTATGCTTGGTCCCCGTCTGGACCCGTAACCTTTTTCACTGCGACTGCCATCGCCCTCAGGTGTGGAACCTTTTCCCCAGATCTCTCCTCAAAATTCTTAAGGAGATTCTCATGGAGATTTCTCACGTCTTCCCCGATCCGGATTTCGTAGTTGGTCTTGGACCCTACCCTTACCGCGCGAAACGGCCCTTGCCATCCTATTTGGGGTATTTCGGTCTCGGTTGGACCCCACACTAATACTGCGTCTCCCATCTTAAGACCTAATCTAGTCTTAGTCCAATTCTTGGGTGCAGCCTTCTGGCACTCTGGGCAAGACTTTACTAACCGGCGCACATCGCCAGTAATAATGGCAGGAAATCCACTGCAGCGTCGCTCTGACACCCATATGTCCACTCCCGGATAGATTACTACCGAATATGGTGTGTCCCTGGTGAAGAATTTGGAGACGGCAGTTATAACAGTGTGACTGTTATGTATTTGCACGGTTAAAGGTCGGGGTTCCAAAAGCAAAGCATGGCACTTACTGTGCAAGGTAAAAATTAGGCAGTGCACGGGTGAGCACTGTCGCTTGATGATGCGATAAGCATGTCGTAGGAGACGACTAGTTAGATACGGCACATTAGCCTTTTTACCATCGTCTCGATCAGCAGCATAAAAATTACATCTGGCTAGATTAAGTTGAACGCTGAAAACTTTTTAAAAGCCCTTGCCTTTTTTGTAATTGTAACCATGGCTTGGACCCTTTTGTGGCCATATTGATCACCTGCCTTTTTTATATGAAGGATCAACAAACGAAATGAAACCGGACATCGCCTGCGTTTAGATTCATCATTTGAATTTGAGAAGTTAAGAAGTTGCTGCGTGAAGAGTTCCATAATGCTTCTCCTACCACTATACGTCACGTCTTTTGGCCCCCTGCAGATAACCATAATGGTTGGCGACTCTGTTAAATAGTCCTTTGGGGCCACCAACTGCCCGTGCAGTTTATCTCCCATTCCAGCTCTCCGGTAGAGCAGCCGATTATTCATGTAGTACTGCCCCCGTTTCGGTGGATCAGCACTTCTTGGCAGCTTCTTATAGCAAGGACGCAGAGTCACGTCTTCGCTCTGGGCAGTGCGAAAATCCCCTGGCTGGGGTTTAGAGCTTGTTGCGTCTGCCTCGTCTTTCCCCTTGTGGGCGCTTGTCTGTATGACAACTAGCTAGATTGGCTCTCTTGGCATCCCTAGGAATACATATTTACACCCCAGGATCACGGGATATAGGGGATCAAGTAATACAGCTGCTGGAATGATGCCCATGACGTACCTAGACCTAATCTCCCCCTTGACAATTGGTAACGTGATAGCTACAGCACTCATCATTGCAGACTGTATCTCGAATGTAACCCCCCTGTGAGTTGATCTGGCCGCACCAGACTGGCAGGAATTACGGCTTCACCATCCAGACCAGTGTCATAGAGACACTCCACCTGTTGGCCATTTACCTCCACTAGTTCTACCACTGGTGGTAGCTCTTGGTCCAGAGTCCCCTGGGGTGATGGGAACCTGCTATCACACTTTAACAACGGGATGTCTTCAGCTCCGTTACATAGATGTCCTCAGTCCACAAAACCCCTTCAGCCCTTGGATCACTATCTCCCTCGCTCTCAACCAAGGGACGTTACCCCTTTCAAACCTCGCCCTGAACTCATGACACAACTCTGGTATCTAACTATGATAACAATATGGTGTATTATACAAGATGAATGAGGATGATGATGATAACTCCAAGACAGGTCTCATCGTATCTATGAGAGACCAGCCATGGCAGGATTCGAGTAGCCTCAAGGATGAAGTGTCATCACAGTCAAGAGCTCTAGTATCACACTATGTGGTAAGTCGGAAACGCTCACCCAGTATATCATGCCTCCGGCCAGGTATCGGCTTCTCCCCTTGGACAGGATAACTGGCGTGTCGAACCACTAGGACTTGGGACCTCCGATTGATGACGCCACTGAAGTCTGGGCCACACTAGGGTAGGGCTGCCTACTGTCTCTCGTGTGGCGATGGAACTAGGACAGTTCTCTGGAAGCGTCCGGAAGTATCAAGTTCACAACTGAACTCTTTGTCTTGGACGATCCACTGAGGCTGCGTCAGACATGCGCAGTCTGTTGTGTCGTAACACCAGTTCCACCAACCAGGTTCTGGATTATTCTGCAAGGGCGAGCAACGGCTATGGTCGAGTTAGGTCATTTTACTGATTCTTTCCCATTGATCAGTAAATTTTTACCTGGCGGCCGGGTGTCTCAACAGACATTTCCTCAGGCAGAAAATATCACGAGGTGAGCCACTGCGTGTCGTGACATTAAGGAGCTGGCTTTCCCCACGGTATGTGACGGTGTAGTGCTAATGTTGATAGATGCACTTGATGCCCATTGTTCCCCACACCGGGAGCGGGTGGCCTCTGGGCAGTCAAACTCAGCGATGTTGACAAGGGACACGTCTCGATGGCTATGCACGATAGGTCAGGGAGTCATGACCCAGACGGCTCCCCATCCTCAACCCTGAGAGGTAAAGAGGCCGACAAATTCGGCGAGAGACCACTCCTTCTGATGATTAGAAACTATTCCTGCTTGTTTCGCTGCGGAGTTTTTAACCATGTTGTTATATTGACTGTGTTCGCTAGTAATTATTTACTTAATTAGGTCTACAAGTAGTCGGTCGGTGCATCGTTTGAGCTGACTGTAGGTGATGTTTTTATTAAGTCTTTTTTCGGTTAGAGATTCTTGTATAAAGTATACTAGAAAAAAAATAACCCCACTTCTCCGCGGCATACCCAGTAAGAGCTGACCAAGTGAGTCCTGGTCCAGGCCAGTATGTGGGGCGCCGTAAGAGAGTATTGAGACTATGACTACTAAAAGCACATGCACTTATGTGAGAATAGATAATGACGATGCAGTGGCAGCTCCGGTATCGCGGACGATCGAATCCCACCCAATCGATGTTAGAACAGTCGCAGAACACACCGAAACAGTGTGGTATGCTACAGTTGACAACTTGGATTTCTTACTAGAATCCATACCTCTAAATGTTCTTAGAGAATTAAAATGCATTCACTGGATGAAATACTCACTGGAAACAATACTCCGTGATCAATCCGTGGCACGACTTAGCCCGGCGAAGGGACTAATTCATGTATCAACGATTACATTTTTGGCCGCTAGAGAGTGCGCTCTTAGATAGGCCCATTAGAAACCAGCCCAACAAACAAACCTATATTACGCAGAAGAGGGGAGAGATAATCATTTAAAAAAAAATTTGTTGCGTATCCCTTATGGGACGTTGCAGTCAACACCAGCATTTTCAACTGCTGTTGATGTACTAGGCAAGTACACTACGTTCAGTAGTTTGCCATTGCTTTCTGAACGACCGGTTCCTATGCCTTGTTCGAAAATACCAGCATCACTGTGTTTCGAACCCGGGTATACGGGCTCACAAACCGCGTTCGCAAGCCATTAACTACAGAGACCGGTAGATAATCATAGGCTGACATTTAATATTGAAAGTCATGACAGATTACCATATGAGGCTACCATGAATTAGATGCACTAAGTCGGGAGATGTCATCGACTTATGCACAACTTACGTAGCTAGCCAATCATCATAGTCCATGACTATTCGTGCCGGAAATATAGCAATCATGTGCATTTAGAGAGGTTGTGTATGGAGGGATTAAACTGGACGCCCATGAAGTCAAGAGTCAGGCTTCAGCGGGGACAAGTAATGACCCAAGAATTAAAATAATGGACGGACGATCAGAATTAGATGTGAAAATTTCAGGAAAAACTGTTAAATACACTCTAGATATAGGATCATAAGTGTCTAAAGTTACGGAAGAGTGTTTTATCAAGATTTTTAATGGATGTAAATTAGATGAAAAATGCATAAACAGGTGCTGGGCTAAAAGATGTAGGAAGTCAGAGAAATAGAATAACGCCCATAACTGGTACTATGTTGTGCAGAGCTGACAGACAGAACTGTTGTTATCGAACCAACGAAGGACTTGAATCACAAAAACGTTGTTCTGTCTCACGATGTAACCATATTGAAACGTTAATATGAGTGAGAGAGGTTGGTTTTTTTGTAAAAAATGTACAAAAGTTCGGGAGATGTTCGACGCGACAGTCGACCTGTCTAGACGATATAGAGCTGTAGACAGCCAACAGGTGGAAATTACAGATCGACCAGACAGTGGGGAAAAAAGCACCAATTACATGCCCTAATGACGTAGACGAAATAGACTAGCTAGATTAACTGTTAGCAATTAAAATGTTGCACAGGGGTGACAGAAGGTAAATTAAATTGGTTGACAGACTAACAACATGAATTTGACCTTGAGTCGGAAGACAAAACTTGGCGTAATCGAACAAAGATGGATAGCTCAGTTGTCTATGTTTCTTTCAGCATCTAATGTAGTCCTCGATTAATGGTTAATGTTCAAATTATTGCTAGTTTATCTCGATAATGTCCCCTTATACTCAGATTATTTTGATGTGCATTTAGCTTGAAGTTATTTTCAATGGGTGCAGTTGCAAGGTTTACAGTTTAATCCCTCTACGTTTACGTTTTGATAAAAGAAAGTCCAGTTTCTAGGACATGCAGAGTCAGCCGAAGTTATGGCAAGTTTGGAGGTTAAGTTGATAGCAAAACAACAAAGCTCACATACCTAGGATACAAGACAGATCTAGATAGCTTTTACCGCAGGTTCATGCTCAAGTATGCTACAATAGCCAAACCACTCCATGAACTGGTAGCCCAGCGTAAACAACAACAGACATACTAGACTAAGAACAAGAAGGATTCCTTAGGATGGCTTTGGCTCTCAGAATGCGACGAGGCTTTTAACCAACCTAAAGACACACTAAGTTCAGCAGCACTTTTAGGCTTCCTCGACTTCAAACTTCCATTCATACTCGAAGTCATTGCCTCGTATTCTAGATTGGGGGACTTCGTGTCACAAATCAAGAATGGCAGGAAAAGGGTGCTAGTTTATGCCAGTCGCACCCTTCGTCCAGCTCAGCGAAATTAAAAAATGTAGTAGAAGCATAAACTGCTTTGACTGAAGCGGGCCGTTACAGAGTATTTAGGGAATACTTGTTAGGTGCACATGTAGAGGTATTCACTAACAACATGAATCTGACCCTGAGGCAGAAGACAAAACTTGGCGCAATCGAACAAAGATGGATAGCGCAGATTTCTATGTTTAATTATTCAATCAAACACAAGCTTGAGATAGCTATTCGAAATGCAGACTATCGCTATCCATTTCGTAAACCTGAACATGCGACGAGAAATGATGTGAAATCGCTGTTTGCCTATGTCGTGTTGCAGTGGCACTTATTCCTAAAGAAATATGCTTTTTGGGATTAATTGTCGTATATATATATGTATGTATGTATGTATATATATATATATATATATATATATATATATATATATATATATATATATATATATATATACACACACACACATACACACTAGACGACCCGGCCCGGCTTCGCCCAGCTCCTGGGGAGGGGGGGGGGGAGGGCATCTCATTTAATTCATATTCGGCCCCTGCTCCCGTTCCCGTTCCCAAAAAGAGACGACCCGGCCCGGCTTCGCCCAGTCCCCAGTGGGGAGCGTCTCATTTAATTAATATTAGTAGTCATATAAGCTCCCGTTCCCGTTCCCGGAAATATGGCGAACAGATTGGAAGAGAACAATCTTCATCCCAGTAACTAAATAGGGCAATCTGAAACTACTGAACGTAAACTTACCAAAATATCACGAAAACCCAATAAATGCTGGGATGACTGTATAGATGTCGAAGAGAAATAATAAGATAAGTTAGAAAATTTTCACGTATTTAAAATATATGCATTATGTTTATAAAATCTGTGAAAATGCCTTAAAGATTTTATCATTATGTATTATAACGCATATGCCTGTAGATAACTGTAGATAAACAATTTATAAAGCTTTGAGCAAAATGCAACAATTATTTAAATTACATATATAGCAAAGCTACTAAAAGTTATGTCCCATGATATAACGTTTCTTACGTTAAGTCCCCTTGCTATATATAAATTATAATGTAATTAAAAAATTAAATTTTATTACGTAAATAACTGTTTGTAAACTAACAAACTATGCCACTTGGCAGCACGGGAATGAGAAGAACACATGTAGAAAATTTCATCTCAATCGGATGGACCGTTCGCGAACTCATGAATAACATACATACGGACATACATTGTATTATATATATACACTTATATATATATACTTAGGTGTTATAAATATATATATAATGCGATGTCTGTATGTCTGTCTGTAAGTATGTTTATATGTTATTTATGCGTTAGCTAACGGTCCATCCGATTGAGATGAAATTTTCTGCACGCCTTCTTCTCATTCCGGTACTGCTAACTGTCATAGTTTGTTAGTGTACAAACAGTTATTTACTTAATAAAATTTAATATTTTAATTTACATTATAATTTATATATATAGCAAGGGGACTTAACTTAAGAAAAGTTATATCAAGGGACATAACTTTTAGTAGCTTTGCTATATATTTTATATATAATTCTTGCATTGTTATCAAAGCTTTATAATCTGTTTGTCTACAGTTATTTACAGGCATGTGCGTTATAATATATAATGATAAAATCTTTAAGGCACTTTTAAAGTTTTCATAAAAATAATGCATCTATTTTAAATACGTGAAAATTTTCTAACTCATCGTTTTATTTCTCTTCGACATCTATACAGTCATCCCAGCATTCATTGGGTTTTCGTGATATCTTGGTAAGTTTACGTTCAGTAGTTTCAGATTGCCCTTTACTTTCACTTTTTCTTAAATAAATCTCATGAAAGGTTGGTAAATGCTGGCAAAGAGAAATATTTCCAAATCTCTAGAAAGATTTAGTCAAACGGATATAATTATCGTCAGCTCAATAGCTACATGTTTTAAAAATATGACGCTGACTTCGGAGACAGCACAGAAGACCACACATTAATAACTTCAGCATGATCAGATATACTGAATAACAGCTTTGAATTGTTAGATTACCCTATTTAGTTATTGGGATGAAGATTGTTCTCTTCCAATCTGTTCGCCATTTTTCCGGGAAAGGGGGGAATGGCAGCAGGGGCTGAATATGAATTAAATTAGACGCTCCCCGCCAGGGTCTGGGCAAAGCCGGGGCGGGTCGTCTTTTTTTGGGAACGGGAGTAGGAGCCGAATATGAATTAAATGAGATATTCCTATATATATATATATATATATATATATATATATATATATATATATATATATAGTAGGCAGTAGTAAGCCTCTTTCAGTCCTGAAGGACTATAGAGTTGTGCCGCTTGAGAGGTGCCTGGCAGCACCGCTGGTGACTGTATAGTCCAATGCGAGAGTGACAATCCCTGTCACAGTTTCCGCATCTGTAAGACGAGGCAAGTCCCGCAGTAAGTGACTGCGCTTTGCGTTTGTTGGATCAGATTGCGCTCAAAGAGCACCAGTCCGTTTCGTACATCTCTTCTCCAGGAGCATCTGTCTGTTGCAACTCTCTCCCACGTGTCTGGATCTATTCCAATGGTTTTCATATCTTGTTTACACACATCTCTATATCGCATTTGGGGTCTTCCGGTTGGCCTCTTTCCTGTGGCTAATTCTCCGTAAAGGAGATCTTTGGGAATACGTTCATCCTCCATTCGAGATACGTGGCCCAGCCACCGGAGGCGTCTCTGCTTGAGGAGGGTGTGCACTGTGATAATATCTGCTCTTTCAAGCACCTGTTTGTTTGTTATGTCGTCTTTCCAGGTTATGCCCAGGATACGTCTCAGACATCTCATGTGGAAGGAATTCAACTTCCTTTCCTGTCTTGAGTACAGGGTCCAGGATTCAGACCCATAGTGTGCTAACAACACAAGCTTTATATACTTGAGCTTTTGTACGCTCTGTTAGTCTATTATTCTCCCAAACTCTTTTACCTAGCCTGGAAAATGTTGTGGCTGCCTTTCCAATGCGTCTGTCGATTTCTGTCTCTAATGAAAGATTATCTGATATTGTCGACCCCAAATACACAAACTCGTGGACGACCTTCAATTCGTAATTAGAAATTTTGATTGACGGAGGCGCACCAGCATCTTGTTCCATCACCTGTGTTTTATTTAGGCTAATGGTGAGTCCAAAGTCTTTACAGGCGGCTGCAAAACGATCTATGAGCCTTTGGAGATCTTCTGCTGTATGAGTAGTCAGTGCTGCATCATCTGCAGAAAGTAGTTCTCTTACGGATCTTGATCTTATGTTGGTCTTTGCTTTGAGTCTTGATGGGTTAAAAAGTTTGCCATCAGATCTTGTGTGGAGGTATATGCCTTCAGTGGCAGTCCCAAATGTCTGCCTTAAGAGAACAGCGAAAAAGAGTGTAGGAGCAAGCACGCAGCCCTGCTTTACTCCGCTGCTGATGCTGAATGACTGGGATGTTGAGCCGTCAAATAAAATGGTCTCCTGCATGTTTTCGTGGAATGAGTTCATGAGACTAAGAAGAGTGGGTGGACATCCAACCTTTTCAAGGACCTTAAAAAGACCGCTTCTGTGTATATATATGTATATATACCAGCCTCGGAATGACGATATATATATATATATATATATATATATATATATATATATATATAATATATATATATATATATATATATATATATATATAACTATACAAAGGCTTTTGATAGCATTAGACATGTCAGCATGGTGGATATGCTTGCAGATCTAAAAATTGATGGGAAAGACATTAGACTTATAAAAAACATATATTGGAAACAACAAGCTGCAATAAGGATTGATAATGAAGTGGGACAGTATCAGCCAATTAAGAGAGGTGTTAGGCAGGGATGTGTGATGTCTCCAGATCTTTTTTCCCTGTACAGTGAAAATATTTTCAGAAATGTAGAGGATATAAATGGAATCAGCATTGGAGGACGAAATATCAATAACATTAGATATGCAGATGATACAGTATTAATTGCAGACAATGCGCAGGACCTGCAACAATTAGTAGATGCGGTTGTTGTACACAGTGAGCAACTGGGGTTAGAATTAAATTGTAAAAAGACTCAGGTTATGGTCGTCAGTAGGAAGGAAGAAGTGCCACAATGTAATATAGGCCTACAAGTAAATGGAAATATTCTTCAACAAGTGAATCGGTACAATTATCTTGGAACAGTTATAACATCTGATGGGAGATGCCTTGAAGAGATTAGAACAAGAATCGCCATGGCGAAAGTAGCCTTTAGCAAGATGAAAAACATTCTGACCAATAAAAAGATGTCAATTGAAACGAGAAAAAGAGTGTTGAGGGGATACATAGAGCCTGTTCTTTTGTATGGATGTGAAACTTGGACAATGAGCAGTCAAGCTGAAAAGCATCTGGTGGCTGCAGAAATGTGGTTTCTGAGGAAAATGCAAAGAATACCATGGACAGACAGAAAAACCAATGACCAAGTACTACAGGAGACAAATGAACATCGTAAACTGATTAGAGAAATTAGACGTAGACAGTCAAAATTTTTTGGACATGTTATGAGAAGAAATGGATTGGAGAACTTAGTGACAACTGGCAAGATCGAGGGGAACAGACCAAGAGGAAGACCGAGAGGAAAATACCTGGATGGCTTGGCCACATGGCAATGACGAGACAGGAACACTGAGCTGATCCACGACACTGGTGATCGAGTGAAATGGCGAGTCATGACCGCCCACGCTTTCCGGCATGGCACATGATATATATATATATATATATATATATATATATATATATATATATATATATATATATATATATATATAACAGCCTCGGAATGTCGATGGGACCCTACCAGAGGACGCTCCCATGTAAGGCACAGGATGATGGCTAAGGCTGACAGATGACGTACCAGTAGGATTCGAAAGGCATGATGGGACAGAATGCCAGCGTCACTATGAAAAGAAAGGTCGCGTAGAATCGACCAGACACCCACGTCTATTACCCATATGGACAACAATCATCTTCGGATTAATATATCTTGTGAGGGAAAACCCGTGGGCAGCTGCTTTTGGCTGACTCAATCACAGCTATCATTCTGAACCGGTGATTGACCCTAACTATAATAACTTCTCCTTGAAGTTGAACGGGGTAGTGATGGTAGCAAAATGGTAGAATCTACACCTTCTTTCCATCAAGATGATCTGTTCTGATAGGGATTTATGCTGGATTTGGAGTCCCGTGTTTGAAATGGGCGCCCACAACCTTAATTTGCAAGCAGGAAAGTCAGTGTGTGTGTGCGCGCGCGCAGGTGTGTTTGTGTGATATATATATATATATATATATATATATATATATATATATATATATATATATATATATATATATATATATATATTGTTTACAAAACCCAGTTTAAAACTGCACATAAAACCGAGATAAGATTAATTATAATTGAAAGTAAACACTTGTTATTACTAGAGCAATGGAATTAATTGTATGCATATTATGACGTTTTTTATGCATTTTGTTCCTTGTAAGATATATGTTCTCTGCTATGAGCTACGATAGAGAAGAATGAGGTGATACATTTAGACGAAGGAAATGTTCTTGACATCTATATTCGCTTAACTTGTCCCAGTACTGGCAAGGCAAAATAGGTGGTACTAAAAGATCAGTATATCCAGTAGCGTCCTCACCCCCCCCCCCCCGCCTCCAGTCTAATGTTTCACCACCTTCCATGTTCCAATAACATCAAGAGCTGTGCCAAAGGCAGCGCAGCTACTGTTAGGGCCTCCTATGTCCAACAGATCAAGGAATACGAATAAGACGAAGAGAGACATAAACCAATGTAGGTAGAATGGGTACAGACTAAGGTTAAGAAAATTAAACCGGATAAAAGCTTGCCGAAGTCGATTGTAGAGACCATGGCCACAGACTTTACGTAACAGTGCAGCGCAATTCACCAAATGCATGTCGACATGATAAGGATGCTTGAAGGTCTACAAATTGATGGAAAAGACCTTAGACTTGTAAAAAAAACATATATTGGAAACAACAAGCTACCATCAGAATTGATAACGATGTAGGTCAATATCAGCCTATTAAAAGAAGTGTGAGACAGGGATGTGTAATGTCTCCAAATCTTTTTTCCCTGTACAGTGAAAATATGTTCAGAAATATAGAAGATATGGAAGGAATCAACATTGGGGGACGATACATCAGAAACATTAAATATGCAGATGATACAGTCTTGATTGCAGACAATGAACAGGACCTGCAAAACTGAGTAGATGCACACAGTGAACAACTAGGGTTAGGACTGAATATTAAGAAGACACAGATTATGATCGTCACTGGGAAGAAGGAAATACCACAATGTGATGTACGAGTAAATGGGCATATTCTTAAGCAAGTGAATCAATACAGTTATCTCGGAACGGTCATAACATCTGATGGGAGATGCCTTGAAGAGATTAAGACAAGAATTGCCATTGCGAAGATAGCCTTTTGCAAGATGAAAAACAAACTGACCAATAAAAAGATATCAATTGAAACACGAAAAAGCGTGTTGAAGTGCTACATAGAACCTGCATTTTTGTATGGATGTGAAGCGTGGACAATGAGCAGAGAGACTGATAAACATCTGATGGCTGTGGAAATGTGGTTTCTGAGGAAAATGCAAAGAATACCATGGACAGACAGAAAAAAAAAAACAATGAACAAGTCCTTCAAGAAACAAATGAAGATCGTAAACTGATTAGAGTCATTAGAGTCCATTGCCGAAGCCTGGCAAAGACCACACACAAATTCAGGGATATCGAGTTATAACCCCGCAGAATACAATAGGCACGCTGCTGGAGAAGTTAATTGCCAGGAAAATATCAAGCCAGCTAGAGAGGCAAGGTGTTTTCCTACCTACCCTGGGTGGGTACCGTCCATAAAGAGAAACCTGGACGAATGCAGCAGTTTTTGACCATGATGTGTATGAAGGTACTCAGGCATTGAAACCTTTGCTGCAGCGATTGATCTTGAGGACGCGTACAACAGAGTACCATTGGATTTTGTTAATGCTTCAGCTTCTTGAATTCAAAATAAGTCCATTCCTCTTTAGTTGGATCGCTGTAGCCCTCTTCCAACGGAAAGTAGTTTTTAGATGTGGCAGTTGGACTTCAGAACCAACAACAATATATCCTGGCCTACCACAGGGATCACCATTATCTCCGGTACAGTTCAACGCCTACACAGTGAGAATCACCAGTGAGCTTAAAAAGTCGCTTAAAAGTCGACAGGGTCGACTTCATTGCACCGGGTTTTATCCCATATGGCTCAGTCTCTTTCCGCAGCGCGGAAAGCGTCACACAAAGCACGAACTCCGTAGCTCTAGCGCGACCCACAGGAGTCTCCGAAAAATTTCACTCGTGAACCGAAGGACTCGGCCCGGAATCGAACCCACAACATTCGGAGCCCGAGTCAAACGGCTGGATCACTTCGCCACGGAGACTCGGAGACTCCCTACCAGTCACTGCTCACCAGTGAGCATATCACTGGAACTGGTAGGGCATTGTCATATGCCGATGATGTTTTAGTGTATCTTCAGGGTAAGGATAGAGGTCAGGTTGCTGTGGAACTACAAACCGAACTCAATCGCATAAGCACTTGGTGTGATGAAGCTGGGGCAATGGTCATCCCAACAAAGGCAACAGTGACTTGGTTCTCGTTGAATAATCATATTGTCAACACTCCAACACCAACTTTAAAGCTGTGTTCAGAGACGGTGGAAAGAACGCAGGCAATGAATTAACTGGGGATACTGTTTGATCGAAGCCTTGCTTTAAAATGAGCACATAGACCAGGTGATAACAAAGGCCAAGCGGGGTTTGGCTGCGATGCGGGTGATGGCGGCAGCAAACTGTGAGCAGCGCCATCCATCTATGTCTTCTGTACGAGGGGCATGTCATGTCTGTTTTTGAGTACGCGATGGCAATCCTGACTCTCAGCCGCAAGCAGATAGAAAGGATGGAAAGGATACAGAATGAAGCTATGCGCATTATTCTTGGATGTACAAGAGATACAGCAAGCAGGGCAATGCGCTACATTCTTGATTTTCCAACCATTGAAGACAGAATACACGTTTGCAGAGCACGAGCCTACCTCAGAGTTAACGCAAACACACAACATCCACTGCACAGTGAAATTATTAAGGTGAAGGGCAGCAGGTTAAAAAGAGGACGATCATGGATGGGTCAAGCGGAAGACATTCTTCAACAGGTGTGTTCACTTGAGGACTTAGAGCCTGGCGAAGAGTGGGTAGAAGTGCCAACAAATTTCTGCACATCCTTTTCAGTTTGCATCCAACTAGATAGAAAATGCAGACAAGAAAATCCAGCTGCTGTGGAGGCTGAAGTACAAGCGTTGATTTTCGAGAATTCGCTAGACAGTGATGCTGTCATTTACACAGATGGGTCGGTCGTCCGACATGTGAGAAGCTCATGGGCCTTTATGGCTCGGGCCTGTGGGAGAATTGTGAAGGGGGAATCTGGTGCTTTTGTTGAGACCACAAGTAGCCTCACTATGGAAGTCATGGCAATAAGTAAAGCAATAGCATGGCTCGAGACACAGACATTCATTAGGGCATGTTTCCTTAGCGACTCAATGAGCATGCTCAAGAGGATAGAGGTGGGGTGGATCCTAAGAGAATGGCTGCTGTCTCTGGAGCGGTTTCGGCTGGCAAAGATTAGTTTCATCTTTATGCCAGGGCATGCGGGAGTACAAGGAAATGAGCGGGCTGACAAGCTCGCAGGTGAGGCTACGGTGGAGGGCGGACGCGCCATGAACCAGGCTGACATTCTGAATGCTCTACGAGGAGTAAGACTTTTGCAAGAACCAAGTTATGACTGTGAATCTACAACCATGGCCAGACTGCGAGAACAGCAAATTAAAAGAGGGGTGGCCAAACAAGAACACTACGCAGGAAGCCAAAGAAAATTGATTAACCAACACAGAACTGGTGCCGTTAGCCACTACACGCTGCGGCATTTGCTGAGGAGGGGATCCGAGCACTTATGGACTGAATTGTTCGATGTTCAATGAGGATGATCTGTCGACTAACTAATTAACTAACTAACTAACATTAGACGTAGACAGTCAAACATTTGTTGGGCATGTTATGAGAAGAAGTGACTTGGAGAACTTGGTGACGACTGGCAAGATCGAAGAGACCAAGGGGAAGACCGAGAAGTAAATATCTGGATGGCTTGGCCACGTGGCATGGTCAAGACAGAAACACGGAGCTGATTCACGACTCTGGTGATCGAGTGAGATGGCAGAACATGACCGCCCACGCCTATCAGCATGGCACATGATGGATGGATGGAGTGATTACACAGATGGAGTTCCAACCATGGATGGCTCGGGGGAAAAAAAGAATTAATCGCATTTGTCGAGAAAGAACGAATCGCCTGACTTTATCTAAGTGATTTAATTATATATAACTGCAGCATGCATCAAGAAAGAGGCTATACACGGTCATTGCGGCTCGACAATGTGATGTCGACAGTAGTGTCATGCGTAATTGTTGTCAAAAGCAGAGGATTTAACAGCGGCCAGTTTAAGGATTTACTGAATTATCTTGACTCTGAATGATAGCATGTATTATATATTGTTGTTAATTATTCACTTCCACATGCATCAATGTTTTACTATCCTTTGTTTGAGACGCTTTTCCCTTGACTCTTTGTCGTGATCACGTTGTTCTTTCGTTTTCCTTTGCATTTGGTTAGGATAGGATTGTGAAACCCATCTGTTAATGTTATTATTATTTGTCAGGTTGTCCACGAAGACGGTAAATGGACGAAGCAAATATAACCGGGAATCAACACAGAGTGTCTGACACGTGATGTCGGCTTACGATCAATCTTCTGTTTCTTGCATGCTCAGATACTGACCCCATGCACCAATATTTCAAAATTATTTAGAGCTTATATCGTCTTCTTCTTCTTCAGCGTTCCCAGCCATTGAGGTTCTTTGCTGCAGATACAATCCGTCTCCATTCGTCTCTCTGGTGGACCTTCTCTTGCCAGTCGTTGATTCCAAGTGCTTGCAGGTCTGTACATGTATTATCTCTCCACCGCCTTCTTGGTCTACCTCGGGGTCTACGGTCATTTATTTCCTGAGTGTAAGCGAGTTTTGTTTCCCTATTATCTTCCATTCTTTCTATATGCCCCAGCCATTGTAGTCTATTAGCCTTCATGATACCAGTGATTAGCGCGGACTTAAACAGATCATAAATGTCTTTGTTACTTCTTCTTTTCCACTCTCCACTTTGTGTATCCCTAATGGGTCCAAAGATGCGTCTTAAAATTTTGTTCTCAAAGGTTTGTAACAAGGCTTCGTCTCCTTTCGTTGTACTCCAGGTTTCAGAGCCATACAGCACAACTGGTCTGATCAGTGTTTTGTATATTGTGATTTTGGTGTTACGAGATAGCGCCTTTGATTTTAGTAGATGTTGTAGTGCATAGTATATCTTATTTCCAGAGTTGATTCTTGTTTGTATTTCTTCCCTTATGATGTTGGAGCAGTTGAAGATTGTACCCAGGTATTTGAATGTTTCCGTTCTTTTAATGATCATATTATCTATTTGTATGTGGCCAGAGTTTTTAGCCATTCCGTCTCTTGAAATTACCATATATTCTGCCTTATCTTGGTTGATAACTAGCCCCATCTGTTGGGCTTTTTCCTTTAAGTGAGTCAATATTTCCAATGTCTTTTGTTCACTTTGCCCTATAATATCTATATCATCTGCATAAGCAGGCAGCTTTGATGTTCCTCCAATATCACATTCCTCCTTTACCTTCCTTACAACTTTCTCTAGAGCCAGATTGAAGAGTAGCGGCGATAGTGCATCACCCTGTTTCAAGCCAGATGTTATTTGGAAGGGGTCTGATTTCCTGCCTTTATATGTTACTATATTATAAGTATCTTCCATGCATAGTCTGGTCATGATGATTAACTTCCTTGGTATTCCAAATTCCTGCATAGCATTTCATAGACTATTCCTATGGACACTATCATAAGCCTTTTTAAAATCCACAAAAATGTTATGGAGATCTCTTTTATATTCCCAATGTATCTCGGCTATTTGTCGTAAGATAACTATCTGATCTATTGTTGATCTGTTTTGTCTAAAACCCGCCTGATAGTCACCTAATATGTCTTCTGAATATGGTTTTAGTCTATTTAGTAATACTGCGGATAATATCTTATAGCTTGTGAACAGTAGTGATATTTCTCTATAATTTCCACATTGGAACTTGTCTCCTTTCTTAAAGATAGGTATCAATAATGACTCTTTCCAGTCATGGGGTCGAGAAAGAGCTTATATGAATGTTTGAAACATGAAAATCGATAACTGTGTACATTGGAGCAGTTTAAGTTTTCCCGTGTCTAGTTTGACGGTTCCATGGTAGATGCCTGGAATTTAAACTGCCTCCTTTAATTTTTCCTTCGTCTTTTGCTCTGCTTCCACTGGTCAATCGAATTCTTATATTATGTATGCCATTTCATGCAATTCTTGTTTGAAGTTTTTGCTCTGTCTGTTACCTTTATAATGAGTTTCTTACAGCCGCTAAAGTACTAAAGTTTGATGTCTCACCGTTTCATATATTAAATGTAGGAGATATATAGTGACATTAGGAACCTATGTGTTTTATCGAAGGAACCTATGTGTTTTATCGAGCCAGGTGGTTTCTCATTGTAATGGAGTGCCCCAGGAAACAGCATTCCACAAATATTAAGAAACATGGGAAATAGTGGAAGAGGCAGACCACGCCGGTGACAGATTAGCGGAATATCAGAAGCAATCAACAACACGTTACACGCAGCCCCTGTTTAAGAAAGCTCTTCCTAATATGACGATTAAAGGCATACTTGGGGAAGCAGGACATTGGAAGGAAGACAGAAAGAAGTAAAGAAGAAAATACTATGCTAAATAAGATTTATTGCCGCAATCCTAAATATGTTTATAACTGTATGGTCAAGCTGAACTGGTTATTGTCTGCACGGACAAAATATATTATACTAGCAGACCCGGCCCGGCTTCGCCCAGCCCCTAGTGGGGAGCATCTCATCTAATTCATATAAGTAGTCATATAAGCTCCCGTTCCCGTTCCTGTCTGTCTGTCTGTCTGTCTGTCTGTCTGTCTGTCTGTCTGTCTGTCTGTCTGTCTGTCTGTCAAATAGACCCATCCCTCTGTCTCTCCCTCGTCTATCCCTCCCTCCCTCCCTGTCTATTTGTCTGCCTACCCGTCCCTCCGTATCTCCCTCCGTCTCTCCATCCCTCCCTCCCTCCCTGTCTTTCTGTCTGTCTGTTTGTCTATCTATCTATCTCTGTCTGTCTGTCTGTCTGTCTGTCTGTCTAATAGACCCATCCCTCTGTCTCTCCCTCCGTCTATCCCTCCCTCCCTCCCTGTCTGTCTGTCTGTCTGTCTGCCTACCCGTCCCTCCGTCTCTCCCTCCGTCTCTCCATCCCTCCCTCCCTGTCTGTCTGTCTGTCTGTCTGTCTGTGTCTGTCTGTCTGTTTGTCTATCTATCTATCTATCTATCTCTGTCTGTCTAATAGACCCACCCCTCCGTCTATCCCTCCCTCCCTGTCTTTTTGTCTATCTATCTATCTATCTATCTATCTATCTATCTATCTATCTATCTGTCTGTCTGTCTGTCTGTCTGTCTGTCTGTCTGTCTGTCTGTCTGTCTGTCTGTCTGTCTGTCTGTCTGTCTGTCTGTCTGTCTGTCTGTCTGTCTGTCTGTCTGTCTGTCTGTCTGTCTGTCTGTCTGTCTGTCTGTCTGTCTGTCTGTCTGTCTGTCTGTCTGTCTGTCTGTCTGTCTGTCTGTCTGTCTGTCTGTCTGTCTGTCTGTCTGTCTGTCTGTCTGTCTGTCTGTCTGTCTGTCTGTCTGTCTGTCTGTCTGTCTGTCTGTCTGTCTGTCTGTCTGTCTGTCTGTCTGTCTGTCTGTCTGTCTGTCTGTCTGTCTGTCTGTCTGTCTGTCTGTCTGTCTGTCTGTCTGTCTGTCTGTCTGTCTGTCTGTCTGTCTGTCTGTCTGTCTGTCTGTCTGTCTGTCTGTCTGTCTGTCTGTCTGTCTGTCTGTCTGTCTGTCTGTCTGTCTGTCTGTCTGTCTGTCTGTCTGTCTGTCTGTCTGTCTGTCTGTCTGTCTGTCTGTCTGTCTGTCTGTCTGTCTGTCTGTCTGTCTGTCTGTCTGTCTGTCTGTCTGTCTGTCTGTCTGTCTGTCTGTCTGTCTGTCTGTCTGTCTGTCTGTCTGTCTGTCTGTCTGTCTGTCTGTCTGTCTGTCTGTCTGTCTGTCTGTCTGTCTGTCTGTCTGTCTGTCTGTCTGTCTGTCTGTCTGTCTGTCTGTCTGTCTGTCTGTCTGTCTGTCTGTCTGTCTGTCTGTCTGTCTGTCTGTCTGTCTGTCTGTCTGTCTGTCTGTCTGTCTGTCTGTCTGTCTGTCTGTCTGTCTGTCTGTCTGTCTGTCTGTCTGTCTGTCTGTCTGTCTGTCTGTCTGTCTGTCTGTCTGTCTGTCTGTCTGTCTGTCTGTCTGTCTGTCTGTCTGTCTGTCTGTCTGTCTGTCTGTCTGTCTGTCTGTCTGTCTGTCTGTCTGTCTGTCTGTCTGTCTGTCTGTCTGTCTGTCTGTCTGTCTGTCTGTCTGTCTGTCTGTCTGTCTGTCTGTCTGTCTGTCTGTCTGTCTGTCTGTCTGTCTGTCTGTCTGTCTGTCTGTCTGTCTGTCTGTCTGTCTGTCTGTCTGTCTGTCTGTCTGTCTGTCTGTCTGTCTGTCTGTCTGTCTGTCTGTCTGTCTGTCTGTCTGTCTGTCTGTCTGTCTGTCTGTCTGTCTGTCTGTCTGTCTGTCTGTCTGTCTGTCTGTCTGTCTGTCTGTCTGTCTGTCTGTCTGTCTGTCTGTCTGTCTGTCTGTCTGTCTGTCTGCCTGCCTGCCTGACCCGGCCCAGGTTCGCCCAGTCCCTGGTGTGGAGCATCTCATTTAATTCTGAGTAGGTAAGAATCCGCTCTGCCTTCAAAATGTTGACGTGAAGATTTTCTTCCTGCAGCTGCTTCTGTATTTTTTGATCAGTAAGCTCCATTTTTAGCCGCTTGACCACCCATCTGACTGTGTTTTAATCAGTGTTTCTGATTCTGGTGTCTTGGTCCTCCTTCCTCTCACAAGTTTTTGTGTTCGTCTGTGGGTAGTCGTCGCTCTTCTTATTGGTAGTTTCATTGACTGTAGGTTCAGATACTTTATTACAGCTTGCATGCAGACTCTCCAAAGGCAGGTTCGTCTTCTTGATAGTCTGGCCGGTTTTCTCACTATGCATCTTGGAAGCTGCTTGTTTCTTTGTGCTATTACGACGTGCCATTTTCCCCCCGCTGCTTGAAATGTGTAAGGAGTCTTGGCTTGATAGCGCTGAGAAGTGCTGTCAAGCGAATCGTGTCGATATGATGGCGGAAAACACTAAAGATGCGATGATATTGTTCAACATCTTTTAGATAACTTCTTAAGTATAGAAAGATGAGTTACAATGTTATGCATTATGCATTATTTTTATGTAAACTTTAAAAATGTCTAAAAGATTGTATCATTATTCATTATAACTCATATGCCGGTACATAACTATAGACAAAGAGTTTATAAATCTTTGAAAACGATACAACAATATGACTATAAGTTATACAACAATGTTATTAAAAGTTATGCCCCTTGAAATAACTTTTTCTAGAGTTAAGTCCCTCCCTTAGCTATATATAAATTTTAATGAAAAATGAAAAATGAAATAATACTGAGTAAGCAGGCGATTTCACACTAAAAAAATATCACAGTTGGCAGCTTTGGAATGAAAGGAAGACGTGTAGAAAATTTCATCTCAATCGGATGGGCCGTTAGCGAAAAAATAAAGGACATACATATTTACATACATATTTACATACATACACTTTGTTTTATAGATATAGATGTTGCAATAACTTTGATTTGCATTTTACATTGAGTAAAACTGAGAATAAATAGACAGCTCTTGTTTGGTGTACACATGAACGTTAATTAATACGAGAATGAGTAATAGAAGTAAAATATATGCAATATATCAATACAACCTTCTCGTTGACGTCAGAACTATATTGTGCCCGACTGGCTTTTTGGCTTCTGCTGATATCCGTAATGAGAAATAGTCGGACACATAGGTAAATCACGGCAATTGCTACAAGAGCAATCCCTAGTCCAAATGTGATATATTTAATTGCTGCAGCTGGTTCACTAGCGATTGTGGCTTCTTTTAAGACTTTATGAATCTCAGTACTAACTTTACATGTTGGTGTCAGCAGGTTATTCGCACACCCATTCATACAATGTCCATTTTTTGGATCGCAGGAAGCGTTTTGTCCACCTGTAAATCAAGTTTAAATTTGCACATTTTAGTGATTTTTATTTTATTATTTTAATCATGTCAAACTGCACACTATTGCATTAATTACAAGCCAATAATACTAAAATGTAATGTGTGGCTACTGGTTTTCTGGTGACTGCCGTTTCCATCGACGATGAACGGTATTTTCCGTGGAGGCCTTTTGTGTTGACATTCTGACGGCAGCATTACGCACAGTGTACCTGTGCAGGCTGTTGGCTTGTCGAGACTCCTGTCTATTCCACTTTTCACTTAACATAGGGCAGTGAGGAGCATTTCGTGTGATATTCACTGGCACAGGAAAGAACATAATGGGGATGACCCGTTGTCTTCTTTTCGTTAACTTCTCTGTGAAGTTAGAACCGCGACTAACTAACTGACTGACTGACTGACTGACTGACTGACTGAAGGACGGACGGACGGAGGAGGGAGGGAGGGAGGGACGGACGGACGGACTGACGGACTGACGGACTGACTGTCTGACTGACTGACTAACTAATACTAAAATAAGTGTAAAGTGCAATGTAAAACAAATGACGAGTTTAGTTATTATGTGCATTATGCAATTGCTGAACATAACAATTTGGAAGTGCTATTCAACATGCATCCACAACTAATTAACATTCCTCCGCAATACTCGCAACTTCCCCGTTCAAGACGCGAATTTACAGGAAGATATAACCAACTATGGCAATGGCTACAGGCTTTACATAAAACCATTGCCACACAGTATATCTACACGTAGTGGCAATATGTGGACTTGTAAACACACAGTATATCTACACGTAGTGGCAATATGTGGACTTGTAAACACACAGTATATCTACACGTAGTGGCAATATGCGTCGGAGCGGACTTGTACACTTTAATGGGCTCTGAGGTTGGCTAGCCTAAAACGATGCCAGGAAATTTATTGGGAAAAAGACTTGGCAAGTGTGAACTGATCACAAAGAAGAAGAAGAAGAAGAAGAAGAAGAAGAAGAAGAAGAAGAAGAAGAAGAAGAAGAAGAAGAAGAAGAAGAAGAAGAAGAAGAAGAAGAAGAAGAAGAAGAAGAAGAAGAAGAAGAAGAAGAAGAAGAAGAAGAAGAAGAAGAAGAAGAAGAAGAAGAAGAAGAAGAAGAAGAAGAAGAAGGAAGAAAGAGGAATATATATATATATATATATATATATATATATATATATATATATATATATATATATATATATATATATATATATATATATATATATATTGTAATCACACGAATTAAAACAATAAGGCAAATGGGACTGATGGAATTGCTGCTGAATTCATAAAGGCAGGTGGCCATGCATTACATCTAAAGCTATACAAACTAATAATAAAAATCTGGAGGACAGAAGAATTACCCCATGACTGGAAAGAGTCATTATTGATACCTATCTTTAAGAAAGGAGACAAGTTCCAAAGTGAAAATTATAGAGGAATATCACTACTGTCCACAAGCTATAAGATACTATCCGCAATATTACTAAATAGACTAAAACCATATTCAGAAGACATATTAGGTGACTACCAGGCTGGTTTTAGACAAAACAGATCAACAATAGATCAGATATTTATCTTACGACAAATAGCCGAGAAAAATTGGGAATTTAAAAAGAGATCTCCATAACATTTTTGTGGATTTTAAAAAGGCTTATGATAGTGTCCATAGGAAAAGTCTATGGAATGCTATGCAGGAATTTGGAATACCAAGGAAGTTAATCAACATGACCAGACTATGCATGGAAGATACTTATAGTAACATATAAAGGCAGGAAATCAGACCCCTTCCGAATAACATCTGACTTGAAACAGGGTGATGCACTATCGCCGCTACTCTTCAATCTGGCTCTAGAGAAAGTTGTAAGGAAGGTAAAGGAGGAATGTGATATTGGAGGAACATCCAAGCTGCTTGGTTATGCAGATGATATAGATATTATAGGGCAAAGTGAACACAAGACATTGGAAATATTGACTCACTTAAAGGAAAAAGCCCAACAGATGGGGCTGGTTATCAACCAAGATAAGACAGAATATATGGTAATTTCAAGAGACGGAATGGCTAAAAACTCTGGCCACATACAAATAGATAATATGACCATTAAAAGAACGGAAACATTCAAATACCTGGGTACAATCTTCAACTGCTCCAACATCATAAGGGAAGAAATACAAACTAGAATCAACTCTGGAAATAAGATATACTATGCACTACAACATCTACTAAAATCAAAGGCGCTATCTCGTAACACCAAAATCACAATATACAAAACACTGATCAGACCAGTTGTGCTGTATGGCTCTGAAACCTGGAGAACAACGAAAGGAGACGAAGCCTTGTTACAAACCTTTGAGAACAAAATTTTAAGACGTATCTTTGGACCCATTAGGGATACACAAAGTGGAGAGTGGAAAAGAAGAAGTAACAAAGACATTTATGATCTGTTTAAGTCCCCGCTAATCACTGGTATCATGAAGGCTAATAGACTACAATGGCTGGGGCATATAGAAAGAATGGAAGATAATAGGGAAACAAAACTCGCTTACACTCAGGAAATAAATGACCGTAGATCCCGAGGTAGACCAAGAAGGCGGTGGAGAGATAGTGCATATACAGACCTACAAGCACTTGGAATCAACGACTGGCAAGAGAAGGTCCACCAGAGAAACGAATGGAGACGGATTGTATCTGCAGCAAAGAACCTCAATGGCTCGGAGAAGAAGAAGAAGAAGAAGATATATATATATATATATATATATATATATATATATATATATATATATATATATATATATATATATATATATATATATATATATATATATATATATATATATATATAAGGGGCGTTCATTTGAAATCTGTCCGTGCCGCACTACGCGTAATTGCGTACGTTGAACATGATCATGTCATAGTCATGTGATACGTACTGACAAATGAATAAAAGAGCAAGTGCTTATCGTCCCATGATGCATAGGTTCTGTTTCTGACCGTTGAGAAAATGGCCGGGTTGATCCAAATTCCCTCCAAAGAAGCTCAAAGAGCGGTGATTCAGTTTCTTTCATTTGAAGGATGTCCACCAGTGGACATTCATCGAAGAATGCAGGCAGCGTACGGTAACAAATGTGTGTCGAAGACAACAGTGACAGACTGGACACGAATGTTTCGGAAAGGACGTCAGTTCACGACAGATCTTCGACGGCCGGGTCCAGCGCATATTGTTGCAACAGAGTGAAGGTGATGCATTTCTCTTCCGCATAGTGGCAGGCGATGAATCATGGTGTCACCACTTTGAGCAGAGCAGCAGAAGAGAGAGCATGCAATGGAAGCATTCTGGATCACCAAAAGCCAAACAATTTAAGTTACAGGTTTCCGCTGGTAAGATTATGCTGAGCGCATTGTTTGACCATCAAGGGCTATTGTTGGCCGACTTTAAAGAACCTGGTGTCAACATCAACTCTACCCACTACTTGCAAACACTAGACAAGCTGCAAAAAGCCATCAAGAATAAACAACCTGGTATGCTTTCTCGCTGTGGCGAAACGCCAGTGGCTCATGTCCTCATGCCTTCTATAAATTTGGGGAAATAGAGGGAAACAGCTTTCGGGAACCCTCAGTTCTCTTGTTCGCTCAATCCCCAGGGAAGATACTTTAACAACACGATCTTCTTAATAGAATTATTAGAAATATATCTTTCTTCGGGGAAAACCCGATAGGGTCCCCTACACCAAATGAGCACCAGTGCAAGTTCTGGTGCAATTCATGGCCGTTCCAGCACATACCGTTTGGTAGTTGCAGCATGTCAAGTTGATTTAAAGATTAAGACAGAGGTGCAACCTACTACTGATGCAGTTGGAAAGGTAATAATTGGGTTGTGGGTGGTCCAGCCAGACCTGGACCTATAAATGTATTTTGTCTCGACGGGGAAGCTGAATTGGCGAAAAGCCAATCATAACATATGAAGAGTTGGTTGACCGTTGGCCAATCTAAATAGGCGTCTTGTTCTTGGCATAGCCGGGGAAGTGAATCTGAACAATATATCTCCCCAGAGGATTTCATTTGTTCTTGGCGGCAGATGAGCTGTTGCTATCTTTCTTTCTACGGCCTGAACTGGGCATACTGTCATCTTTCTGTAGAATATAATCATTGGATAGCTACGGTGTGCCGGAAGGAGGGAAGGGCTCCTTGGGGATGGGATCCACCAATCTATGATCTATCTTCTTGAGCCGGAAGAGGCTATCCACAGTGCTATCTCTTTTGTCTTTTAGTCGATAGGATGATGTCGGGAAGATAATGGACTTCTCTATCTCACTGAGAGAACCTGAACTCATCTGAATCTATGGGTTATTTGAGGCACTACCGGTACATTGCGGCGACAGCTCAGACAAGAGCAGCGGCCGGAAGGAGTAGTATTTTTGTTTCCTATTCTTGCTGGGAATGGGGAGCGACACTTCTTTACATACACATAATTACCCACACAACACCACAAGAGCTTTGTCGTAAGAAAGGCAGGGTTTGCAAGTGAGAGATAAGCCGGGAAATGAATGTGCCCAATAATAATAAAGGCTTGGTATGAGTGTGGAGAGTGAGTCCTGTAGGCAAAAAGTTCCTGGGGTGGTCAACCTGACGTCTACAAGCTGGAGGTCTACTCAAGCTCGGACGTAGCCAATCCAGGGGCTACCTGACAGGTCAGGCCCATTCACGAGGGCCTCTTATCTAATTAATAGAGTAAGGTAAGGGTTTGACCAGGTTATTAACTGAGGCCCTATTGGTCCTCAGGATTGTGTGATACATGAGTCAGCCCAGTCGCTCAATATTGTTTGTCATCTCCAGGGTCCTCTTCTGTTGGACGGGACTAAATCGGACAGTATCCACAGGGCTTCTATGCTAAAGCCAAATACGTCTGATGAAGCCAGGTCAAGGTATTGGCCATACCACACATGGTGTGACTAACTCTGAGAGAGAGGCAAGGTTGATCTTGGGCAAAATGACAATTTGCGGTAATGGCGCATCTCAAGTCCTTTCAGCGACATAGGCTCGAGAGCAGTTGGTTTCTTGGCTGGGCCTACGCATGATTATCCTGCATACCCATTTTGTACAGGACAGTGAAAGGCACCTATCCATTATACCTCCATGAACAATTCCCATTATTGGAAACCATAATTCATTTCCCAATCAGTGAAAACCTTGTGCCAAATTAACTCAATTGACTATGAATAGAGGTCCTCAAAAACCAGTGGCTTTGATTCTACAGAAGCCTGTTGTACGTACAACCAATTACCTGGAAGGAAGGAGATTCTTGCACACGCGGTGAGCTGTATGTGGACAGATCGGACAGTGTATGAAGCTGGGTCTGTGACGCTAGCTACCTGAGGCTCTGTGCCTGAACTTTATCTTTGTTGTGTCTGTTTAGAACTATCTGTTTTAACTGCCTTGATGTTTTCCTGTGCTGTTCTTTATTAATTTAATAAATCACGTTTTAGTTTACTCCTACGTTCACAGGTGTTATATATATGGATCAGCCAGAAATACACTTTAGAGATTAGGTCCCGAGGTCGAAAGAGAGAGTGACAGTGAGTCCAGGGAACGGAGGAGGGTTGGCAAGCAAAGACCTATCCCAGCCAGGGCTATAGAATAATATTGAAATATTGTTACATAGTTACTTGGGACCCTCCACGTAGCTTGTTACACTCGCTATGTGATTTTGTTGCACGATAATGCTCCTCCGCATGACGCAAAGATTGTGCAGGAAGCACTAGCAAGGAAGAAGTGGGAAATTCTGCAACATCCAGCCTATAGTCCTGATTTGTTACCATGTGATTTTCATTTGTTCGGACCTCTAAAAAAACTCTCAAGGGGCAACGATAAGGCGGTTTGCTGCCATATCGCCCACAGCTGTGTTTCTAACGCGGTATGCGGGATTACGAACTGCGTCCGTAACAACTTCGCCATGGAGCAGGGGTTAAAGGGCAAAACAAGGAGTAGAACACATTATAACAAATTTAAACACTGACGACATGGAACGAGTGCCCTAAATAATAGATAGGTAGTGATAAAATTGCACATGAAATGCCATCAGGACTGAATCCTAACAGAAAACAAGAAACTATTAGCAGTCCTAAATTACAGTAGGAAATGCAGCATATTGTCACACGTATGGATACAAAATATACACATATCAGTCCCAAAGAAAGTAAAAGACCGGTTAGAAATAAATGGCTACCAGCTTTTCAGTCAACGAAGCAGTGTGAGAAAACTGTTGAAATGTATTATCAATAGCAGACTAATGTTGCATATGGGACAAAAGAAAGATATCTTAACTCCCCAATAAGCAGGATTAAGAAAGTTTAGATCGACTGAATATTAAGTAACATATATAGCTCAGCAGACAAGCCGACAAACATCTGATGGCTTTGGAAATGTGGTTTCTGAGGAAAATGCAAAGAATACTATGGACAGACAGAAAAACTTCTGACTGTTTAAAAGCCTGTTATCTGTGCACAAAGTTGTGACAATTGCACCCGGAGCACTTCTATCTCCGTATATGAAAGCCTTTGTAGCACATTTTAACCTTCTTCTGAGTAGGCATACTCTTTTATTCTTCACGTCAAACCAAGTGATTTGTAGATGGGGAGCAAAAACCACTAACATCATAACTTCTTGCGGCCTAAAACAGTGTAGATAGGTCATGGAATACACTGTCACTCAGCATTTTTCAAGACAGATCAGCCTTCAACTGCGTGATGAAATGATCACAAAGCATGGTCTTATCCATCGCCGAAGTATGTTTTATTTGTGTCCTGACCCTTCTTCGTACTCTTCAAGAAGACAATGGAAGACATAATACAATGACGGCCTGCCTAGCGAATGGAGTAGAATATCGCCATGAGCTCCTGAGTAGTATAAAAAGTTCCTTTGCCATACTAAACGAGGATCCGATCTCATTTCCCCCTTCTTTGTGGTTATATGATGTCGCGACTAAAGGTCACGTGCTGGATTCCCAAGATTAATTTTTTTCTGGACTAAGGGGAAATAACTACTTCCAGTATTTCTTATCTACTTCCGATCTTAATTTTTTTTTATTAAAAGATGGCGGTTATTATTGGTTGTAGTGGGTGGGGCTTAAACACTGCCATCTTACAGAGGTTTATGGGTACATATTAGAGTTAGGGATCACAGATCTTCACATAAAAAAAATTTAAAAGTAAAAAAAAATTATTACCGATTGCGGTTATTATTGGTTGTAGTAGGTATGGCTTAGTGTCTTAATAACTATCATCATACACAGATTTCGCGGTACGGATTAGGGTTACAGATCTTCAAATGAAAACCGTAAAAACGTTTTTAAAATAAATAAAGATGTCGATTGTTATTTAATGTTGTGGGTATCACATAGTGTCTTAATAACTATCATCATACACAGATTTAGGGGTACGGATTAGGGTTTGGTGTTACCGATATTCAAATGAAAACCGTTAAAAAGTAAAAAATAATATTAATAGTGATGGTTGTTATTAGTTGCAGTGGATGTGGTTTAGTGTCTAAATCACTGTTATCATACACATGTTTAGAGGTACGCATTAGGGTTACGAATTTCATTTACATCTTATTTGTTCATTGTCCACGTTTCACATCCATACAAAAGTACAGGTTCTATGCAGTAATTCAACACTCGTTTTCTAGTTGTAATTGACATCTTATTATTAGTCAGTATGTTTTTCATCTTGAAAAAAGTTGCCTTCGCCATGACGATTCTTGTTCTAATCTCTTCAAGGCATCTCCCATCAGATGTTATGACTGTGCCGGGATAATTGTACCGATTCACTTGTTTAAGAATGTTCCTATTTAGCTGTGTATTACATTGTGTTATTTCCTTGTTCCTAGTGAGGACCATTGCTTGTGTCTTCTTACAGCGTAATTCTAACCCAAGTTGTTCACTGTGTTACAGATCCTTCTCATTTGTCTGCAGCCAATACTATATTATCCGCATATCTAATGTTATTGATGTTATGTCCCCAAAGGGTAATTACTCTCATATCATCTACAATTCTGAAAATATTTTAAGGAATAGGCTCGCCAATTAAGAAAGATTGTGGGCATGTTAAGAAAAAAGTTGGTTATACTAAATGTTAAATGTTAGCATAATTAAGAAAGATGTAAGCTAAATTAAGAAAAAAAAATGGTGGGCATGTTAAGAAATATGTATGCCAAATTAAGAAAAATGTTGGCCAAATTAAGAAATATGTATGCCAAAGTAGCAAAAATTTTGTCCAAAATAAGAAATATATCGGCCAAATAGGATATATTGTGGGTATATTAGGAAACAGGTTAACCAAATGTTTTAAAATAAATATTGTATCGGACAGAGTCGCTGTAAAACTTGTATATCCTACTTACTAAGTGATACAGGGTCGTTATAACACGTTATTATTCTCAGATGTTTACCATCAATGTTTAACATTTCTATCATCATATGCATTTCTTCTTGTTTCACTTTTTCAAATCGCTTAGTCTACTCAACAAACCACACACACAAATCTGTGCTCATTGCAATAATTCTTTCTGTTAATATTTTTAAGATGTATATGTCATTGTTGTGTGGTTTTATCTGCCACAAATCCACACTACTCATCTTTGATTGCTGGTGTTATTTTATTTCTTATTCTTCTCGTAATTCTCATTAGTAGTTTAAATACATGAACTATTTATAACTGTAACATCATGTCTATTGACATTTAAATGTTATGTTGGGTATGTATGTTAAAGGCATTTTGGAGGCGCAGATGCTTTAACTAAACAAGGAAATAGACCGTCGTGGCTTTATGTGGGTCAGTTTTACTGTTTGTAATGCTGTTTTAGTGGTGTTTGTAGTGTACTTTAGGAAAGTATCCTGTATTTGTGTATGCAAATTTACCACTGTGTATAACTGTGATAGTATTATTGGAAAGCTTATGCTACCTATGCTGTTCAGTGTTGTTTTGCCTTATATATCTGTTATTGTATCTATGAGTAAATGTTAGGTCTTAGTAGTAGTAGGTGTCTTAGTAGTAGTAGAGTTTATATGTTCTAGTAGTTAAATTTCCAGTGCGGTGATTGTTTTAAAATGTGTTATGTGTTCTTATATGTAATAGTGGCGCCGTATGAGCTGTGTATTGTAGTGTTTCTGTAAATATTAGTTTTATATTTTGTTGTTTCTGTACTATTGGGGTATATATACCATGTGCAGTGTGTCAAGCTGCTATAGTTCATACCTGTCAGGTCTTCATATGTGTTTTCTAACTTGATCTTTCATTACGGCCTGATGTGAAAACATATAGTTAAAATCTCCTTCCAATTCAGTATTTATGCATCTATAGTGGTTGATTTCATGTTGACAAATAGTCTACATGTGATCTCTTAGGAAATTTTTATAAAGGCATGATAAGTTACAATTACACAATAGTTAAACTGTCACTTACATATACAGTTTTATATCAATAAAGTGATTATGAGGTACTATGGTGAAATTACTTGGAACTCCTCACCTTTGCTAATGACAACGGAGGAACTATTATCATAATTGCATATGATTAAAACATAAATGCAATTATTATAAGTAAAATGTTTTTGACTATAGTTAGAAAGGTAACCTATTTTATGACCACCCATTTTGCATTTATCGGGAGTGGGGTGCCAGATCAGGGGTAAACCAATCATAGCTTAGGTCACGTTAGAGGCACTCACGACCTTCGTGACGGAAAAAAGATCCTTCCGATCTGTCTATTCAGTTTCAAGCTCTCGTTTATAGAACACCATGGAATAATTCAGGCGGGTGTCCGCCTTGTAAGACCAATTAAGAGATAACTGTTCATGTGAATTAGAAAGTTAGAATACAGAGATCAGTAGGGTATGAACTCTCTATAACAGGGGTTGACAAACTACGGCCCGGCAACTGATTTTATGCGGCCCGCGAGGGCATTTAGAAACAAAATTTTTTAATTTCGTTTTCAAAGTTATTTTGTTTGAATTTTACAGTATTTCATGTACCGTTATTATTGTTTTAACATTTTTGATAAAATTTCTTTCTAATTATCTGTTTTTGTAAACAGTCCTTGACCTTCGCAATGTAATGCTTACTCTTCTTCTTTCATTCGCCTTAAATATGTCTATAGCTGCAATGTTGCCTCTTGTATGAATTTAACTGCCCTTTTTAGTTCACTCAGCAGTCCATAAAGATTATCTTCCACTGTCGTCTCTCTAAGCCAGAAGGTTTGCCAAGACATGTTGTAATTTGGGCAGTCTTTGAGTATGTGCTCTGCTGTCTGCGACGCCAATCCAAATGTGCACATGGCTGATTCACCAATCCTGAATCTTGTATACATGTGGTTGCGTAATCTATTGTGTCCTATTCTGAGGCGCAGAATAATGACTTATTCTGGTCTGTCCATAATGTGGTTGTCGTCTTAAGCAGGTTTTGGTGGCCTTCTGACTGATTTGATCATTCTTTTCATTTGGTGGTATGCAACGGGCACACCAGGCTGTTCTTCTTTTGTTCCTTCCTTAGCCAATCGTTCCGTTCTGTCGTTTCCGGGTACTCCACAGTGGGATGGTATACAGTGTATGGTGACCTTATGCTGATTGCTAAGTTAAGAAAATAGTGTCCTTAGCACTGGCAATTTCCCAGACAGCATTTCGTTTTCGTTGAGGTGAGTTCCTTGCAAGCAACATACTTTTCTTGGTCCAAGATGTTGTCTAGTTGGTTTTTTTTTTTTTTTGTTGGTTGCTGACTCCCTACGCATTCCAGTGCATTAGTTTAGTCTTTGTTTGGTATGGCCAGGCGCTCTATTCTCAGGTCCCCTGGCTCCACATGACATCTGAGAAGGACCTCTAGTAGCTGTGGTTGGACCCTTTCGAGCACAGGGCCCGGCACTGCACCTGCCTGGGGTCCAAAGCCAGGCGAGCGCCACAACATTTAGCAGTAGTCGACATATTTCATTACGCGAGATTGCATGGCATCCTGATTTCTCTGGTGCGCTTCATGGCGGGTTGCCTCCGTCTTCAGCACCTTTCCTTTGCTTGAGCAGACTGTGGTCTTACTCGAGTTTAAGTGTGTAGGCACCCAAACACATGTCTGCGCATGCATGTACGAGCATACACATCTAGAGCATTCTGGTTATTGCCAATGACTCGCCGCCGCCCTTTCTCCTGTTAGTTAAAACAGTTCCGCCACGAGAAGGCCAGGAGTTGGACTTTTGCTGCATCGGTGATGAATGCACGAGCCATTGGGGTATTTATGCAAGGTTGGGCGCTCACCCCAAACTCGCTCCGGCTACATACAGTAACATTTGGAACCATGTAATGCTAAAATGCGAATTTATCGGTTTCTCGACATGTAACAATTTAATAAGGATGATTTTATCAAAAACAGATATTTCTCGGGTGAATAAAATGATTTATTTTGCAAGAAAATATTAAATTTAAAAGTTTTTTGCTGTTATAAATTATTTCCACATTTACAATGTTCAAATTAATTTATTTGTTATAGTAGTCTTGATATATTTCTGAAATTTATTCTGAGTTTACTACTTGTTTTCCAAATATTATATTTTCACACACAGCCGGATGTAGGTTTTGTTTCATTTCCGTGTTAAAGTTTTGTGCAATTCTAACTGTTCGAATTTTATTAAAACAATAAGTGTCAATAATAAACGTGAGACTGAAGATGAATGCCATGTTTTCAATGATGAATGGACAACTAAGTACTGTTTTATAAAAGTACGTAGCAAATCAGTTTGCTTGTTGTGTCGTGAGTCAGTGGCTGTCTTCAAGTACAATTTAAAAAGACATCCAAAAAAAAAAAAAAACATTCCGTTTTCTGATATAATTTAACAACCGAAGAGAGGAAAAGGAAATGCCTGGAGTTGGTGAAAAATATTGAGAAACAGCAAACTGTTTTCACTAAACAGTCTTCAATTCAAGATGCTGCAACTGAAGCTAGTCTTGTGCTGTCACACAGAATTGTAAAACAGAACAAGCCATTTTCTGATGGCGAGTTCATCAAGGAATGTTTGCTAGATGCAGCAAACATTATGTGTCCAGAACAACCAACCACCCACCCACCCACCCACCCACCCACCCACCCACCCACCCACCCACCCACCCACCCACCCACCCACCCACCCACACACACACACACACACACACACACACACACACACACACACACACACACACACTTGACAACATTACTTTATCAAAAAGAACTGTGGGCAGGCGTGTTGACAAGATAAGTGACAATTTGATGCATAAACTTTAAGATGCAAGTAAACAATTTTTGTGGTACTCTCTTGCATTGGATGAGAGTACCGATGTACATGATACTGCCCAATTATTGATATTTATACGTGGAATAAACACTTCTTTCAAACTCACTGAAGTGTTACTGAGTGTTCAGTCACTCAAAGACACAACCACAGGCCATGATATATTTAATGCTGTTACTAACTGTATTGAAAAAACTGGCCTGGCTTGGAACAAGATGGCAAGTGTTACAACTGACGGAGCTCGTGTTTTGACTGGAAAAAATGTAGATCTGGTAAAGTTGATAAGTGATAAGATTAAAGCAGAATATCCAGACAACACTTTATTGCCACTTCACTGTGTGATTCATCAAGAAAGTCTGTGTAAAACTGTTTTGAATATCAAGAATGTTATTGATCAGTGTCATCAACCTCATCAGATCAAGATGACTTAATCACAAACAGTTCAAGGCATTACTTGACGATTTGGAAACTGAACATTCCGATGCTCTGTACCACACCAGTGTTCGATTGCTGAGTTTCGGCAAGGTGATGAGGCGAGTGTGGGAACTCAGAGAAGAAATAGCGATGCTCCTAGAGATGAAGAGCATTGAATGTGACTGTAATATTAACATTGTCAATAAAGAGTGGAAGTTAGACTTTTTGTTTGCCATTGAAATTATGGAAAAGTTAAATGAACTGAATGTCAAACTTCGGGGCAATGGTGTGTTTGCACATGAATTGTATGTACATGTAAAATCATTTCAGGTAAAACTCTCACTGTTCTCCAGACAAGCAAATGAAAATAAAAAGATTTTGTCACTTCCTTTTGCTGAAACAAGAAACCATTTCTGGTGAAATCACTGAAAAGTACAAAGCTCAGTTAGATGCATTGATTGAAGAATTTGGATGGAGATTCCAAGATTTTAAGAACTTAGAGCCACAGTTCAATATTCTCAGTTCCTCTTTTAGTGCAGAAGCTGATACAGCCACAGAGGACATACAGTTGGAGCTGCTTGACTTACAAGCAGATCATGACCTGAAAGAGAAATTCAAGTCAGATGGTTTGCTGGATTTCTTTGGATCTTTATCACAAGAATCATTTCCCAACTTGAAAAACTTTGCAGCTAAACTTTTATCATTGTTTGGATCAACATACATTTGCGAAATTTTTATTGTCGGACTGCAACTTGCATGCTGTCATGTGAATTTCAACAAGTAAACTTGCACCATATTTCAAGAATATTGTCAAAAAGTGCAAACAGTTACATACATCTAATTAGAAATCAACAATTATAGTGACAATGTAGTAGGTTTGTGTCTAAATTAAAGCCATTGATAGACAATAAAGAATATATGTTATAATAACAAGTTGTAATATCTTGTTAACAAATTAGTAAAAGTTCTTGTCCATATTGTCAAATATAATGTATAAGTGTATAAGTAAAATAAAATTGCAATAATTAGTTATTTAACACTGATTAATAATCCATAAATAATTAATAATTACTTATTGTCATAGGCTGTTGTATACTGGCAAGAGAAGGTCCACCAGAGAAACGAATGGAGACGGATTGTATTTGCAGCAAAGAACCTCAATGGCTCGGAACGCTGAAGAAGAAGAAGAGAGAAAGAGTGTTGAAGTGCTACAAAGAACCTGTACTTTTGTATGGATGTGAAGCGTGGACAATGAGCAGTCAAGCTGAAAAACAGCTGATGGCTGTGGAAATGTGGTTTTAGAGGAAAATGCAAAGAATACCATGGACAGACAGAAAACCAATGCTACAAGAAATAAATGGCAAGATCGAAGGGAAGAGACCAAGAGAAAGACCGAGAAGTAAATACCTGGATGGCTTGGCCACGTGGCATGGTCGAGACAAGAACACTGAGCTAATCCACGACTCTGGTGATCGAGTGAGATGTCAGAATATGACCGCCCACGCTTTTCGGCATGGCACATGATGGATGGAATTGAATAGTGTAAACCACAACTTATATCTTAACATGGCAAAAACAAAGATAATGCATACCCACAAAACTACTATGGAGAAAGAAATTATGTTAATAAGGACAAATTGGAGGTGGTGAAAAATTTCGAAAATCTTAGGTCATTGATTACCAACAACGGTGACACAATGAAAGAAGTTAAAAGACAAATATCTATTGCTCTTCAAACAGTAAAACAACTGAATAAATTGTGGAGATGAACAGATAGAACTTAAACATTAGATTTTTAAGAGCATTTATCTTTCCCATCGCAACATACGCCTGTGAGACCTGGACACTTACTGAACAAGCTGAGACGCGAAGGTGTTTCCAAGGCACCAGGGTCAGGTTCCATACTGGCCAAGACCTACTAACATGTCCTAGTCGTGCGTCCTGGGCAACGGGTCCCTTCGGGGTCCTGGCTAACGTGGTAGGATCGCTGATTCTTCTGAAGACGGAGAGTATCTGCATGCATGGCGAGGAACCAGCAGTCTGCACACCAATAAGCCAGACATGGGACAACGGATATTCACGCAAACCGCAGTCCGGTATGCCATCACACTGATGTTGGACAACAGGATGTCTTCATCCGACATACAGGACTTCACGCTGGAGTTCACGACCGGCGAACGCAAGCAAGCAAGCAAGCATTAAACAAGCTGAACTGCGCATAAATGCCTTTGAATTTAAATGTTATAGACGAGTTCTAAGAATATCTTTATAAAGAAAAGAACAAATGCTTAAATACTTCAAGAGCTGAACATTGAAGAAGGCTGGCTATTAAAGACGATAAAACAACGAAAATTGAAATATTTTGGTCACTTGAAACTTCATGAAAGTTTGGCGAGAAAAATAATGAAGAGGAATATGCCTGGGGAGACAGGAAGAGGAAGGCCAAAGTACAGGATATAGCGGATGATCTTCAGATGGGTGTATCGGACTCAGAGCATCTTGCTTATGATCGAGAGGTTCTCCGGAAGGCTATTATGTAAGCGAGGTTCTACAAAGGACATGCTACTGAATGAATGAATGAATGCCTGTGCAAATGTGGTTTCTGGGGAAAATGCAAAGAATACCATGAACAGACAGAAAAACCAATGACCAAGTACTACAGGAGACAAATGAAAATCGTAAATTGATTAGAGAAATTAGACGTAGACAGTCAACATTTTTTAGACATGTTATGAGAAGAAATGAATTGGAGAACTTAATGACAACTGGCAAGATCGAAGGGAACAGACCAAGAGGAAGACCGAGAGGAAAATACCTGGATGGCTTGGTCACATGGCATGGACGAGACAGGAACACTGAGCTGATCCACGACACTGGTGATCGAGTGAAATGGCGAGTCATGACCGCCCATGCTTTCCGGCATGGCACATTATTGATTGATAGAAGAAATATCCACCACCAAACAGAGCATTATATTCACCTCTATGCTACTGACGAGGTGACGCCTCGATAGCTATGAGAACATCACGCTAACTATGGTAGCGCTGATGTAAAAACGAATTCCTATCTAAGTATAGCGTCATAATGGCAAATAATGACGTTAAGTGACGCGGCTGATATATATTAACGTTGACGTCGTATTTTGCTCTATCCTGTTTTCGACACCCTTGGACAAGGTGGGTTACCCATTTAGTTACCACCCCCTTCCTATCAGGGTTAAGTGAAGCCATGGAGGCAGGTGGTGGATGGTGTGAGAGCAGCCGACACGTGGTATGTTGGGAGTAGAATGCAGTACCCACCTTGGCCTACCCCGTAATGAAGTTAAGCTAAGAGGATGGGACTAATTTCGTCTGGAGGGAATGCGTCTTTGGACGCCAAAGTGCCCCATATTAGCTCAGGAAATCTAGGGGTTTCCCCGGAATTTTAAATACTTCCCTCCAAACTTTGCCTTCCCTAAAAGAGATACTTATTCAGCTCGTGAACCCCCACCTGTATCCATTTTCCCTTATAGGTGAAATGAGTACAAGCAAATTTATATAATTATAAGTTCTCTTTTATGAGTAATCTGGAATCTGTGGGAGTTTACAATAGAACAGGACGTTGCTGTCTATTCGTGGTTACCCAGCCACCTATCGTTCCATATTCTACAAATAAGTGATGTAGTAAAGTTAACTAAACACATATATACAAGTTTTGTCACATCACAATGTACCCGACAAAAAGAAGAAAGTAAAAGTACAATCTGTTTATTGAATAAAATGCTGTGGAGATAAAGTCAGTGAAGCAAACCTGAATACATGAAATTCAATCATTAAATCACGAGATAATGGCAATATGTCCAATATAGAACATTTAACTCCCAGTAGATCCACAAATGATTTCATTCAGTTAGCCACTGTGCCTAACCACAAGTTCTTCCAAAATTGTCTCTGAGCTACACAAGGTATTATGTGAGTTTCCATGGAATTGTGAAAACGTTTGTAAAATTAAACAGTCTCTACACCAAATAAGAATTGAGGTTGTTCTAATAATTGTTCTCAATTCATTAAATGTGATTGTTCTCAAATTTGTATAAGTTCATTGAGTACAGTTGAATTTATTCCTTGATGGTATGATAGTTGATGGTATGATAGGACTGGTCTGACATGCTGGCTTTTGACAGATTACCTAGAATACTTAGCACTAAGGTCTCTGGGAAGCTATTTGGTTAGCAGCTCCTCGGTGAATCGTTTTCTAATAGCTAATTCTGGGTAACTAACCACTTGACACAGTGCAAGTATCCCTGATTAGTTCCCCAGCTGATCATTGGCATTGGTTCTGGTTTTGTTTCTTCCCCACTCAACAGTCTGTCCATCCATGAGATAAGTTGGCAATATATCTGCAATATTTCTGAGTTAATTTGCAATATTTCTTAGATAATCTGCAATATTTCTGAGATAATCTGCAAAATCTCAGCGATAATCTGCGATATTCTGCAAGCACCGTCTTCTTCACCTGACACATAAGTCAGCTACGTATCTGTTACACAGAGACAATCCAACATGAATCAGGCAAGGGACATACAAGTTCTAGAAACTCCATTATGAAAAACACAACCGGCTTCCATGAGGGTCTAACTTTATGTGCCAAATCAAGGCGTTCTTCTTCCCAACAGCCCTTGCGGCGACGCTATTCTTGCTAGG
Organism: Cepaea hortensis; assembly: GCA_963921405.1. Lineage (NCBI taxonomy): Eukaryota > Metazoa > Mollusca > Gastropoda > Stylommatophora > Helicidae > Cepaea > Cepaea hortensis. The sequence continues at coordinate 116,884,995 of OY992879.1, forward strand.
TCAACCAATGGTTTTACTGGATTCGAACACCTGACCTGTCCATCAATGTGTGACACAGCTATTATTAGCAGTGATGCCACATTCCTAACATTCCGATGCTCTCTTGTGCGGACACTTTTGTAGAAAACTGTGTTTTGAAGTAGTGATGTGCAGTGGTGTAACGAACTGAAGGCGCAATATGCGACACCACCCCTTCCTATCAGGGTTAAGTGAAGCCATGGAGGCAGGTGGTGGATGGTGTGCGAGCAGCCGACATATTGTTGTTGGTTATGGTCTGCACTCTGCGGTGATAGGCAGATCTCATCAGTAGTGACAATGGTTATGGCCACCGTCTAGTACAGTCATTGCCAGAAGGAAAACAAACGCAAGCTACCTTCTGCAAAACGTTTCAAAACAAAAACAAAAAACAAAAACAAAAAAACAAACAAACAAACCCAGTAACCATGAAAAAAAAAAACATAATGAGAAAGAGATCTGGTTTTGAGACCCCCAAGCCAGGCAGATAAGATAACACTTATGACGTGACGCAAGGGCCAGTACTAGTAATCGTGAAGACGGAGATATCCCGAGGGTGTTCCAAAGGAAGTCGTATGTGTCAAATAAAGAAGCAGAGTGAGACTAGGAACGTGGAATGTGAGAAGTCTGCATGAGGGGAAGCTCAAGGTAGTATGTGATGAGATTGAGAGGTTACAAATTAATATTTTAGAAATTAATCGCTGGAGATGAAATATAAATTTTAAAAATTAAAATTGAAGTCTTTTCATATATTCTATTAGAGACTTCGGAGGCCAGAGCGGAGTGACATTTTCTTTTCATAAAACATCAGCAAAAGCGTTAATTGGATATAACCTGGTTAATGATAGAATTCTCACTATCAGACTTAGAAGCCCTCCAAAAGAAAAACACAACTTTCATACATATATATGACCTATATCAACAGCAGAGGATGGCGAAATTGAAGATATCTACAGCACTCTGCAAGACACATTAGATAATATTGGTCATAATGACATAACAATGCTAATAGGCTATTTTAATGCAAAAGTAGGTACAGGAAGAACTGAACATGAAAGATTCGTTTTATGAATAATTTGATTGGGGAACAGAAATGATGCAAGTGACAAATTAATGAGTTAACGATAGCCAGCACAGTTTTCCAAAACATCCAAGAAGACTCTTCCCATGGAAATCCCCGGACAGTACTACCAAAAACCAGTTAGATTATATTTTAATACAAAGAAGATGAGGATAAAGCATAACATCAACAAAAACCCCACAGAGTGCAGACTGTGATACAGATCAACAGCTATTAGAAGCACATGTGAAATTAAAACTCAAAAAGCTTACTTGAGGCCCGAGGCCATTTCGCTTTGATCTCACAAAATTACCAGATGAATACACCCTAGAAGTGAAGAATCGTGTTGGGGTCTTGATGTCTATATAGGAGGAGATTACACCTGATGAATTGGCAGTCTACTCTAGCGATATCTTGATAACTGCAACCAAAAAATGTAATTCCGACCGAGAATAAGCAACATAACTCATGGATTACATCAGAAATGTTAGAATTAATAAAACAACAAAGGGAACTGAAAAAGAGAAAGAAATAAAAAGGGGGGGGGGGGAGGACACCGATACAGTAGGGTGAAGTACACATTTTGAGCACGAGAAAGAAGAAAGAAAACAAAAAGGGACAAAAACCAATATATACATGATTGTTGTACTATAGTAGAGCAATATAATTAGAATGGAAGAGATTACGAAATATTCAAAGAAATAAAGTTATTGACAAGAATTGTTCAACCTCAATTACATCTTATCTGTGACAATTTGGGAAATACTGTAACATAATCTAGAAAAATAAATCTAGAAAGATGTCAGGAATACTGCAGGTGAATTATGATATGAATGACTGTGAGATATGGATGATATACATGAACCGATGTAAGCAAAGACAGAACCTGAACCCTCATTAGATGAAATTGTATGAGCAATAAAGAACCTGAAGAATGGTAAATCACCAGGATGTGATGAGATACCAGCTGAACTAATTAAAGCGGGAATTAAATCTATCACGCATTAGGTAAAAAAAAATATGGAAATTTTGTATATGGCCAAAATTTTGGAAGATAACTATCTTGGTTTCAATACAAAAAAAAAAAAAAAAAAAGCAACCTGAAATTATGCACCCACTATAGAACTGTTGCCCTGATCAGTTATGCAAGTAAATTTCTACTAAAAGTCATAATGGGAACACTTCTTAAGAAAATGGAAGAAGAGATTAACGTGGTTCAAGCTGCGAGTTAGACACGGAAGTGGAACAAGAGATAATATTCTCAACATGCATTTAATAATAGAGAGGTGTAGAGAATTTAATATAAACATAATGTCATGTTTTTAGATTATTCAAAGACTTTTGACTGTGTAAAATATCTATCAGCAACTTTTCTAAAATCATGAGGAAAATGGGCTTTCCTTCACATGTTGTACAACTCATAAAAATGCTCTATCTGGACTAATAAACAGAGATAAGAATAGATGGCGAAATTCAGATTGGTTTGATATCAAGCAAGGAGTCAGTCAAGGCTGTGTGCTGTCCCTCTGTTTGTGTAACTTGTAAGTTGAAAATATGAGAAATGTCAGAGATTATATAACTCAGGAGCAATATGATGCCCTAAATATCGGTGGTCATGAAATACCCGAGATTCGATATGCTGATGAAACAGTATTACTATCCATATTACAGAATGGTATAGGCAAACTAATAATCTCAACCCAAAAGAATAGTGAAAAATAATAAATGAAGAATAGTGTGAAGAATAGTATCAACAGTGGCTGTGTCACCAGGACAGCAAGCCGTCCAGGTGATGAGGACAGTGCTATTGACCTGGCACTGGTTTCTCCTTCACTCACTACAGTGTGTAGATGGGGTGTCCTGGGGTACCACGGCAACGACCACCACCCTAGCAGCATATTGGTGGAGAAAGGCATAACCAGGCAGCACAAGTTAACGGTGAAGACTTTCTAGTATGACAGTACAGGGCAAGATATGGTGAGTAAAATAAGATGTGACAAGCGCAGAAAGCTTCACGGCAGGAAAAAAATCTGGGACCAGCCACCTTGGTGGAATTTCGAGGTGGAGAAGGCCTGGGTGGATAGGCGTAGTGCTGTAAGGAGCTGGCAAAATGCCAAGAAGAACAGAGCTGGCCATCCTAGTACCTGCATGCACTTAGAAAGAGAAATGCACACAAATGTAAGCTATTTCACAAAAATGGTCAAGGTGGTTAGAAGTGAAAAATGGGCAGAGGTATGTCAAAGAGTAAGCACAGACAAGTCATTCATAAATAAAATAAATAAATTTAGAGTAGGAACATGGAATGTTAGGACATTAAATGAGCTAGGAAAGTTGAAAAATGTTCTAAGAGAGATGGATAGCATGAAATTGAATAGGTGTTAGTGAGATGAGATGGAAGGAATCGGGCAAAATTATAGCTGACAATCACACAATAATTTATTCTGGAGGGGATACACATGAAAAAGGTGTAGGAATAATATTAGACGAAAACACAGCCAAGTCAATTAATGGATACTGGTGTATTTCAGATAGAGTTATTATGGTAAAAATCAAAGGCAAACCAATAGACATAAATATTATACAAGTATATGCACCAACAGCAAGCAGTAGTGATGAAGAAATACAACACTTTTACGACGAAATAGAAATGGCGATGGCTCAAATTGGATCACAAGAAATAAAAATAATACTTGGTGATTTTAATGCAAAAGTAGGAAAGGGAAAAATGGAGGATGTAGTGGGGAATTATGGTTTAGGTACAAGAAATGAAAGAGGGGAAAAGCTAATAGAATGGGCAAATATCAGTGAGATGATAATTGGAAACACATGGTTTAAACACCATAAAAGACGACTGTACACATGGATAAGCCCTGATAAGAAAATACGCAACCAAATTGACTACATACTAATTAATAAAACATTTAGAAATGCTTTAATTAATGTAAAGACAATGCCTGGTGCTGACTGTAATAGTGATCATGTACCACTATGTGGACAAATAAAAGTAAGATTAAAGAGAGGGAAAAAAATGGTTAAGAACATGAGACTTAATAAAGAGGTTCTGAAAATAGATAAAGAAATGCAAGAACAATACAGAGTGACTGTGAAAAATAGGTACAATGCAATAACTAAAATACAGAGTATAGACGAACAATGGGAAATGTTAAGGGACTCCATTCATCAAACTAGCAAAGAAGTATTACCGGAGAGAGGCAAAATAGCTAAGAAAAAATTGATGAATGAAGATATCTTAAAACTGATGGACAAAAGAAAACAGAGTAAAAATGATAAACAAGAATACGCTAAGATAAATAAAGAAATAAAAGATAAATGTGGGAAGGCTAAAGAAAGTTGGTTAAACGAGCAATGCAAAAAAATTGAATTAAATGCCATTAAAGATAAAAAATTTTGCACAGACAAATCAGTGAGCTTACAGGAAGAAAAATAAGAATAAATACAGGGTGTTTGAAATCAAAAACAGGAAAGATAATATTAGAGGAAGATGCTATAATGAAGAGGTGGAATGAGTATATAAGAGAATTATATGAAGGAGAAAGGGCAGAATTAACAGAAGATAGTAACTTAGAAGGTCCACCTATTCTGAAAGAAGAAGTCGCTGACGCTATGAAACGTATGAAGAAAGGAAAAACAGCTGGGCCAGATGAAATCACAATAGAAGAATTAGAAGTATTGGGAGAATTTGGAGTAGATATATTAACCAAAATGTTGAATGATATTTACAGCAGTGGATATTTACCCAGTGATATGCTGAAATCTTTATTTATAGCTATACCAAAAAAAGACCAGGAGCAATTGATTGTGAAGATTTTCGTACAATTAACCTTATAAACCATATCACTAAGCTTCTACTCAGAATCATAATGAGAAGAATCAAAAAGAAAATAAAAATGGAAATTAGAGAAGAACAGTATGGATTTGTGGAAGGAAAGGGCACAAACAATGCAATTTATACATTACGGACACTAATAGAAAGGTCAATAGAGAAACAGAGAGACATATATTTGTGCTTCATAGATTATACTAAGGCATTTGATAAAGTAAAACATGATGAACTGATTAAAATGTTGGAAGATATCAACATTGATGGAAAAGATTTAAGAATAATAAAGAATGTTTACTGGAACCAAGTAGCAGCAATTAACATGGGAAATAAAGAGGGTAGTTACGAACAAATAAAGCTAGGAGTACGACAAGGGTGTGTCTTGTCACCAGATCTTTTCTCCCTGTATAGCGAAGTAATAATGAGAGAGATCAAAGAGATGCCATGAATACTAGTTGGAGGTTATAATATAAATAATATACGCTATGCAGATGACACAGTATTGGTGGCGGATAATTCAACAGACCTACAACAATTATTAGACGTTGTAGTAACAGAGAGTGCAAGGAAAGGACTCTCCTTGAATATCAAGAAAACAGTAACAAAGGTAATATCAAAGAAAATGGTGACACCAAAATGTGACATAGAAATAGAAGGGAAAATCCTTAACCAAGTTGATAATTTTAGATACCTAGGGGCATTTATAACATCAGATGGAAGATGTACAACAGAGATTAGGAGTAGAATAGGGCAGGCAAAAGCCGCTTTTCAGAAAATGAAGAGTATCTTATGCAATAAGTCACTATCACTGAATGTTAGAAAGAGAGTGCTGAAATGCTATGTAGAACCAGTTTTGCTGTATGGCAGTGAATCTTGGAACGTAAATGAACAAATTAAGAAGAAATTAGAAGCAACAGAGATGTGGTTCCTGAGACGAATGTTGCGAATTCCTTGGACTGTCAGAGTAACTAACGACGACTGCCTGAAACAGGCTAATGAAACTAGAACATTATATACAACAATAAGACAGAGACAAACATCTTTCTTCGGTCACGTGATGAGAAGAGAGGCATTGGAGAACATCGTAACAACTGGAAAGATCGAGGGGAAGAGAGGCAGAGGTAGACCAAGAGAAGTGATGCTGGATGGATTGAGACGGTGGCATGGAGGAATATCAGCACCAGAGTTGATCCAGAAAACCAAAGACCGAGATATATGGAGAGCCATGAACGCCTACGCCAGCCGGCACGGCACTTGATGATGATGATGAAAGATACAAACAAATATGCACAGACCAATCAGTGAGCTCACGTGAAGAAAAATAAGAGTAAATTAGTTAGTCTTTCCTCTTGAGCCTAAGGCGGCGCATAGGGCATAAGTCCTGTCTCTCCATGCCTGGCGGTTCGCTGCTTTCTGTTGTAGATCTTGGATATTTACTTGGCCATTGAATGAGCCTTCTCTAATGATGGTTCTACGCAGGGTCTCTCTTGGTCTTCCCCGTTTTCTTTTCCCTACCGGTGACCATATGAGGGCTTGGTAGGGGAGTCTTGTCTTGTCCATTCTGAGTACATGGCCGATGTAGTTCCAACGGCGTCTTCTTATGAAATTGGATACTGTATCTTGCTTAGTCTCTTGTCTTATTTGCGAATTGGTTCTGAAGTCTGTGCAGTGGATGTTTAGAAGTCTTCTAAGACATTTGTTCTCAAAATTGTCTAATTTTGTATCTAAAGCTACCGTTGATTTCCAACTTTCACATCCATACGTTAACATTGGAATCACACAAGAGTTGAAGATTTTAAGTTTTGTGTGTTTGCTGAGTGTCTTTGACTTCCAGATGTTTGACAGTTTATTGAAGGCACTAGATGCCAGTGCGATTCTAGATGATATTTCTGGTGTTGAGTCCCCTTTAGATGTCATTTTGCTTCCTAGGTATGTGAATCTGTTGACGTTTTCAAGAACGTAGCTGTTCAATTTGGTGTCATCTGAACTGTTGGTAAGATCAATAGTCTTTGTTTTTGTGGTGTTAATTTTGAGACCAATTTGCCCTGAAACATTTTGGAGGTGGTTTATTTTCTCTTGGGCATCCAGGTGTGTTGAACTCAAAAGCACTATGTCGTCGGCAAAGTCCAGGTCCTCTAGAATGTTGTCAACCCAATGGATACCCATATTTGTGTTGTTTGTGCATTTGCGCATGACCCAATCGATAGCTATTCCAAAAAGCATCGGTGATAAGACACAACCCTGTTTCACTCCTGTTTCGACTGAGAACCAGTCAGAGTTGCCTGTTTCTGTTCTTACGCAGCAACGTGTCTCTTTGTAGAAAGATTTTATGACATTGGTATATTTGGTAGGAAAACCATAGATGTTAAGTAGATTCCCAAGTGAAGGACGGTGGATGCTGTCGAAGGCTTTTTGAAAGTCGACAAAGTTGGTGATTAATTTCGACTGGTATTCTAAGAGTAAATACAGGGTGTTTAAAGTCAAAAACAGAAAAAGATATTATTGGAGGAAGGTGTTGTAATGAAAAGGTGGAATCCGTTTATAAGAGAAAGATATGATGGAGAAAGAGAAGAATTAAAAGAAGAAAGTAACGTAGAAGGTCCACTTATTCTAAAAGAAGACGTCGCTGACGCTATGAAACATATGAAGAAAAGAAAAACAGCTGGGCCAGATGAAATCACAATAGAAGAATTAGAAGTATTGGGATAATTTGGAGTAGATATGTTAACTAACATGTTGAATGATATTTACAGTAGTGGATTTTTCTCCAGTGACATGCTGAAATCTGTATTTATAGCTACACCAAAAAGACAAGGAGCAATTGAATGTGAAGATTTACGAACCATTAACCTCATACACCATATCACTAAGCTTCTACTCAGAATCATCATGAGAAGAACCAGAAAGAAAATAAAAATGGAAATTAGTGAAGAACAGTATGGATATGTGAAGGGAAAGGGCATAAACAATGCAATATATACATTACGGACAGTAATAGAAAGGTCAATAGAGAAACAAATAGACATATTTGTGCTTCATAGATTATACTAAGGCATTTGATAAAGTAAAACATGATGAACTGATTAAAATGTTGGAAGATATCAACATTGAAGTGAAAGATTTAAGAATAATAAAGAATATTTACTGGAACCAAGTAGCAGCAATTAAAATGTGAAATAAAGAGGGTATTTACGATAAGATAAAGCTAGGAGTACGACAGGGGTGTGTCTTGTCACCAGATCTCTTCTCCCTATATACCGAAGTAATAATGAAAGAGATCAAAGAAAAAAATTTTCCACCACCTCCAATTTTTCATCAAAGAAAATGGTGACACCAAAATGTGACATAGAAATAGAAGGAAAATTTTTTAACCAAGTAGAAAATTTTAGATACCTAGGGGCATTTATAATATCAGATGGAAGATTACAACAGAGATTAAGAGCAGAATATATATATATATATATATATATATATATATATATATATATATATATATATATATATATATATATATATTACTCTTACTCACACATTTACTCACACATTTACAACTTACTCACACCAAGAGAAACATTTAAACAGCTTTCATGTGCGGTGTCTGCGAAGAATTCTTGGTATTAAGTGGCAAGACAAAATCACAAATACTGAAGTATTGGAAAGATCAGGTTGTGTGACAGTTTATTCCATGCTCAGTCTTCGTAGACTTAGATGGATAGGACATCTTAGAAGGATGGATGATGGTAGAATACCAAAGGACATCTTTTTTGGTGAATCACAGATGGGTAAGAGATCTCAGGATCGGCCTCTGCTACGATACAAAGATGTGTGTAAGCGGGACATGATTGATACAGGCATTGATAATGCACACTGGGAGCAAGTCACCTCTGAACGTGTTGCATGGAGGGTAAACATCAGAAATGGAATAAAGACAAAGGAGAAAATTATTGCAGATAAGTCACACACCGAGCGTTTGAGACGTAAGATGGTGCATGATGGTAGAAATAACCACGTGTTCACATGCACCCACTGTGAACGGACATTTACAGCGCAAATTGGCCTTATCAGTCACATGCACTACCGCCATAAGTAAAAGTTATTATGCCTTTTTAAAGCCCAAACTATCGTCTGTCAAGACGGCAAGGTGCCAATGAATGAATATATATATATATATATATATATATATATATATATATATATATATATATATATATATATATATATATATATATATATATATGTATATATATATATATATATAAAATATCATATCTCATATCATCTCATAATGTTCCTCTTGTACCTTGCGGTGTCGAGGTGACGTATAAACAGCGGGAGAATGCCCTCTTATGGGCTTCATATATCGATATTCCCATGGACTCTGTTATTCCCTGTGTCCATCGTTTACGCGGTCGGCCTCTTCCTCCGTTTCCCTCTGGTCTGTACATCATTGCTTGTTATGGTATACTGTTAGTTGGTAACCTACTTGCATGGCCAAACCATTTGACTTGCTGCCTTCTAATAAAATCTAGTGCAGCTGTAAACCCCCCCCCCCCAACCCCCACACTTAAGTCCTGATGTCTTACCTCTTCTTGATACATTGAGTATTCTTCTCAGGAATCTCATTTCTGTTGTGATTTTTCTTTTCTCTTTTTCTGTCATTGTCCAGGTTTGGCATTGGTAACATAGAGTTGGTAGGAAGATTGTGTTGTAAAGTGCTTTCTTAGTAGTTATTGATACATGCTTGTTCTTTAGTATTGGTGCCATTTGTCCAATGAGTTGGTTTGCCTTGTTGCATCTATTTTCGATCTCGTCTTCTGATTTGCCATTTGATGATACTATATTTCCTAGGTACTTGAAACTCTTTACTTGTTTCAAGAGATGTTCGTTTAGGTAAATCGTTGTTGCTATTTCTTCTTTAGTTATAGTCATTACCTCTGTTTTACTTGTGCTAATTTATATGTTATGTTCCCTACACATTTCGTTTAGACTGTTCATGTGGTCTTGTAACTCAGCTTCTGATTTTTCTATAAGTGCTTGGTCGTCCGCAAACAGGAGTTCTCTAATGGTTAGATTTGCAGATGGTTCTTCTTCTGTGTTCTCGTCATGCTGTGGTTTTGCGCCTCTGTTTGGCTGGTTTCTTTACATATGTTGTCTATATATGTTATAAACAAGAGAGGGGACATGACACAACCTTTTCGTACTCCGGATCTTATGGTGAAGGGCTCTGAGTGTCCTCCAGTTGCTCTCACTATGCATTCACTGTTGTTGTATAAGCTTCTACTTAGGTTCATTAGATGTGTACTCACTCAATGTTGTTTAAGGATTTCCCACAGCTTGTTTCTATCTACTCTATAGATTGATTTTTCTATATGTTGTCTAAGAGAAAAAATGGCATATGTGAATCCTTTGTTTTTCCTAAATCCAAGTTGTGTTTCGCTTAGCTGGGGTTCTATAATAGTTCTTAATCTTTTTTCAAGAATTTTGCAAAATATTTTCCCAGTATAACTCAACAGTGAAATGCCTCTGAACTGTATGCAGTCTCTTTTGCTGCCTTTGTTTTTCCAAATTGGGATAATTATGGCGTTTCCGTAGTCTCGTGGCGTCTGTTGTTGTACCCAAATGTGGTTGAATAGTTTATGTAGCTATGCTGTTCCTACTTCTCTTGCTGCTTTACTTAGTTCATTTGGTATTTCATCTTGTCCTGGTGATTTGTTCAATGGGGCTAATCTGACGGCTTCTATAATATCTTCTTTCAGTACGTCTGATTCTAATTCTTCGGTGGCCTCTGTGTCAGTTTCTTGAATTTCTGTGACTTCTGATGGGATGTTGAGAAGTTGTTCGAAGTACCGTTTCCATCTTATTATGATTTGTTTTTGTTCACTTATTGGTTCTCCATTTTCGTTGTTAATTATTTCTGTTGGGTCAAAGAGTTCTCCTCTGGTTCTCATATTGCTTTTATAGAAGTGTCTAGTTGCCTCCTTGCAGTTTTTATTGAGAGTTTCTCCATACTCCTCCCAGTCTTTTTGTTTTTCTCTCTTTACTATTCTATTTATTGCCTTCTCGCTATTCTATATTCTATGTAATCGCATTCGTGTTTGCTCTTCGACTACTTTTTATATTTTTTATTTTTGTCCTTTACAGCTTTCTTTACTTCTGCGTTTCATCAACTTGTTATTTTCTTAATCCGTGTTTTGCATTTTTTCGTGGTTCCACATGTTATCTTTGCAGTATTTAAAATGCTTGATTTGAATATCTCCCATTCTTCTTCCACTGTCTTTCTTTCTATAGGTAATTTTACAAAGATTTCAGTCAGCTCTTTTTCATAATTTTCCCTCACTGCCTCGTCTTTGAGGTTTTTAAAGTTTACTGATTCGCATGGCATGTATTTTCCTGGTCTTTGCTCCCTTCTACTGATGATTCTTATTGTGGCAACGACTGCTTATATATATATATATATATATATATATATATATATATATATATATATATATATATATATATATATATATAACAACTACGAGTTGTGTTGTTTCTATTCGTTTATACATGCTGTTGCTTCGTCTATATGTCTGTGGGAAGAGTATTATGCTGTTTTTTTTTAATACACTAAAACGTTAATAAACCACGCATATAGAAACTAATATTACAACCTACCCGCCAAAACAAATCGATTGTTCATACAATAGTTGTCCACGCCTTAATTATTGATTTTGGCGGATCCAGTTTGTGACGTCATAGGTACGTGAGCTGGATCAGCTTACAAGACTTATATAAGCAAACATCTTATGGATGTTTCAGATGCAGCATCTGAAAATATACCTGTAATTCGCACCCTATACTACTTATAACACTTCGTGCCGCACACAACATACAATAACGCTGACCGGGTACACCTTACCCTTTTGTTACCGAAATGTTTAAGTTTCATATTCTCCGTTAGTCCCTGACAGTTTTGACGTTTGCCCATTGTTTTCCTGGTTGTCAATTTGAATGGTTATACTCTTATGGTTAATATTGCTGTCTTTAGTCTAAAAGAACTATTACTATAACTCAATTTGACACAGTGTTTCTATTTAAAATAATGCTTGCCCGTAAAGTTAAAAATAAAGTAATTACAGAGATGTAAGGAAAATGAGAACAACCAAAAATTACTCATCATCATCAACATGACAGGTGGGTCAGGCCGATGAATGGTGTTGATGTCGTTTTCCTCTTATCCTCGACAATTTTCTTCAGGTATGTGTGAGTTTCGCTCAAATGTCCATGCATTCATGTGCAATATAGTTTTTATTGGATTCTTTCATTTCCTTTTCCCCTATATTTTGCACTCATCAATAGAAGACCTCCACTGTTTAATAATTATACAATCAGTGCGAACTATTGTTGAAATCATTCTTATAGTAATAACTCTGTCACTATACTAGTGTCAGGTCTTAGTCAGATATGACTGAGCTACCGGATAACAGTAGACGGTACTACCTGCTTTCTGTTAGCGCCGAACGTTGGGCGGCGCTTTCCAAACCCGACACCCCACATTGTGCCAACGGCTTCGGGCGGAAGAGCGTAATTGGGAGGGTACAAGCCTTACCCTGGTGCGATGAAATGCAATCTACAGACAAAATGTCATGGCAGGGCAGACTAGGCCATAAGCCTTGGTTGGCAGCTGGTCTAGGATCGAAGCTCCGACAGGCGGACAGTTAGAACATTGCTTTGCTGATCAGGCAGCTTCTGCAGCTTGTCTTGTTCCAGATGTAGGAGTGTTACCTTTCCTCTGGAGTGAAATAGGCAGGCTGAGAGAGGGATCATGCTGCATGGGCAACACATGATCTCTATATATTAGCCCAGGCTTTGTGCTATAGAGAGGCAATAACTCCATCACTGGTCTTACCGGGTCTCGGAATCAAAGCGAGAGGCAACTGTTACGGGATATAAGTCCCTGTCAAGTGGCATAGACATGGGGCGCCACGCGTTGCCTCTGACGGCGGGAGACACCTACAGGTGTCACTGATCAGCTACCGCCCGCCTCAAGCTGGGCAGCCCCCTGGCAATTGGGTGCTGATCCGCGACAGCCGGCTGGGTTCAATGGGTGCTTGGGGCTAGGACAAAATTTGAATCGCAGGCTGTAAAACCAATGCACCAGGCACAAACAAAAATAAAAATAGAAACCTCAAGCTACGGCTTGCAACCTGGAACGTGACAACTATGTGTCCAGGATTTTCCACTGACTTGGCCAATATTTACGATGTGAGAAAAACGGCTGTGATTGATGCCGAACTCAATCGTCTTAACATTGATATTGCTGGCCTGCAGGAGACTCGTCTCGCTGAGGAAGGGTCACTCAGGGAAAACAATTACATCTTTTTTTTTGGAAAGGTAGAGGGCAAAATGGAATGATTATAATATATGGAGGAAACACCCAAAATAAACATGAATTAGGAACAAGATTTGTCATCAAAAAAGAGTTATGGGGGAACGTTCTAAACTTTAAAGCTGTTAATGATAGGATTAGTAAATTACGAAAAAAAAGGTTAATGGAAGAATATAACGATGATTAATGTACATGCACCTACTGAAGGGAAAGAAGATGATATTAAAGAAGTCTTTTATAATGATCTGGAAGATGTCATAGAAGAAACCCCCAAACAGGACATCCTGATTCTGCTGGGAGACTTCAACGCAAAAATAGGTAGAGAGCAAACTCATAAAAAAGTGGCCGGTATGGAAAGTCTACATACAACTTCAAATGATAATGGATGGCGAGTCATCAACCTAGCAGAAGCCAAAGGACTGCAGATCAGCAGTACCAGACTGCAAAGAAAGGATATACATAAACAAACTTGGAAATCATGTGACAAGAGAACCTATAATCAAATGGATCACATTTTAATTAACAACAAAAATGCATCAAACATACAACAAGTTAGAAGCTATAGAGGAGCTGAGTGCCACAGCGACCACTTCCTCGTTGGGGCAAAATTTAAAATAAAACTTAAGAGAGCTTTTTATGCTAAACTACAAAGGTTACACCCAACATATAACAGAGAAAAACTACAAGAAATTACAGTCACAGAGAAATTTGCAGATGAAATAAAATGCAAACTTGAAATTCTACAAAACCCGTTGGAGGAGAGCATTGACCAAACTTGGTTGAACATCAAGAATACAATTCAATCTACCGCAGAAGAATGTCTCGGTGTGTTAACCACGCATAGAAAGAACAGATGGTTCAATCCAAAATGTGAAGAAGCAGTCATTAGGAAAAAGAATACCAGACAGCTATGGCTAAATGACATCAACAACATCCAAAAGGAAGAGCAATATAGGAATAAATGTAAAGAGGCTACAAAAATATTTCGACAGCAGAAGCGAGAATATATGAGTAATATAATCAAAGATATGGAAACTAATCACCAGAAAAACGAATCCAGAAAGTTTTTTAAAGAACTAAAGTCAATGAAACGAGGGCGCCAACACAACATATATGGTTTAAAAGACAAAAATGGGAATATGATACATACCAATGAGGAAATGTGCAACACGTGGAAAGAATACTTTGTTGAATTACTAAATTATGAATCTCCAAGTAACACTTTCCTACAGGAAGAGGTTCTAACGTATGAACCACAAATTGAAGAACCTGCATTTGAAGAAATCCTATATGTAATCACACTATTTAAAATCAATAAGGCAACTGGGGCTGATGGAATTGCTGCTGAATTTATAAAGGCGGGTGGCCATGCATTACTTCTAAAGCTTTACGAACTAATAATAAAAATCTGGAGGACTGAAGACTGAAGGTTACCCCATGACTGGAAAGAGTCATTATTGATACCTATCTTTAAGAAAGGAGACAAGTTCCAGTGTGAAAGTTATAGAGGAATATCACTACTGTCCATAAGCTATAAGATACTATCCGCAGTACTACTAAATAGACTAAAACCATATTCAGAAGACATATTAGGTGACTACCAGGCGGGTTTTAGAGACAAAACAGATCAACAATAGATCAGATATTTATCTTACGATAAATAGCCGAGAAAAATGGGGAATTTAAAAAGAGATCTCCATAAAATTTTTGTGGATTTTAAAAAGGCTTATGATAGTGTCCATAGGAATAGTCTATGGAATGCTATGTGGGAATTTGGAATAAAAAGGAAGTTAATCAACATGACCAGACTATGCTTGGAAGATACTTATAATATAGTAACATATAAAGGCAGGAAATCAGACCCCTTCCAAATAACATCTGGCTTGAAACAGGGTTTTGCACTATCGCCGCTACTCTTCAATCTGGCTCTAGAGAAAGTTGTAAGAAGGGTAAAGGAGGAATGTGATATTGGAGGAACATCCAAGCTGCTTGGTTATGCAGATGATATAAATATTATAGGGGAAAATGAACAAAAGACATTGGAAATATTGACTCACTTAAAGGAAAAAGCCCAACAGATGGGGCTGGTTATCAACCAAGATAAGACAGAATATATGGTAATTTCAAGAGAAGGAGTGGCTAAAAACTCTGGCCACATACACATAGATAATATGACCATTAAAAGAACGGAAACATACAAATACCTGGGTACAATCTTCAACTGCTCCAACATCATAAGGGAAGAAATACAAACTAGAATCAATTCTGGAAATTAAATATTCTATGCACTACAATATCAACTAAAATCAAAGGCGCTATCTCGTAACACCAAGATCACAATATACAAAACACTGATCAGACCAGTTGTGCTGTATGGCTCTGAAACCTGGAGTACAAAGAAAGGAGATGAAGCCTTGCTGCAAACCTTTGAGAACAAAGTTTTAAGACGCATCTTTGGACCCATTAGGGATACACAAAGTGGAGAGTGGAAAAGAAGTAGTAACAAAGATATTTATGATCTGTTTAAGTCCCCGCTAATCACTGGTATCATGAAGGCTAATAGACTACAATGGCTGGGGCATATAGAAAGAATGAAAGATAATAGGGAAACAAAACTGGCTTACACTCAGGAAATAAATGACCGTAGACCCCGAGGTAGACCAAGAAGACGGTGGAGAGATATTATATTTACAGACCTACAAGCACTTGGAATCAACGACTGGCAAGACAAGGTCAACCAGAGTGACGAATGGAGACAGATTGTATCTGCAGCAAAGAACCTCAATGGCTCGGAACGCTGAAGAAGAAGAAGAAGAAGAAGAGGGCAGGCAGAAAAAAGGCAACACGGTGTGGGCTTTGCAGTGAAGAATTCGCTACTGGGAATGATTGAAATTCCAGCAGGAGGAAATGAAAGACTATTATCCCTGCACTTGGCAACCTCTTGTGGGTTTGTCACCATTATTACTGCTTATGCACCGACAATCGATTCCTATGATGATGTGAAGGATTCGTTCTATGAGGAGTTAGACTCCGTGATCAAATCAGTTCCAAAATCTGACTACATTTATATGCTCGGTGATTTCAATGCTCGTGTGGGCAAGGACTCGAGTTCATGGCCAGTGTGCCTTGGAAAATACAACATTGGTCGCATGAACGAAAATGGGCAAAGGCTGCTGGAGCATTGCACCAGTAATGACCTATGTATTACACACTCCTTTTTTAAAACAAAAGAGATACATAAGGTCACATGGAAACATCACTCTACAGATTGTGACGAAACGGCGCTTTATCTGTCTATTGTCGGGATTCCGCACTATTTTGGCGTGTCGTCGGGGACTTTCCCAGTTATAAATAGACTGAGGGAAGCCGAGGGGAATTTTCCGTCTAGAATCGTCTCGAAACACCGGGATTTGACTGACCCGAGTTGCCGGGTGATTCACCAAATTCCCGTGCAGAAAGATCTAGAAATTCTAGTGCGGGGATTGAATGTTGTCCGAGAAGTTGACTTTTCTCAAGGAGCACTCACTTCTCGTGCGCATGAGTTTGCACGTTGGGGAAATGCGGCTAGAATAGTCATTCACTTTCTGACTCTCACGGAGAGAAGACGCATGGCTATGTTGAGCCACTTGTATAGCGTCTCACCTCAACCAAGTTGCAGCTGACTGTTATCACATACGGCATGTTTGGCCAATGAACAGTTCTGGTAGCTGACTGGAGTCTGGTTCAAGTCATTCAGGTATCTACTTGGTTAATTAATTTAACTTTGTAATTGTTCACAAAACGCAATCGTTCTACGCTAATTAAATATGCGGTTGTCTTTGCATTGCTAATGAGGAACCGATCGATACAGCAATTGAGAAACTAGGACGTGTGTCGCGGTTGTTTACAAGCGTGTGTAGTTGAGTTACCGGCTTGAAATGTAGGCCTGTGATATTGGCGTATTGTGTTCAACTAGTATTTACCATGTGGGGCAAATTGTTGCATATACTATGTTGCTGTTCTATAATAGGACATAGTTATTAATGTATGATAAGAACCTAACTTATGTCAGTGAGTAGCTGAAGCTAGAAGAACTGTTGGATAGCAAGGTAAGTTGTTAGTTGGAGATTCAGACAGTGTGGTGCTTAGATATTATGTAAAGAGAGCACACAGTACTTGGCCACAGGGAATGATGTAACTATTGTGTTAACGTAATAGTGAATTCATTTTGTGGAACTGTGGAATTCTGTGAGAAGGTAAGTCTTCATTGATGATATATAGATATATATATTATAGAAATAATGAAAGGTCATGTTATGTGATACTTCTAGGAGCGATACCGAACGCCGAGTGGGTCGACGCGTGATACCAATGCGTACCGTCGCGATGACATGCGTTCTTAATTCTTATCTTTGCTGTCCTGTTCTTTCATGCATGCACCAGTGCGAGTCTGTGCTGATGTGATAGACGTATGGAAGGACAAAAGAAGGTTGCATGAGACACGGGGACATATGGGATATGGGGATTGAGAGCAACTTATGAAAGTATGGAGCTGGCAGACCAGGCTAGCCATGAAGTTCGGTCCAGGTCAAGGCTAATCCACTTGGAAGGGCAGAACTGGAACATAACCCTTGGAACATGTGAGGGACATGTTTTACCAAGAAGGCTTCTTGACTCTAGGGAAGAGTCTGATAAGAAGAGATTCGCTACAGGGTGGGCAGGATGTCTCACCAGCGAACTGGTGTGTGTAAATACTTGATGTGATCATGTATTTTTCCTATATCCCGAGGGATGGTACATTGATCAGTATTATGTTTGATATTGAATATACAATGTTAGGAATGAGTCCAGGGACTCTTCACCTTAATGTTTAGTTCTGTTAATTCTAGAACTAGGATAACTGATTACTATAACTAGTGACGTTAGCGACAACTGGTAGATGAATAGGGATAGGTGAGACATACGATTAGACTCGTCATTCTGATTACTTACTCTGTGTGACGGGCTGTTCTTTTGAGGCCATCTGACATTGACGGAAACCCATGCGTTACTACTCTCAGTATAGAGATAATGCTATAGTAAGTTGAATAACTATTGAGCCTGACTGAAGGTTGAGTAGTCAGGGATAGGATGCATGGGACCAATGTTTGGGCCAGAATACTCTCACCGATCGCTGTTCCTTTCAGGAGTTGCCTGTTGAGGAACCAGTCTACTACAATTGTTGTTTGCCTGAAACCACTTCGTGTACCACAGCGAAGGGTAGAATGCTTACTTACCACGCCTGACTAAACCACACCATGGGAAAGGGTGAATCATCATGACTGAATGTTATCCAGTGATTCCAGTGCCCTGAATTGCACATGTGGGACGTGATGGTTTGTGTCGTTTTTCTGAATTAGCAGATGCTCTATTTCAGCAATGAAAGAGGTTCAGCAACCTGAGCAATCACGCTCAATGATAATAGACAATAGACTGTTTGTGATTGATGTAGCTAGATTAACCCAGTGAGGTGTATCAAGTAGGGGTACTCTCAGCTCTGGGAGCGCATCCAGTCCAACTCTATTGTGGTTCCGCCTAAACGTCGGAAACTTGAAGCAAGATTGACATATACACTTGTGCGGTTCCTACGGCAGCTATAGTGGCAGGTCATGATGAGACCTACACCAGCTTACGTATAGTGACTCTTTCAAGTGTTATCAGGTATAACGGACAACTAATTATTGTCCATCTGAACAGTGTTGCCACAGAGTGAACTAGGTGCATAATCCAAATGGTGTACTTATAGAGTCTAGAAACTGTGAACTGTGTTCTTGTAGGACTCTAGTGAAGTATCAGCAGAACTATCTGATTACCCAATCAGGTGTACTTACTATTACTTAGGGACCATTAGATTGGTCTTGGCTTATTACCCCACGAGGGGTCTGTGCTACGACTTAGGAACCATTAGATTGGTCATTGGCTACAGCCATTGAGAAAGTCAAGAGTAACTGGGGTCACCTCAAGGAGGAGGGTCTCCCAGCCAGGCTGTGTACAGAGAACTGTTTATTAACTTTAGCAGTGACTCATTAGGAAGTGATGGAGTTGCAGTTCGTCCAGTTGAGTGAGGTCCAGGGGTAACTCTCTTGTTGTCGATCCAAGCTCTGGGGACGGAGTGGTCTCCAAGGTTCTAGTCATCTCACTGGAAGGAAGCCGGGTGAGTGGCAGACCGACTGGACAGGACATCTGCATCCAATCTACTTCTCAGCCATATGATGAATGAAGCATATCTCTGATTCTGTCTCTACTCTATCCTCTACTTGTGTAAATAGATTATTCTATCAGCGTGTTCAATTCAGCTCTATATTCTCAAGGGTAGAATAAACTTTGTGTATGTTGACTTACTCTTTGTACAATTATTGAGTGTGGTCTCGGAAGATGCCTCAGTGTTCATTGTTCCAAGGGAGTAGGTGGTTAGTTTGGGTCTAGAATCTGGAGGGGCTTGTAGACATATTAAACTAATACGAGGTCAACAGCAGAGGAAACAGTGTATCTACCTGTCCAACCCCTGGGGTTAGAATACACGGGAGTGCTAGAGACACCTCGGGTGTGGTTAACTCGCACTACCCAAGGCGATCTTGTCACACAGATCCACCAGCTAATAGAGCTATGCTGGCGAGAAGGACAAGTCCCACAGGATTTCAAAGATTCAAGCATCATAACACTGTACAAGAACAAGGGCGATCGGATCGACTGCAACAACTACAGAGGTATCTCACTTCTGTGTATTGTTGGAAAAGTATTTGCCAGAATTGTTCTGCGCAGATTTCAAGTCCTAGGAGATCAAGTCTACCCCGAATCACAGTGTGGCTTTCGACAGAATCGGTCTACCATTGATATGATATTATCATTGCGACAAATGCAAGAAAAATGCCGTAAACAGAATCAACCACTGTTTATTGCCTTCATCGACCTCACAAAGGCATTTGATTTGGTCAGTCGTGAGGGTATGTTCAAGGCACTAAAGAGGATTGGCAGCCCACCAACTCTTCTGTCCATTGTGGAATCGTTCCACTTAGGCATGAAGGGTATAATCAAGTTTGATGGTGCAACTTCTGAAGAATTTGAAATCAAGAGTGGAGTTAAGCAAGGTTGTGTACAAGTGTCCCACCCTCTTTGGAATATACTTTTCACTTCTACTGAAATATGCCTTTCGTGATCAGGATGGTGGTATATACATTCACTCACGCTCAGATGGCGGCCTTTACAATGCACAGAGATTGAAGGCCAAGACCAAAATTAGGAGGGTACTGATCAGAGAGTTTCTTTTTGCAGATGATGCTGCAGTTACGACCCACTCTGAGGAAGAATTGCAATGTCTGCTATCTGCATTCTCCAATGCTTGTTCTGAATTTGGTTTAATAATTAGCAAAAAGAAGACACAGATTATGTCACAAGGTGCACATGGGGTACCATCAATCTTTATTGACGACGCCGAACTGGAGATGGTAGACCATTTTACATACCTAGGATCAGTGGTAAATAGCAAATTATCCCTAGATCAGGAAATCAACATCCGGATTGGTAAGGCAGCAACAACAATGAACAGGTTAAGAAAAAGAATCTGGGAGAACAGGAAGCTTACTGCAAATATAAAAGTCCTTGTCAATCAAGCCTGTGTCCTTAGTACTCATCTTTATGGCAGTGAAACCTGGACAACTTACTCACACCAAGAGAAACATTTAAATAGCTTTCATATGCGGTGTCTGCGAAGAATTCTTGGTATTAAGTGGCAAGACAAAATCACAAATACTGAAGTATTGGAAAGATCAGGTTGTGTGACAGTTTATTCCATGCTCAGTCTTCGTAGAGTTAGATGGATAGGACATCTTAGGACAGTGGTTCTCAACCGGTGGGGAATTCCCCCCCCCCCCCCAGGGGGGAATTTTAGGGTTTCCGGGGGTGGGGGGGGGGGAATGAAGACAATTTCAAGGTCGCGTTAATACAAGAACCGATTACTTGATATTGTTTTTCCATTCATACTTTACAGTTAAGTACGTCTGATCCTTCTAAAATTCATTTTATAAGTTAGTAGACCCACAAATCATGTTTTATGTGGATGTCTAGAATTGTTTTAGTATGTGCTATTAAATTTAGCTTACATTTGTACGTATACTGTGTAGGGGTGGGGGGATATTTAGATAGGTAATATGAAAGGGGGGGGGGGATGACGTTCTGAAAATACGGTAAAGGGGGGGGGGGCGGGCCAAATTTTTTTATATCAAGGGGGGGGGATGACGTTCTGAAAATATGGTGAAGGGGGGCACGGGCCAAAAAAGGTTGAGAAACACTGTCTTAGGAGGATGGATGATGGTAGAATACCAAAGGACATCTTTTTTGGTGAATTACAGATGGGTAAGAGATCTCAGGGTCGGCCTCTACTATGATACAAAGATGTGTGTAAGCGGGACATGATTGATACAGGCATTGATAATGCACACTGGGAGCAAGTCGCCGCTGAACGTGTTGCATGGAGGGCAACTATCAGAAATGGAATAAAGACAAAGGAGAAAATGATTGCAGATAAAGCACACACAGAGCGTGAGAGACGTAAGATGGTGCAAAATGGTGGAAATGACCCCGTGTTCACATGCACCCACTGTGAACTGACATTTACAGCGCAAATTGGCCTTATCAGTCACATTCGCTACCGCCATAGGTAAAAGTTATTATGCCTTTTTAAAGCACAAACTATCGTCTGTCAAGACGGCAAGGTGCCAATGATGGTGATGATGATGTCACTGTACGTTTCCGCATGTGCTAATACTGCTGTTACTTGTTCAGGTTCTCTTTTCATTTTTTAAATATATCACATTAGTATTCTCCTTCGCCTTTCAATTTTGTGTCACTTAGGCTTTTGATATTTATTTTATATCCGTTCATTGATTCCTATTTGCTCTCGATATGTCATGATGTAATGTTTGTGCAATGATTTAGCATAATCACAACCAGGAAAGTTATGCCCCTCCCTCCTGTCGGATCGCGAATACTACTTAACTGTATCTATGTTTGCATATCTTTCATTTGTTAATAAACTTAAGAAGGTAATGAGGTGGTTCCTGTTGGCTTCCACATTCACGTTGGGGAAGAAAGCAATGTCAGGCTTTTGGGACAACTGGATCTGCTTAGGTCCGGAGTTGCCCAGTCACGTCCTGGTACTCGGTCCTTTGAATTGTGTTTTATGCATTCGTGTGCATTGCCATTCAACTGCGAGTTGCAGTTGAGAGTTTACGTTCATACAATCGAGACTATTTCCTCAAATTGTCCATAGCGGTGAAATCAAAACAGATTACGACAGCTAGTTCGTATGGTTCATTTATTCTGGTAGAGATGTCGGAGGCCAGAGTGGAGTGGCATTTTGTTTAGAAAAGACAACTGCAAAAGCTTTAATGGGATATAATCCAGTTAGTGATAGAATCCTCACTATTAGACTTAAAGGCCGTCCAAAAAACACAACTCTCATACAGATATATGCACCTACTTCAACAGCAGAGGAGGACGAAATTTAAGATTTTTACAACACACTACAAGACACATTAAATAAGATTGGTCATAATGATATAGCAATAATAATGGGAGATTTTAATGCAAAAGTAGGTGCAGGAAGAGCTGAAAATGAGAGACACGTTGTAGGAAAATTTGGATTAGGAAATAGAAATGATGCAGGTGACAAATTAATTGAATTTTGCACAGAAAATGAGTTAACGATAGCCAACACACTTTTTAAACAACATCCAAGAAGACTCTTCACATGGAAGTCTCCAGACAGTTTTACCAAAAATCAGATAGATTATATTTTAATACAAAGAAGATGGAGATCAAGCATAACATCTGCAAAAACCCTACGAAGTGCAGGCTGTGATACAGATCATCAGTTATTAGAAGCAGATCTGAAATTAAAACTCAAAAAGCTTTCCCGAGGACCAAGGCCACTTCGTTTTGATCTCACAAAAATACCAGACGCATACAACATAGAAGTTAGGAATCGCTTTTAGGTCTTGATGTCTGTACAAGAAGAAATGACACCTGATGAACTGGCAGTACAAGCTAGAGATATCTTGATAACTGCAGCCAAAGATTTCATTCCGACCAAGAAAAAGCAACTTAAGCCATGGATTACATCAGACACGTTAGAATTAATAAAACAACGAAGGGAGCTGAAACAGAAAGGAGATGAATCCGATAGCAGGATGAAGTATAAATCTTTAACTCGAGAAATAAGAAAGAACACAAGAAAGGACAAAAATCAATACATACAAGATTGCTGTACCAGAATAGAGCAATATCATAAGGCTGGAAGAGATTATGAAATGTTCAAAGAAATGAAGTTATTGACAAGAAATGTTCAACCTCAATTGAATGTTATCTGTGACAAGATGGGAAATACCTTAACAGAATCTAGACAAATTCTAGAAAGATGGCAGGAATACTGCAGTGGAATGTATGATATGAGTGACAGTGAGGATATGAATGAGATACATGAGCCAATGACAGCAGAGACAGAACCTGAACCCTCATTAAATGAAATTGCTTGGGCTATAAGGAACCTGAAGAATGGCAAATCACCTGGATGTGATGAGATACCAGCTGAACTAATTAAAGCGGGAGGAGAAGAAAGCATACACATATATCATGCATTATGTACAAAGATTTGGAAATATGGTATATGGCCAAAAGATTGGAAGAGAACTATCTTCATTCCAATACCAAAAAAGGGCAACCTGAAATTATGCACCAACTATAGAACTGTTGCCTTGATCAGTCATGCAAGTAAAATTCTACTAAAAGTCATAATGCGAAGACTTAGTAAGAAAATTGAAGAAGAGATTAACGTGGTTCAAGCTGGATTTAGTCAAGGAAGAGGAACTAGAGATCACATATTCAACATGCGTTTAATAATAGAGAAGTGCAGAGAATTTAATGTAAACCTATTCTCATGTTTTGTGGATTATTCAAAGGCATTTGACTGTGTACAGCATCAGAAACTTTGGGAAATCATGAGGAATATGGGCTTTCCATCACATGTAGTACATCTCATAAAATACTATATCTAGACCAACAAGCAGCAGTTAGAATAGATGGCGAGACATCAGATTGGTTTGACATCAAGCAAGGAGTACGTCAGCGCTGCGTGCTGTCATCCTATTTGTTTAACCTGTACGCCGAAAATATAATGAGAAATGTAAGAGATGATATAAACAGGGAGCCATATGATGCCCTAAATATCGGCGGTCATGACATACCAGAGATTCGATATGCTGATGATACAGTATTACTATCCACAACACAGAATGGCATAGAAAACCTAATAGCCTCAACCCAATTGAATAGTGAAAATCACAACTTATATCTTAACATAGCAAAAACAAAGATAATGCATACAGATAAAACTACTATGGAGAAAGAAATATATATTAATGGGAGACAATTGGAGGTGGTGGAAAATTTTGAATATCTTGGGTCATTGATTACCAATAATGGTGACACAATGAAAGAAATTAAACGGCGACTATCCATTGCTCTTCAAAGACTAAAACAGATGAAAAAATTATGGAGTGGGACAGACAGAACTACAAAAATTAGATTTTTAACAGCATGCATCTTTCCCATTGCAACATACGCCTGTGAGACATGGACTCTTACTAAACAAGCTGAACAGCGCATACATACCTTTGAATATAAATGTTATAGACGAGTTTTAAGAATATCTTGGGTAAAGAAAAGAACAAATGCATCCATACTTCAAGAGTTGAATATTGAGGAGGGATGGCTATTAAAGACGATAAAACAAAGAAAATTGAAGTATTTTGGTCACTTGAAACGTCACGACAGTTTGGAGAGAACAATAATGGAAGGGTATATGCCTGGGAAGAGAGGAAGAGGAAGGCCAAAGAGAAGATGGGTGCAGGATGTGGCGGATGATCTCTAGATGGGTGTATCAGACGCGGGACATCTTGCTTGTGATCGAGAAGTTTTCCGGAAGGTTGTTATGGGAGCGAGGTTCTGCAAAGGACATGCTACTGAATGAATGAATGAATGAGTTCGTATGGAGTACAGTTGTCATGGGTCATCGATAGAAGATAATGACGACATTTGAATTAACGAAAACGTCATTGGAGTTAAATCAGAAAAGATTTCTTTTTTAAAAAGCGCACCGGTTGCTAGGTTGTTTACGACGAGAAATTAAAGAATACGCAAAAGTGAACCTCGGTGAAGAATATTCACAGGAAAGACATGTTACGACAGGTGATCGACGAGAGAGATAAGGGGTGGGAGTTGAGTACCTGGACAGTTGAGCAGAATATAACAAATATTTATATTGACAGAATGTTAGAATTATCTAGTGTTGTACTGAAGAGTATTCTAGAGCTGCAATGATGTATATACAAGTAAAATCGTTTGTAAGTAACATTATTAGTTTAAATTTAGCGTTGAGTAATAGTGCAGTGCTATAGATGGCTGAATCAACGAGTTTGAGTCTTCCATGAATTGAAGAACCAATGGACGGTCGAGATGTTTTTTTTTATTGTAATCTTCATTCATCCATGCTAATAGCCAATTTTCTCTATACCTTACACGGGGAAATATGTCTCTGTTAATGTAGCCATCATAGTTATTAGAGTCATTAGATTCACTACTGATAATTGTATACAACAAAACTACACATGTCTGCTATTAATAAGTATTCTCACCGTTTCTACAGGGACCACATGTTTCGATGCAATCAGGCCCATACCAGCCTGTGGGACACGGTATATCACATTTCACACCCATCCATCCAGGAGCACATGTCTTCTCACACAAAATCACGCCTGGTCCACAGCCGCTAGATGGTTCCTTGCAGTGACAGACTTGCCAGCAAGCTGCGTCAACTGTTCCAAGCAGACATGGTGACTGACAGTCCAGGCCCCTGTAATGTCATGAGACACAAATCTTCGTGTACAAGAGAACCCGACAAGATCATATTTTATAACACAATTAACAACACTTTCCATAGGCTGTGCCGTCCTCTGTGGCGAAGAGGTTACGGGCGCGGTTCGTGACCCTGCAAACCTGCGTTCGAAAAACAGCTGCGCGCGATTTGGCAGTATACCGCGTTGCGCTGGTGTTTTTACGAAATGGTATGGATGCCGGTCGTTCAGAAAGCAATGACAAACTACTTAACGTAAAACTTGCTAAGACATCAGCAACAGCAAAAACTGCTGGTGTTGACTGCAAACGTCCAGTAAACGACATGCAACTAACTTTAAACTTTATTTCCATAGGCTGTACAATGGTAAGCAATAATACTGTCATTTACTGCGGTGTATGGCAGAGGGGTCTTTGAGCCTGAGGAATTAAGGCCGCCTGGCTAGTGCAGTCGCCGCGAACTGTGCAGGTTAGGATTTTTTTTTTGCCCCCGACAGAAAAATCCCACACCTTACCGAGGGATCGAACCCCGGTCTCCCGAATGAGAGTCCGGCGTTCTAGCCTCTCGGCCAGCCGCTCCTTAAGGCAAACAATAATAACAGGTAATCAATAATAGTATTATTTAATTACCAAAGAAAAAATTATTTCATGTAGAAATAACTCTGTGGCTAAGGGCTTGCGAACGCGGTTTGTGAGCCCGTATACCCGGGTTCGAAACACGGCGGTGCTGGTTTTTTCGAAAAAGGTATAGCGGTCGGTCGTTCAGAAAGCAATGGCAAACTACTGAACGTAACACTTGCTTAGTACATCAACAGCAGCTGAAAATGCTGGTGTTGACTGCAAAGTCCCGTAAGGGATACTCAACACACACACACACAAAGAAATATCACAAATGAAAAGCAAAAATATCCTTACTTATCTTTATAAACCGTTGTAATTGTCGCATAAAATTACTCGAAATAATTATTTCGGTTGGTAAGGTACTTTATTTAAACAAGATCTACATATTTGTTCTAACTATAGAGATTTAATTAACTCTGAACACTTTTCTTTGTGAACAACTATACTTGTCTTTTAATTCGTCCTAATGGATTCTAATAGAAAGCACAGTAGAAGGAAACAACGGGTTGTTGGTCACATAGTAGGTGGAAGTAAACGAAGATTAATGACAGAAAGGACAAAATCATCAATAAGTTAAAATCAGGTCAACTTACTATGTTTTGATCTCCAACACGATGCAATAAATTAACTTACTGGATCGAAACATGGCGTTCAAATTTGCGCAATTATTGGTCTATTAATATACCCCGAAATTCAGTCAAGCTGTTGCATATCTAAAAGATTAAAATTCTACTAAAAAGCACAGTGGGAAAACCTCGTAAGAAAATGGAAGAAGAGATTAACGCGGTTCAAGCTGGATTTAGACAAGGAAGAGGAATAAGAGATCACATACTCAACACGCGTTTAGTAATAGAGAAGTGTAGAGAATTTAATATAAACCAATTCTCATGTTTTGTGAAGTATCCAAAAGAATTTTACTGTCTACAACATCAGAAACATTTGGAAATCATTAGGAACCCTATCTAGACCAACAAGCAGCAGTTAGAATAGATGGCGAGACATCAGATTGGTTTGACATCAAGCAAGGAGTCCGTCAGGGCTGTGTGCTGTGTTATTTGTTTAACCTGTACGCCGAAAATATGGGAAATGCCAAATGATATAAAAAAAAGAGCAATATGATGCCATAAATATCGGTGGTCATGAAATACCAGAGATTCGATATGCTGATGATACAATATTACTATCCACATCACAGAATGGTATAGAACAACTGACAACCTCAACCCAAAATAATAGCGAAAATCACAACCTGTATCTTTGCATAGTAGAAACAAAGATAATGCATACATATAAAACTATTATGGAGAAAGAAATATACGTTAATGAGGGAAAATTGTAGGTGGTGGAAAAGTTCGAATATCTTGGGTCACTAATTACCAACAATGGTGTCACAATAAAGGAAATTAAATGACGGATATCTATTGTTCTTCAAAAACTAAGACAACTGAATAAATTATAGAGGGGGGCAGACAGAACTACAAAAGTTAGATTTTTATAAGAGCATTTATCTTTCCCATTGCAATATACGCATGTGAGACTAAACAAGCTGAACAGCGCATGAATGCCTTTGAATATAAATGTTAAAGACGGGTTTTAAGAATATCCTGGAAACAGAAAATAACAACTGCATCCATACGACAAGATCTGAATATTGAAGAAGGTTGGCTACTAACAACGATAAAACAAAGACGATTGAAATGTGTTGGTCCCTTAAAACGTCATGAAAGTTTGGAGAGAACAATTTATTGGCACCTTGCCGTCTTGACAGACGATAGTTTGTGCTACAAAAAGGCATGGCGGTAGCGAATGTGACTGATAGGCCAATTCGCGCTGTAAATGTTCGTTCACAGTGGGTGCATGTGAAAACGTGGTCATTTCCACCATCAAGCACCATCTTACGTCTCACACGCTCGGTGCGTGACTTAGCTGCAATAATTTTCTCCTTTGTCTTTATTCCATATCTGATGTTTGCCGTCCATGCAACATGTTCAGCGGCGACTTGCTCCCAATGTGCGTTATCAATGCCTGTATCAATCATGTCCCGTTTACACACATCTTTGTATCGTAGTAGAGGCCGACCCTGAGATCTCTTATCCATCTGTAATTCACCAAAAAAGATGTCCTTTGGTATTCTACCATCATCCATCCTCCTAAGATGTCCTATCCATCTAAGTCTACGAAGACTGAGAATGGAATAAACCGTCACACAACCTGATCTTTCCAATACTTCAGTATTTGTGATTTTGTCTTGCCACTTAATACCAAGAATTCTTCGCAGACACCGCATATGAAAGCTGCTTAAATGTTTCTCTTGGTGTGAGTAAGTTGTCCAGGTTTCACTGCCATAAAGAAGAGTACTAAGGACACAGGCTTGATAGACAAGGACTTTTGGCAGTAAGCGTCCTGTTCTCCCAGACTCTTTTCCTTAACTTGTTCATTGTTGTTGCTGCCTTACCAATCCGGATGTTGATTTCCTGATCTAGGGATAATTTGCTATTTACCACTGATCCTAGATATGTAAAATGGTCTACCGTCTCTAGTTCGGAGTCGTTAATAAAGATTGATAAGGTTTCCCTTATCACTTGCGATTTGAATGGACTCACATAACTTGATCCAATAATCATTTGCACACTGCCTGGCAGCCTTTTGCACATCCTTCCTAGCTTGCTTTAGCTCATTCAGAGTGTTACGTGTTGGTCTTTCCTTGTTTCTTAAGAGAGCTATCTTATTCTTATCAATCAAGGGCTGTAGAGTCTGGCTGTTTGCCGCAAACCAGTCCTGCTTTTTATGATCCTCAGTGCAATATACCCCTACGGCAGTTTTATAAAGGGTTTCCTTAAATTGACCCCACTTTTCACTTACTGTACAATTTTCTGGTGTATTAGTGAAAGCGTCTTCAAGTTGCTGTTGAAACTGAAAGCACTTTTCAGGATCGTGAGTGTTAATAATATTAATCCTTGGGCTAGATTTGTGTTTAGCTGTGTAGATTCTCTTTGGTCTCAGTCTAACCCTTGCAACAACCAAAGATTGATCCGTATCACAGTCAGCACTGTGGTAACTTCGAGTCAATGATATATGGTTGAGATGTTGTCTCCGTGTGATGATGAAATCCAGTTGGTGCCAATGGCCGGATCTTGGATGTTTCCATGTGACCTTATGCAGCTCTTTTGTTTTAAAAAAGGAGTTTTTAATACATTGGTCATTTCTGGTGCAATGCTACAGCAGCCTTTGCCGATTTTCATTCATGCGACAGATTTTTTATTTTCCAAGGCACACTGGCCTTGAACTCGAGTCCTTGCCCACACGAGCATTGAAATCAACGAGCATATAAATGTAGTCAGATTTTGGAACTGCCTTGATCACGGAGTCTAACTCCTCATAGAACTAATCCTTCACATCATCAGAGGAATCGAGTGTCGGTGCATAAGCAGTAATAATTGTGGCAAAACCACAAGAGGTTGCCAAGCGCAGGGATAATAGTCTTTCATTTTCTCCTGCTGGAATTTCAATCATTCCCAGTAGCGAATTCTTCACTGCAAAGCCCACATCGTGTTGCCTTTTTTTCTGCCTGCCCTCTACCCTTCAAAGAAAAGGTGTACTTGTTTTCCCTGAGTGACTCATCCTCCGCGAGGCGAGTCTCCTGCAGGCCAGCAATATCAATGTTAAGACGATTGAGTTCAGCATCAATCACAGCCGTTTTTCTCACATCGGTAATATTGGTCAAGTCAGTGGAAAATCCTGGACACATGGTTCTCACGTTTCAGGTTTCAAGCCGTAACTTGAGGTTTATATTTTTCTTTTTATTAGTACCTGTTGCATTGGTTTTACAGCCTGCGATTCAGATTTTGTCCTAGCCCCAAGCACCCATTGAACCCAGCCGGCTGTGGCGGATCAGCACCAAATTGGCCGGGGGCTGCCCAACTTGAGACGGGCGGTAGCTGATCAGTGACACTTGTAGGTGTCTTCCACTGTCAGAGGCAACGCGTGGCGACCCATGTCTACGCCAATTGACAGGGACTTATAACCCGTAACAGTTGCCTCTCGCTTTGATTCAGAGACCTGTTAAGACCAGGGATGGAGTTATTGCCTCTCCATAGCACAAAGCCTGGGCTAAAATATAGAGATCATGTGGTGCCCATGCAGCATGATCCCTCTCTCGGCCTGCCTAATTCACTCCAGAGGAAAGGTAACACCTCTACATCTGGAACAAGACAAGCTGCAGAAGCTGCCGGATCAGCAAAGCAATGTTCTAACTGTCCGCCTGTCGGAGCTTCGATCCTAGACCAGCTGCCAACCAAGGCTTAGGGTCTGGTCTGCCCTGCTATGACATTTTGTCTTTAGGTTGCATTCCCTCGCACCAGGGTAAGCATGTACCCTCCCAATTGCGCTCTTCCACCCGAAGCCGTTGGCGCAATGTGGGGTGTCGGGTTTGGTAAGCGCCGCAAGAGACAAACATTTGTCTTCGGTCATGTGATGAGAAGAGAGGCATTGGAGAACATGGTGACAACGGGAAAGATCGAGGGGAAGAAAGGCAGAGGCAGACCAAGAGAAATCATGCTGAATGGATTGAGACGGGGGCATGGAGGAATACCATCAGCAGAGTTGATACAGAACACCAACGACCGAGATCTGTGGAGAGCCATTAACGCTTACGCCAGCTGGCAGGGCACTTGGTGATGATGATATGCCTGGGAAGAGAGGAAGAGGGAGGCCAAAGAGGAGATGGGTGCAGGATGTGGCGGATGATCTCCAGATGGGTGTATCGGACGCTGACATCCTGCTTATAACCGAGAAGTTTTCCGGAGGGTTGTTATGGGAGCGAAGTTCTGCAAAGCACATGCTACTGAATGAATGAATGAACATTTGTGTAAGTGACCAGAAATTAAAGATAACAGGGGACATTTCTTCTTCCCGTAAAATGGAACGTGTTTTTTTCCGAAATGTTTATGGATTAAGTGTGTTTTTCGAGGTGAAATGGAGTTCGGACCGTGAAACGGAGTTCGTGCATGCGCGCCCGGACTTCCTTCGGCGTATCATCGGCGCCCGGTGGCGATAGTTAAACCTAACATGACGACCAGACGACCAGCAAGGACACAGCGTGGGAAGAAGGCAGGCGCACGCAGAAGGCGATTACAATGTGACAGATTGGGTATCGGAAATGTTCGAGAACTATACTGGAACTGTGCATAATTTTGTCAACGCCGACCTATTCTCGAAGAACTACTCTACGGAAACGATATTGTAGTCTCACAAGAAACACAGCTCGGCGACGGAACAGTCAATGTCGCGGGATTTCAGGGATTCTTTAACAGGCGGCACCTCGGACAGGCCATTCTGGTCCGCGGCAACATACTGGTGTCTGAGATATATGCCTTCCTGGAACAGTGATGCCCTGCAAGTGTAGGCATTAAGAATAATGAAGCCAGTGCAGCTTGTAATCGTGAACGTTTATGCACGAAATGGGAAAGTCGACATGCGACAATGGCAGAGTTTGTTCGATATGGATGAAAGGCATATCATCTACTGTGGGGACTTCAATGCTAGAGGCAGTCAATGGGGGAGTTGCATCACCAATAGACAGGGCGAAGATCTGGAGGACGCCCTGGCATCTGCTGCCCTAATCTGTCTGAATGATGGGAAGGTCACTAGAATAGCCACTCGACCAGGTGACTCTGACAGCGTCATTGACTTGGCTCTGGTGCCGCCCACCATCGCACCAAGGTGCCGGTGGGGCACACTGGGATACCACGATAGTGACCACTACCCTTGTGTCATCCTGATCAAGAAAGACAGGGCTATGAGTCAAAGAAACAAGACAAATGCCTTCCCGTACTACAACACTGGTAAAGACGTCATAAGCAAGATCAGAAGAATAAAACTAACTTCCCGCAGGAGACAAGAAAGATGGTTGCATTCACCATGGTGGAATGGAGAGGTCGAGAAGGCATGGCTGGGAAAGAGGCAGGCTGTCAAAGACTGGCAAAAAGCCAGAAAGGTTAACATGCCACAGGTTGAGTTGGCGAACCTGAAGACTGAGGTCCATAGGACGATAACTTTATTCAAATCCTGCGCCAAACAGGCTAAGGCCGAGATATGAGACGAGTTCTGCAGGAACGTGTGCTCCGAGCGATCTCTTACGACGTTCTGGCGCCTCCATAAGAGCATGAACGGTGCTGCACAACGTAGGGGTATTCCAGACTTTCAAGGCACAGACCTCACATGGAAAAATTCGGATGCGGATAAAGGTAAAGCCCTTCTTGCACGCTACATAGAACAGACTGACCAGAAAGACGAGCCCGCCAGACAGAGGACCACAACGACATTCTCTCAGTTGTGCGAGGGGGTCGGGACAGACGAAGAATGGATAATCACAGCTGAGATAATGCGTGCGATGCTCAAGAAATCACCTAACACCGTCCCAGGCCCAGACGGCATCCGATATGGTGACCTACTGGTGATATCAGATGATTACATGGAAGAACTGGCCAGATAATTCAACACGAGTATCCAGAGGGGTCAGATCAAAGAAGAATGGCTACACAGCTACTTGCTGTCGCTGCCAAAACCGAACAAAGACCATTCCAAGATAAGCGGCTACAGAATCATTACGATGCAGAACACTGCTGGCAAGTTACTGGAGAAAATTGTAGCACACAGACTTGCTTGTGACTTGGAACAACTCAGCTGCTTCCCGCCCACACTTGGAGGATACAGACATAACAAAGAGTCATGGCTGAATGCGGCGGTCTTTGCTCAAGATGTTTACGAAGGATTTCAGGTCAGAGAAGAGACATGTGCGGCCGCCAAAAAATTAGAGGACACATATAATAGAGTATCTTTCGAGCACTTGATGCAAACCCTCCTCAGACTGAAAGTGCACCCTCACCTTGTACGATGGATAGCTGCAGTTCTGTTCCAAAGGAAGTGGTGCTAAGATGCGGGAGTTGGTCTTCTGAGCCGATAACGATATGTCCAGGATTGCCGCAGGGTTCACCACTGTCACCAGTACTATTCAACGTGTATACAGTGCCGATCACTGAACAACAGTTGGACGGGAGGGGTAGGACTCAATCATTTGCTGACGATATTCTCGTGTATCGACAGGATCGAGATAGACAGGCGGCTGCCAATGATATGCAGGGCGAACTAGATCGAATTTCCTCATGGCGTGCTGATTCCGTTGCCCTTGCCAACCCTGCAAAGGCATCGGTTACATGGTTCTCCCTAAACAACCATATTGTGAACACAGACCTGCCGGCAGTAAGAATGGATGGGAGCATTTTGAGTAGAACCCAGTCAATGACATATCTTGGCGTGAGGCTTGATCGTAGCCTGTCCTTCAGAGATCCTGTCGATTATGTCATAACGGAAGCTCGAAAAGGTTTGTCAGCAATGATAGTCATGGCGACTGCCAATATCGAGCAAAGACTGCTAATACTTCTCTTCCAAGGACTGGTGCTTTCACGCATCGAGTATGCCCTGGCCATCCTCACTGTCAGCCCTACACAGATTGGAAGACTTGAAAAGGTACAAAACGAAGTCATGCGCATCATTTTGGGCTGCACGAGAGACACCAGCTGTGTAGCAATGAGATACCTCCTTGACTTCCCGACAATGGAACACAGGATCAAGATCTGGAGAGCTCGTGCTTACTTAAAAATAAGTGCAGATGAGCAGCACCCTCTGCATGACGCTATATTCAGAGAAAAGGGTGACAGGCTAAAGAGGGGCAAATCATGGATGGGTCGGGCGGAAGATGTGGTCAGACAGGTCTACGGTCTTATTAGTATCAACCCCGGCAAGGAATGGGTGCCGGTGCCTCCAGCTTTTAAGTGCCCTTTCTCCTGCATTATCACACTCGACAGACGGTGCAGAGAGCAGAACCCTGCCGCTGTCAATGCAGAGGTTAACGCACTCATCTATGAACACTCAAGAAGCCCCGAAGTGCTCATCTATACAGATGGATCTATTGTAAAGCAGCAGAGAAGTGCGTGGGCATTTACAGCCCGTTCAGCGGGCCGAACCGTTCAAGAATCCAGTGGTGCCGACACTATGACCACGAGCAGCATGACGATGGAGGTTGTGGCAGTTACACAGGCTTTCATATGGCTGGAATCACAGCATTATACCAACGTGTGTGTACTAAGTGATTTAATGAGCATGATTCAGAAGGTCGAAGCTGGATCTGTACGTAGACAGTGGACTGAGTCGCTGCGGAAGTCTGTTGTCCGTAAAGTCACCTTCATGAACGAGCTGATAAACTGACTGGCTCTGCACCCCCTGTAGATGGCCAGCCCATGGATCGTGCCGATGTTATTAACGTCCTCAAAGATATGGCGAGAACAGAGGACTTTGACGTCAGTGAATCCACATCGCTGTCCTTGATGAAAGACTTGGGAGTAAGAATCGGCACGGCTAGACTCGAGAGGTACATCGGGAAAACAAGGCGCCTCGTCAGCCAACACAGAACTGGCACTATTAGCCACAAGACGCTGATGCATATGCTGGGGGGGGGGGGGGGGGATCTGAGCACCTATGGACATGTCCGGAGTGCAATGAAGATACCCCAACTGATAACTGATAACTGATAAACTTAATAATCAATCAATTAATCATGTGCCATGCCGGAAAGCGTGGGCGGTCATGACTCGCCATTTCTCTCGATCACCAGAGTCGTGGATCAGCTCAGTGTTTCTGTCCCGTCCATGCTATGTGGCCAAGCCATCCAGATATTTTCCTCTCGGTCGACCTCTTGGTCTGTTCCCTTCGATCTTGCCAGTTGTCACTAAGTTCTCCATGTCATTTCTTCTCATAACATGCCCAAAAATTTGTGACTGTCTACGTCTAATGTCTCTAATCATTTTGCGATCTTCATTTGTTTCTTGAAGGACTTGTTCATTGGTTTTTCTGTCTGTCCATGGTATTCTTTGCATTTTCCTCAGAAACCACATTTCTGCAGCCATCAGATGTTTTTCAGCTTGACTGCACATTGTCCAAGTTTCACATCCATACAAAAGAACAGGCTCTATGTATCCCCTCAACACTCTTTTTCTCGTTTCAATTGATATCTTTTAATTGGTCAGAATGATTTTCATCTTGCTAAAGGCTACTTTGCCATGTCGATTCTTGTTCTAATCTCTTCAAGGCATCTCCCATCACCCGAGACAATTGTACCGATTCACTTGTTGAAG
Organism: Cepaea hortensis; assembly: GCA_963921405.1. Lineage (NCBI taxonomy): Eukaryota > Metazoa > Mollusca > Gastropoda > Stylommatophora > Helicidae > Cepaea > Cepaea hortensis. Next base: position 116,921,015 of record OY992879.1, read on the forward strand.
AATATTCCCATTTACTTGTATATTACATTGTGGTACTTCTTTCTTTCTAGTGACGACCATAATCTGTGTCTTCTTACAATTTAATTCCAACCCCAGATGCTCACTGTGGACAACAACCGCATCTACTAATTGTTGCAGATTCTGTGCATTGTCTGCAATCAATACTGTATCATCTGCATATCTAATGTTATTTATGTTTCGTCCTCCAATGCTGATTCCATTTATGTCTTCTACATTTCTGAAAATATTTTCACTGTATAGAGAAAAAAGATCTGGAGACATTACACATCCCTGCCTAACACCTCTCTTAATAGGTTGATATTGTCCCACTTCATTATCAATCCTTATTGCAGCTTGTTGTTTCCAATATATGTTTTTTATAAGTCTAATGTCTTTCCCATCAATTTGTAGATCTGCAAGCATATCCACCATGTTGACATGCCTAACTCTATCAAAAGCCTTTGTGTAGTCAATAAAGCAGAGATGTATATCCTTGTTTACTTCTATAGCACGTTCAATAACTGTTCGCAGCATATACACAGCATTTACTTACAAACCCACATTGTTCTTCCCTTATTTCAGGTTATATTTTCTTCCTCACTCTTTGCATGGTAGTTCGTAACAAGATCTTTGTGATGTGACTCATTACACTAATTGTTCTATGTTCATCACATTCCAAGATTCCTGATTTCTTTGGGATTGCAATAAATACAGAATTACATAATTCAGAAGGTATATCTCCAGTATCATATAATATTTTCAGCAGTCTGGTGACTTGCTCTAGTCCAAATTCTTCTAAAGCTTTAATCAATTCTGTTGTGATGTTATCTGCACCGGGGCCTTGCCAGCTTTCGTATGCTTAAGAACATTTTGAACCTCCATCTTTAAAATTGATGGTCCTTCATTATTAAATCTAATATCATACACTTCCTCTCTGTTGTCATTATACAGGTTTTTCACATAATCTGTCCATACATGTAGAATCTGATCTTTTTCTATTATGATTTTACCATCTTTAGTTTTTAGACAGCCTGTTGATGTACTTGTTCTTTTATTAGTAAGTTCCTGAATTCTTTTGTGCACTAATTTGGTATTTTGACTGTTGTGTTGATTTTTAATTTCTAAGCACTTTTCCTCAAGCCATGATTCTTTTGCCTTCCTACATAATATTCTGACTTGTCTGTGAATTTCTTCATATTTGGCAGGATTATTTTTGTTGAGTCTTCTTGTTTTCATTAGTTATAAAATTTCTTCAGTCATCCATTTCTTACGACCCACCTTCTTTAATTTTGGAATAGTTGTTTCTGCAGCCAAACTGATTGAATTCTTTAACATTTCCCATTGATCATTCACATCCTGGAATAATATCTTTAGATCAGACAATATATCAAATCTGTTCTGTACTTCTATGTTGAATTTGTTTCCTTGTCATTACTCAATGTACACAAATCATATTTAGTGTTTCCTGTTATACACTTGACTTTCTTTAGCTTTATCCTCAATGTTCATGTAAGTAGTCTGTGGCCACTATAACAATCAGCACTGGGAACTGTTTTTGTTACTGTTAGTGCGTTTCAAAATCTTCTCCTAATCAGAATGTAGTCAATCTGGTTTCTGATCCTGCTATCAGGACTTCTCCATGTCCATAATCTTCTAGGGTGTTGCTTAAACCAGGTGTTTCCTACAATAATTTCCTTTTCTTTAGCCCCCTCTACGAGTCTGTATCCTCTTTCATTTCTCTCTCCTAAACCATAGTTTTCTACTGTGTATCTATCACCTTGATTTCCTACTTTTGCATTGAAGTCTCCTATTATGATGTTTATTTCTGAATTTTTACATTTCTTTAAGGCAGACTCTATGTCATTATAAAATTCCTCTACACTATCTTCACTGGACTCTCCTGTTGGGGCATATACTTGAATAACATTTATGCTAAAAGGTCTGCCACTCAATTTAACTAGTAGAACTCTGTTCGACACGGTCCAATATCCTTGAACAGATTTTGATGTTTTCCGGTCCAAAATTATTGCCACTCTCCTGTGTCGATCTTCACCTCCAGAATAAATCATCTTAAAATCTTTAGCTATCTTGATGCCCGCTCCTGTCCATCTCGTTTCGCACACCCCTAAAATATTAATTTTTTTCTCTTTGTATTTCTTGTTTTATGTTCTCTAATTTTCCGTCGTCGTTTAACGTCCTAACGTTCCATGTTGCTAATTTTAATGTCTCTGTCCTTGTCTTGCGATGATCAGTCTTTAAGCGAATCATAATGTACTAGGCACTTTTAAAGAGGTAGTTTGCCGTTGCTTTCCTCCATGGCAATGACCATACTGGCCGGATGACTGCAACCAATGTCTCTCGAAAGAGATCCTCTGCCTGCCGTCGCGAAACTCGAGACCATGACCAACAAATATCTATCGGCTGACCTCAAAATTTCATCCACCACCTGCCTTCCGTGGCTTCTTTTGAAAACTTCCAATAAACGAACACGAAATAACATCACATAATCCACAGGAAAACACCATCCACAGGAAAACACTAACCAGCGTCTCCCCGAAGAATAACGCGTCATTTCGTCGCCATTGTACCGAAGTCAACTTAACTTAACACTAAACTTAAAATATTCAATTCCAACGCTAAATTAAATACTACTGTCATCATCAAGTGCCCTGCCAGTTGGCGTAGGCAGAAGCAGAAGCAGAAGAAGATGAAGAAGAAGAAGAAGAAGAAGAAGAAGAAGAAGAAGAAGAAGAAGAAGAAGAAGAAGAAGAAGAAGAAGAAGAAGAAGAAGAAGAAGAAGAAGAAGAAGAAGACGTTTCAAAGCCGCTTTGATGGCGCCATCGTCTTCTTCTTCTTCTTCTTCCCCCTACCGACTGACCCGCTCACAGATGCCCTTGCCGGCCGCCTCGGCTTCCCCCGACCGCTCCTGAGACCATTCAAAGACAGCGATGCAAGAACCGGGCAAGTGGTATACTTATATAGATAAGTAGACTAAATATTTGCCGGACATCTGGGTTCGAGTCCCAGTGTGTGTGTGTGTGTGTGTGTGTGTGTGTGTGTGTGGTGCGGTGTGTCGTGTGATCGAGTCCCAGTCATGTAGATATGGACCCCTTCACTGAGGAGACCGAATTCAATATGACAGAGTGGAAAAAAATGATTTATCCAATCACTCGAGTTACCCCGAGTAGGCCAAGTAATGACCTCGTCAATAAACTTTTTCACGGCTCAGCATGATAGGTAATTCGGCAGGTGTCCCGACCCATGTATCAACAATAATTGGTGAAAATCTGGTTTAAAAATATACTAGCCGGGCAAACAATAATATTAAAAAATTAAGCCTAAAAACATAATAAACCGATAAATTTCTTGTATGTATAGTGGAGAATAGTGATGTCAATATAAAACTCTAATCCTCAATTAATTTAAGCCATAACTTACTAAGATAATCATAAAAACATGTAATGAAATTAAACAAATAACGTCCCTTTTTTACACACATAAATAAAATTAACAAAGAAAGCCTAATCGGGTCTCTTGGCTCAACCATAATTGTCGCCCTTTTTGCATACTAAGCTCCCCTTGAATGGAAGTTTACCTGAGCGGACAAGCAACCAGTAATGCTCCGCCGAGCACGACCCGGGAGAAAGTTAATAGCCAAGTGCCAGCGGGTACTGATAAGCGGTAGATAAAACATGAAGATAATTACCTTTGACACGGTAGGCAAGTTGTCATTAGAACTAAGGTCGCGTACTAAATGCTTGCATGTACAGTTTTAAATGAGTGGTAGAAATAACAGTGTCTTAGTTGTGTTTAACGGACAAGGAAGTAATATGTAGAGCTGTTGACAGTATCATAGATATTCTACGATCGCAAAGAGTATCAACAGCCAGTGTGTGTGTGTGTGTGTGTGTGTGTGTGTGTGTGTGTGTGTGTGTGTGTGCGCGTGCATGCGTGTGTGTGCGTGCGTGCATGTAAGCGTGTGTGCGTGCGCGTATGTATTGCCGAGTGTATGTGTGTGTATGTGTGTGTGTATGTGTGTATGTACATGCGTGTGTGTGTGTGCTATCAATTACAGGACATCGCAGTCACCCTCAGCATTCTGTGGAGCTTGAGGCTTCCTGGGGCAAATTTGCAATTGTGATTTTGAACGAACGACAGCCATGTCATGTGCGCGCGTGTGTGTGTATGTACATGCGCGCGTGTGTGTGTGTGTGTGCGCGCTATCAATTACAGGACATCGCAGTCAACCACAGTATTCTATGGAGTGTCAGGCTTCCTGGGGCAAGTTTGCAATTGTCATATTGAACGAACGGCAGCCATGTCATGTGCGCGCGCGCGTGTGTGTGTATGTACATGCGTGTATGTGTTTGTGCTATCAATTACAGGACATCGCAGTCACGCTCAGCATTCTGTGGAGCTTCATGCTTTCTGGGCAAGCTTGCTGTTGTCTTTCTGAACGAACGACAGCCGTGTCATGTGCGTGTGTGTGTATGTACATGCGTGTGTGTGTGTGTGCAATCAATTACAGGACATCGCAGTCAGCCCCAGCATTCGTGCTTCCTGGGCAAGATTGCCGTTGTCTTTTTCTGAACCACCGGCACATATGTCTTCTGTAGTGTCTGTCATCAGGATTACCATCAGCATCATCACACAGCACCACCAACAAAAAATCATCATCAGCAGCATCATCATCTGAGGGTGACCGACTGGGTGACCCATCACGGAGCTTTGTCGGCGGGGTGAACGTATGTGAACGTGCTCAGACATGTCTTTGGCGAAAACTGGAGGATGACTCAGCGCGTACTGACAGCATAACGATACAGCCGAGACATTTGGGTAATGGTCACAGTCGATTAAATATGGCGATGCTTCCGGTCATATGTCTAAGGTATACAATCGAAACTCATGACTAAAACCGGTAAAGATGGCGTCGCATTCGATCACATGTGTAAGTGTATAACCACATGGATAAAACCGATCAAAGATGGCGCTGTAGCTGGTCAAGTGTCTTATGGGATACATCCGAAACACGTGACTAATAACTCAACCGGTCAAAGATGGAGTCGCATCCGGTCACATGACCAGACAGTGCACAATAATCTGCTGAGTCATTCTACGTCAGCAAATAGCGTGTTTAAGACGACCAGCATGCGTTGAAGAATAGAAGTACCGGTCTTAGTGAACAGCAACCTGCACACAATGTTACAACTCGCTAATGGTAAGTTGGTTTTGTGATAAAGCTTTCACATTTTCGTTGTGTTTCTCCAAGTAGGCGTATGGATAACCTAACAATACTAGTATAATACAGGGGATATATGGTGCTAGACGCCTATATCTGAAGAGTCAAGCCATTTCTTTATATAGTATTGTGTGTGTGTGTAGGCTGGGTCGACATGAGCTGCTATTCGAACTTTTACCCACAGCACTATGGTGGTACCTTAATAATATAGGTAGTAATGTATAGTCGTAGGGGAAGGTGAAAGTGTACTGCGGGTCCACATACCCATTATCGATAGAAATATATGAAGTGGGTAACAGAAAGTGCATGTCAGATTCATAACTATTAACTGTAATATCAATGTCTATAACGCTGATAAAGTACCCTGTTCTTATCTGTTTTACAGATACCGAGATCCATGAAAACCTAATTAGCAAACTGTGGAGCATACTAAGAGCTGAACCATACAACTATTGCATGGCGTGTCTTAATGTCCCACAAAATTAAGAAGCCGAGAATCCATTCAGTCATTCTTGTGATTATGGTGAGGGTGGTAGTTTTGCAGATCTAGTAACGGTTCGATTGCGGGATGTACTACAACAGAACTTCACCAAACAAGAAATAATCACATTAAGCCTGAATAGAATTGAGGAGTGCATCCTCGACTATAATCAACAACAGGATACTCCAGAAGGAAGGAAAAGTAGGAAAATTTTTTAACCAATCGTGAAAAGTTTGGCCAACTATCACCAAAACTTATGAAAAGTGGGAAATTTTGTTGTCCAGATGTGAAAAGTTTGACCACATGTCACCAAAACTTATGAAAAGTAGGAAACTTTGTTAACCAAATGGCAAAACTCTTGACCAAGTAAGAAAATGTGTTAACCAAATGTGAAAAGATTAGCCAAATTTCAAACCAAACTTATAAACATCTCATTCAAACATATGAAAAGTAGGAAAATTTGTTAACCAAACGTGAAAAGTTTGGCCAATTTTCACCCAAACTTATGAACAGTGGGAAATGTTGATGTCCATTTGTAAAAAGTGTGACAAAATTTCACCCAAACTTATGAAAAGTAGGAAGCTTTTTTAACTAAATGGTAAAAACTTGGCCAAGTAAGAAAATGTGTTAACCAAAAGTGAAAAGTTTTGGACAAGTTTGGCCAAATTTCAAACAAAACTCATAAAAAAAAAGTAGGAAACTTTGTTAACCAAATGTGTAAATTTTTGGACAAGTGAAGAAATATTTCATGCAAAACTTATGAAAAGTAGGAAATTTCGTTAACAAAATAAGAAAAAGTATTAGCCAAATTTCAGCCAAACTTATAAAAAGTAGGAAATCCCTTAACCAAACGGTAAAAAATATCTCACGTTGTCATTTTACACCCCAACCTAATAGAGATATTCGCCTGTCCCCTATGCTAACAGCTGTATTTCAGAAAATTAAATGTATCTTATGTAATAAGTCACTATAATTGAAGGGAAAAAAGAAAATGTCAACAATAAAATTGTACAAAAATTTAACAATTAAATTTCTCTTTATGTTTCCAAATTGAATGTTTCATGTAGAAATTTAGTTGTTTGGTTAATTTTATTTGTGTGTGTAAAAAAGGGACGTTATTTGTTTAATTTCATTACATGTGTTTATGATTATCTTAGTAAGTTATGGCTTAAATTAATTGATTTTTAGAGTTTTATATTGACATCACAATTCTCCACTATACATGCAAGAAATTTAGCGGTTTATTATGTTTTTAGGCTTAATTTTTTAATATTATTGTATGCCCAGCTAGTATATTTTTAAACCAGATTTTCACCAATCGCTTAATGTTGATACATGGGTCGGGACACCTGCCGAATTACCAATCATGCTGAGCCGTGAAAAAGTTTATTGACGAGGTCATTACTTGGCCTATACGGGGTAACTCGAGTGATGGAATAAATCATTTTTTCCACTCTGTCATATTGATTTCGGTCTCCTCAGTGAAGTGGTCCATATCTACATGACTGGGACTCGATCACACGACACACCGCACCACACACACGCACACACACACACACACACACTGGGACTCGAACACAGGTGCCCGGCAACTATTTGGACTACTTATCTATATAAGTATACCACTTGACCGGTGCTTGCTTCGCTGTCTTTGAATGGTCTCAGGAGCGGTCGGGGGAAGCCGAGGCGGCCGACAAGGGCATCTGTGGGCGGGGCGGTCGGTAGGGGGTACGCACGGAGCGGAAGTCAACCGGAAGTGACACCGAAAGTAGTCAAAAAATTCCCGCCAAAAATTCAAAAATGTGGGCCGTTTTTCAGGGTGGCCGGTTGCGTAGCTATACTATACCCTTCATATTAGGAAATACGACTTCCGGTTCCCCGGGATGGCCCCCATTTTCGACTCCATTACCACCTGACATACTACTTCCCCGGGACAAACCATTCTTTATCGCATCTTGAAAATGTGGCTCGTATTATATGTCCTCTCTATACTCTTTGTGCTCCTGGTATTGTAGCCTTGTACCCAGCAAAGCTGATGGCTTTGGAAATGTGATTTCTGAGGAAAATGCAAAGACTACTATGGACAGACAGTAAAACCAATCAACAAGTCCTTCAAGAGACATATGAAGATCGTAAACTGATTAGAGTCATTAGACGTAGACAGTCAAATTTTTTTGGGCATGTTATGAGAAGAAATGACTTGGAGAACTTGGTGGCAACTGGCAAGATCGAAGAGAAGAGATCAAGGGGAAGACCGAGAAGTAAATACCTGGATGGCTTAGCCACATGGCATGGTCGAGACAGGAACACGAAGCTGATCCCGACTCTGGTGATCGAGTGAGATGGAAAAACATGACAGCCCACGCTTATCGGCATGGCACATGATGGATGGATGGACCCAGCAAATCTGCCCGCTCAGTAACGGGGATACCTAAATGATCTAGTTAAAAGTTCAGTGTTATAGCACGTTTTTTTTATTTTTTGCCCCAATATAAACATCCATATTTCAGTAACCAACTAAGGGAAAATTATGAGATATAACATATAACCTTATCATTATGCACACCCAACAAAATCATTTTTGTTCTGGAGATTTTACAGCAGATTTCAAAGTTTATTTATATGTTATATATAATTTACGGGTCTGAGATGAAATTCATAATTTTAAATGTATTACAGCGTAGCCAGACAATCAGCGTTTAGTGTTGAATATTGTTCGTTTTTTCACGGGATTGGCCTTATGCCAACTACCCGCGTTGTTTAAACTAGGACTGTTCATTCAGAGGTGTCTCAAAATGTGGGTTATTTCATGACACCTGATTAATATGTTTTTTTTTTTTTTTAATTTAAATCTTACCACTTATCGCTAACATTGAAATGTGTGAATATTTTTCAATGGGATTGAATGCGAAATTATACATTTCAAAGAATCGCTATGAAGTTGTAAACATATTTTTGTCAAGGAGCTGATCGCAGGAAACTGTTTTATACTATTACAAATTCCGAAAAAAGAACAATGCATGCTTTGGGTTTGAGTAAACGGTCATTTCGTCGTCAGCTTTGACAAAGATGTCATAAGGCGAGCTATTATAAAAATGCTTTAAAAGTCGCTTGATATACGACAGGGTCGACTTCATTGCACCGGGTTCTATCCCATATGGCTCGGTCTCTTTCCGCAGCACGGAAAGCATCGCACAAAGCACGAACTCCGCAGCTCTAGCGACGACCCACAGAAGTCTCCGAAAAATTTAACTCGTGAACCGAAGGATGCGGCCCGGAATCGAACCCACGACCTTTGGAGCCCGAGTCAAAAAGCTTGACCACTTTGCCACGGAGACTCCTAAAATTATAAAAATTTTGGATTTTATATCCAGGATTATCCAGCATTATAAAAATGCTGGATGCCAAAGAAACAGTGACTGTAAGTAAACTTATGGTTTTGTTCAGAAAGAACAATAACAGAGCTATCCAAAACAACTTTGTGGAAAATTATAAGGACATTATCTTCACTATTTGTAAGTACAATGGAGGTAGAAATAATCTTTGCGAGCAACCGCATTTAGGAGCTATTAGAAGCAGATACCTACGTGAAATAAGGCAAATGCGCAAAGAAAATTATGGGCACTCTTCCGAATTCCGGTCCTAAATAGTTCTGCAGTGAATAAGTGATTAGGGTTAGGGTTAGGGTTAGGGTTAGCTATATAAAATTATTCACTGCAGAACTATTTGGGACCGGAATTCGCAAGAGTTCCAAATTTTGGCATAGTGTGTTTGGATGAAATGTGGATCAATGCGCACAACACATGGGATAAGAAATGATAATTAGTGGATGGACAGATAAAGCGATATGTGCCCAGTAGTATAGGACAACTTTTAGTCATGGCCCATGCTGGAAATACGCATAATGGCTTACAACAGAATGCTGGGCTCGCGTTCGTATCAAAGCATACAGACAATAGGGATTATCATAATAAGATGAATGGTAATGTATTTAGAGATTGGCTCGAGAATACTGTGCTTCCATCATTAGATAGACCGTCGTGTCCAATTATGGACAATGCATGATATCAATGTTATTTCCCAAGAAGACACAATACATACAGCATCGAGCACAAAGGGAGCAATAAAGATATAACTCCGAATGGAAAATATACCATTTCCAGAAACGTATTTCTAGCTAGAATTGTTGTCCCTTGTAAAACAGACGCCAAAAAGCAAGAAATATCAAATCGACAAGTTGATAGAAGAGCATCGTCATGGGTGCTTGAGACTTCTGCCGTACCATTCTCATTTTAACCCTATAGAACTTCGGTGGGCTAAAATTAAAGGACAGGTGGCAGCTGACAATACTATATTCAAATTGTCTGACGTCAGGATACTAATCCAGTCCGAACTATTAAATATTGATAAAAGTTACTGGAAAAATGTGAGGACCATGTGTTGAAAGGGGAAGAGGATTATTGGAGAAAAGATGGATTGAATTTTATGCAACCGAGAGCAGTCATCAACCTACTGGAATCGTCCGACACAGATTAAGGTCTGAGCAGATCGCAGACCTTAATCCACGTGCACACCAACTGGGATATTTTGATATAAATATTCAGAAGAATTGCAGGCCCGAAACATTACAGCATCAGCATAATGTAAATGGCAACAGTTTGTATTCCACAGTGATGAATTTTCAATTCCGCAAGCCCTCAGCGGTGACAAACAACTGTATTGAATAACACACACACACACACATATTGAATACCAACAGAAGAGTAATATTGCGGTGGAAACTGACATATTGTGGCATAACAAGAAACGTGAGAGCAAACACGTTGTCAAATTAGGGGACAACACACGTGCATATGAATCAATCTATAAACTTCAATGAAAAGAGGACCAACATCTTGGTCGTTAAGAAGAAAACCCTCTACAGAGACACTGACAACTATTTTCATAGTGCAAAACAGGTAATCATGTTCCGTCTCTGAACGGTAAACTGCAGAGTAGACAATCTTTCACGGAGACTCAAAGCGGGTCTGTCACCCATGTGTACGTGTGAACAAACTACACAGACAGCTGAACAGATCCTTAAAAATTGAAACTTGATGACTAAATTGCGGTATCATTTCTGGCCACTCGATACGCACATTAACGCACAGCTATTTGGAAGCTTTCACGAACTCAATATAAAAAGCTAACACGAATACTTGTGTGTACATTATTAACCAGCAGCTGAAGAAACAAGAAGGAAATGAAAAATAAGGTAAGAAATATATTCCTTCTACTTTCCTGTCAATTTACAAATTATTTACCCCATGCCTCTGTAAAGTCTCTGTCTTTACTAATATTACACATTGCACCCCTCTCGGGATTCTCCGTGGTGAAGTGGTCAAGCCGTCTGACTCGGGCTCCGAAGGTTGTATGTTCGATTCCGGGCCTCGTCCTTCATTTCACGAGTGCATTTTTCGGAGACTCCCGAGGGTCGTCGCTGGAGGTACGGAGTTCGCGCTTTTTGCGACACTTTCCACGCTGCGGAAAGAAACTGAGCCATATGGGATAAAAACCCGGTGCAATGCAGCCGACCCTGTCGATTTTATGCTACTTCTTTCATTGCACCCACTCCCATACGAATCCGGAATCCGGATACGCCTTGTGTATCATCTGAATTGGCGGGGCTTTCATTACTGTAAACATTAATTTGTTAGCGAGAAATCACTAGTTTTTCAGCAAAACATCAAAGAAATGTCGCCGCTTTCGATGATTTAAGTTATTTTTGGACCTATCAAAGACATATTCCTTGGGTGGGGGTAAATATAAGACGGCTGTAAAAATTTCATAACGATGCAACAAACAGTTTTCAAAATAATTGATCGTGAATAAAGGCATTCTTTTCGGGACATACTATAGAATCTCGAAGAGATGTCCAAATAATGCAACACTTCGGTTGTCAGAGGCATGGATTGTGAATCAGTAATTCTATTGTGTTTGGAGCCTAATGTAACCAATGAAGAGTGGCAGTGATTGTTTCTAGTTCAAAATACATACTGGATGGTGTCGTTACATAAAAGCACCACTGTGTTCTGTACTTATTTGTCACCTATACCTATATTAGAATCACCATTCGGGTCCTTTGCTGTGATTGACAGAACCTCCGGTATATATAATGACGTCTTTCTTTCTAGAAATAAAAGTATAAATGTAAAGGAAGCTTTTACGTGCCTTGATGCGCATTCGGCATGTGGTGCTATCCCCCAGTTTGTGTAGATCAATCGGCACTTGATGGATCTTGGGCATGTAGTGCTACCCCCTCCACCCCCATCCCCCTCCCCCTCCACCCCCACCCCCAGTTGGTGTAGATCAATTGGTACTTGATGGGCGTTGAGCATGTAGTGCTTTACGCTCCCCCCCCCCCCCCCCCCAGTTTGTGTAGATCAGTCGGTACTTGGTGAGAGTTGGGCATGTGGTGCTATTATAACAGAGTCTCTGTCTCTGTTAAGGGAATCTAAGTTGGCGTGCAAGAGAAAAAGGGGCTAAACTTGAGTGCACGCGGGAGCACCCTGGGAAAATGTAAATAACTAGGGATGCTCACGCGTGACGTGAGGAGATAGCAACGGGGAGTTATGAGCCAGCAGTCTTAGAGCGAGTTCATGTTTAAGTCACCATCCAGTTTCGTTGATATATCTGGACCTCTGTTATTAATCTACAATATTTATACGAATCTGTAAACCTGAAGCAACTACTATCAAATGTCATACATCAAGAGACTGCTGGAGTTATGTTATATCTGATTTCACCAATTCGCTACTCTGCAATATAAGCGAAATGGTGCCGTGGAACAGTCTAAACGACCTCATTTATCGCGGTACATAGCGGAGGTACTGAGCCACTATATTTGATATAGCCACTACTTCATACGGCATTTGTGGGGAAAATGCGGTGCCTTTGACACACAGGCACGTTATCAAACCTCTGCTGAACGAACTTCAAGTTTCCAAAATGTCGACCTTAACTGGCAGTGGAACAGATTAACCTTCAATATCTTCATGCGGTTGTGAAGTCCGCTTCGCTGAATCAGTTTCAATATCTTCATGCGGTTGTGAAGTCCGCTTCGCTGAATCAGTTTCAATATCTTTATGCGGTTGTGAAGCCCGCTATGCTGAATCCCGCTTTACCGATCCTTACGGGGTACTGAAGCCGCCTTGTCGATCCTTGTTCAAGTCCTTGGGTGCCAGATACATTTAACCATGCCTCTCAGTCTCAGCATACAAGAGCGAAACCTGAGAACCATTAAAATGCAGTTTTCGACGAGTGTCTAACTACAGGCAGGGACCCTAATCGTTGACAGCCAACACTTGTAAAGTATAAATTTAATATTATAGTATTAGAAGATTATAGGACCTGATAAGTTTAATTAACATATTATTATATTAACATATTATTATTATATTGAATTGTTTTTTTTTTGGAAATTGGAAATGGAACCTCAGGACTTTTCCTTGGGACAGGTGCTTAGTGGTGTAGGTAGAGCCATATCTAAGTTGGATACGGTTTTGAAACAGCAAAGCATAGCTGTTGACATTGACAAGTTTACTGGGCAAGCAAAATATTTTAAAAAATGGATTATGTCTATAGAAAAACATGCGTACTTAATAGGTGCCGCTACAGATGAAGATAAGAAACATTTAGCTTATAGGACAAGTACATCGCCTGTCTCGGATCATATTCGAAGAAAGTTGGAAGCAGGGACAGATGAGACGTGGGGGAAATTTAAAGATGACTTGGCTCACAAGTATGCGGAGATCACGGATCCACAACATGCTTTCTCAGTATTAAGACAATCTAGGCAAGATAATGGAGAAAGTGTTCAGCTGTTCAGTGACATGCTGGTTAATCTAGCTGAGGAAGCATTTATAGGGCAGAATGTTCGAGGCGAGGAAGTAGAGAGGATATTGGTTGGAAATTTTGTTGACGGGATAAAGTCGGATGGACTTAAATTCAAGCTTATGAGGGAAAATCCTACGAGATTATCACAGGCTGTGGACATAGCTGTAGAGAAAGAAGGTTTGAGAAGAAGGTTTAGACTGAGAGTAGGACGAGAAATAGGAAGTAGTAATGAAAATAGGATTGAGGAACCTATGAAGATAGGACAGGCAAGATACGGATGGAGACGACGAGGAGAAATACAGACGTTGCAGGGAGGTAATGAAAATGCTCACGATAGAGGAAGACAAATGAGAAATCCTAATAGAGAGATGGTAGGTAACACAAACATGGTCTGTTGTGGTTGCGGACAACACGGACACATTTTTAGATTCGGTGGTAACAGGCGTGTTCAGTCGAATACACAAAATAGAAATGTTAATAACAGATCAAATAGGAATTTTGAAGACAGACAGGGGAATTTTACAAGGCCAAGAACGCAGGAAAACCGGCGTCCCACTTACTGAATAGGACCTGCGGTAGGAGGGAAGATAACAAGGTCCCAAGAATTAAGGAATATTTTAATGACAAGTATGGGAGGACGAGTAGAAAGTGGTCTTAACTTGGTGAAATAAAACAGTTCTCAGTGAATAGGACGGATCCCAGTTCATGCATAATAGAAATAGGGAAACATAGAATTCGAACATTGGTTGATTCGGGAGCTCAAGTCAGTGTAATCAAGGAAAATATTTTATACAAAATAATAAACAAAATTGCAAAATATTCAGGAGTCAGAACACCCTTCACTCTGTTACCGGACAAAATTTGGAGCTGGTAGGCCAAACAATGATAAATCTTAAATTAGGAGGAATCAATGTAAGATACCTTTTTCACGTAGTCAAAGAGTTAAATAGGAACATGCTTATGGGTAGGGACTTCTTACTGAAAAATGGTGTAAGACTTTATTTTGATTTACACAAGTTAAGATTCCGGGACGTGTATGTGGATTTAGAGGAAGATATGCACATATCAGCACTGGGCAGAGTAAAAACGTCCACGACCTTAAAACCACAGACGGTTAATCTGATACAGGCGAAAGTGAAAAGAAATCCGTATTATTTAATAGGACAAACAGTTAGAATAACAGAGTTGGAAAGGGAGGTAATAGACGAACCTGGTCTAGAGGTCCCAGATGGGATAATGACATTAGATATACACTTAAATTTTCCAGTAATGATTATTAACAACACAGGCAAGGAGATTAAATTGTACAGAGGTTGTGTAATCGCCAAAGTGGAACATGTTTCTAACAGCATATTAACAACAGAAAGAGTGGAAATGTCGAGAAATAATTACTCAGAAACCCCCATTGAAAGAATCAATGCCAGAAATGGACGTGGAAGAAGATGGAAAGTGCGGAATGATGAATTGATCCATCCATTTAGAAAACATACATCTCAAATATATTCCATAGACAAAACAACAAGAGAACAGGAATTATTATCACAGTTAAAAGTTCCACTGGAAAATAAGGAAATATTAGAAAAACTTGTAAAAGAGAATCAAGATGTTTTTGCGATTAACGACTTAGAATTAGGAAAGACTAAAACAGTTACTATGGAGATAGACACTGGAAATCACCCACCAATTAGTTTGAAACCGTATAGAACTCCCTTATGGAATAGAGAAATTGTAGAAAAGGCAATAGAAGATATGCTGAAAGCTGAAATAATAACAAGATCGAAGTCAGAGTGGTCATCTCCGATTGTAATAGTGACCAAAGCCGACGGCTCACGCCGGTTCTGTTGCGACTACCGGGCGTTGAACAAGATCACCAAGAACGTAGCATATCCATTGCCAGTTATAGATGATATCTTGGGACTATTAAACGGTTCCACCTTCTTCACAAGGTCAGGATTTTGGTGCATTCCTATGTCACCTGATGCTCAAAAGAAAAGCGCCTTCTGTACACACGCAGGTTCTTATGAATTTTTACGAATGCCTTTTGGGGTCAAGACTGCGCCTTCTCATTATATGTTACTAATAAATCAAGTATTGGAAGGCATGCAAAAGTTCGCATTAGCATATATAGATGACATTTTGATCTACACAGCAGGAGACTTACAAGACCATCTGAAACATGTAAAGTTGGTATTTGATAGACTAAGCCTACATGATGTTAAATTGAAACTCAGTAAATGTGAATTCTTAAAAACAGAAACTAAGTACCTGGGATACATTATAGATAGAGAAGGAATTAAACCAGATCAGGACAAAGTAAAGGCTATTAGGGAATTGCCTGCTCCAACCAACGTAAGAGAAGTTCGTGCTTTTATCGGTACATGTGGGTACTATCGTCGTTTCATTCCAGGTTTCTCAAAAATAGCAGAACCTATCACTAACCTGACTGGCAAATACGCAAGATTTAAATGGAATGAAGATTGTCAGAAAGCATTTGATTATTTTTGAAAAATAGCTTAACAGTAGTGCCACTATTGACACATCTAATCTAGATTTGGACAAACAGCTAATTTTATATACAGATGCTTCGGATAACGCCATAGGAGCATGTTTAGCACAACCATATGAAGGAGAAAGATCAGGAATACCAGGAGTTAGGAATGAAAGACCAATCTATTTTCTGTCACACAAACTTAGTAAATCTCAGAGAAAATGGCCGACTATAGAAAAAGAGGCATATGCTATTCACTATGCTCTTCAGAAACGTAATTATTATTTACATAACGCCAATTTCATTATTAGAACTGACCACATGCCTTTAAAGTCTTTACTAGAAGCTCCAGTACAGAACAGGAAAATACAGACATGGGCGCTGAACTTACAGGGATACAACGCGAAGACAGAATATATTTCCGGCAAAGACAATACCTGTGCAGATTTATTATCCATAATTCCGTATCCAGAGACATCAGGGAACACTGAGGATGAAGGTGAACCCGAAATAGATGATCGAAACTGGCAAGTAAATATATTAGATTCTGCCATATTAAATAGAGAAAATTTTAGCAGCTCACTGTCAGATCAGGAATCAGAACCAATAGCGGAAGATCCACAATTAATGCAGTTTAATATGAAAGAAGAACAAGAATTACATCCGAAAGTTATACAAATAAAACAGAAGTTGAACGAAACTGGTGAAAACAATTCTAAGAAAAATTTTTTGGTCTTGCAGGATGATGATCAGTTATATTATGTGAATGAGAAAAGCGAAGGGTTAAGAAAATACATTCCGAAACATTTGGAAATTGAGATTTTAAAGGCATATCATGATGAGAATGGTCATCATGGCCGAGACAAGTTAGTTAAAGCCCTCAAGAATAAATATTATTGGCCGAATTTGTTTAAAAGCGCCTGTAAATATGTTGACGCGTGTGAGAAATGTAGGTTAAGAAATATGAAAATGATCAAATAGCCTTTACAAGATACTGATATTCCTCAGTTTCCAATGCAGAAAGTAAGTTTGGATATTTCAGGTCCTCACCCTAGAACGTTATCGGGGAATGTATACCTACTACATATCGTGGATTGCTACAGTTTATGGCCGGAGGTCTATGCGATTCAATATAAGAGCGCTGATACCATCATTAATATTTTTCTACAAGAATATATACCAAGGTTTAGTTGCCCACAGACGGTACTCACAAATAATGGTAAGGAGTTCGTGAACAAGAAGTTTGAGAAATTATTACAAGATTTGAATATTGGCCACATAAAAACTTCTTATTATAGACCTTCCTCAAATGCAAAAAAAAAATGAGAGACAACATCGGACATTGTATAATATAATAGCAAAAATTGTAGAAGAGCATGATAGAGATTGGGACCTGTACTTGGGATCTGCATTAAGTGCGATACGAACAAATCAAAATGAAGGGACAGGGTTTTCACCATTCCACTTATTACACGGAAGAGAACCAATACTCCCAATTGACAATCTGCTAAAACCGAGACGTAAATATATGGGAGAGGATTTTCAGGAAGTAATTATACAAGAAATGCACAAAGCACATGTAAGGTTAAGAAACAATATAATTAAAGCCAGAGAAAGACAGAAGAAGTACTCAGACAAAAATACACAACTACCGGAATTTAAAGTAGGTGATAGAGTTTACTATAAGAAACATAGAAGAAATTCCAAATTTGATGCTCATTGGATTCCAGGTTATTACATTTTAGAAAAATTAGGGCCAGTTTCATATAGCATCAAGAACCAACTTACAGGACATGTAGCGCGGTCACACGTGGAGTATTTAAGACGAGATAATGAAGATAATGGAGACAACAATAATAATAATTATACAGAAGGGCTATACTCAGATGGGCAACTAGTCAGACGAGTTAAATATACGATGCCCTTAGATTTTGGAAAAGAACTGGTACAAGAACAAACAATAACAACACCAATTTATGACGAAACTGGTGAACAAGAAGAAACAGTACCGAAAATTCTTAAAGCTGAAGAAAATAATACCTATGATGGTTATAATAGTGTCGAATCTATGGAGGAGGAGGTAACCGCCCCATTTAAAAATACCAGACAAGCAGCGAAAAGAAGAATAGAAAGACAACGAGATAGAGAAGTGAAAAGACAGAAAAGAATGAGGGAAAACTCATCAAGTGACGAAGACATGCCACTGTTAGAACGGTCTTTAAGGAATCAAGACAAACAAATTAGATTAGATATACAACGGAAAAAAATTAGAGGCCAGCAATGTAAACACAGAAGAACGGGAAATGGATGAAAAATCAGAGACCGATGAAAATGATAGTATGAGTGAAGACATTATAACTTCTCATCATGAAAATGAAAACTTCGACTTAGAAATGGCACTTATAGAGAAAAATCTAGAATTGTTGAGAAGGTGGAAATATAGCAAATAGATTAATAGAATATGTGCAGATAGCAGGAAAAGAATTTTTTTTATTTAAGGAAGAATTAAAATGTGTGATCTGTGTTAGAAGACAAATCGTTTTTTTTTTTTAGGTACGGAGGTTGATGAAACACAGTAGCTGTAGATTACAGAGTAAGGTGATAATTAGAACAGGTTTAGTAAATAGCTTGGTCAAGATTTGTTAAGCTTTTCTTTGCTTTAAATTGAAATTTCAATGTATCATGTATAGTATGCTACATTATTTTGATTAACTTGGTTCTGTAAAATGATTATCATTTGATTTTAAGATAGGATGTGTTGTGTTTTTCTTATTTTTAGGGTAAATTATCGGTTCAAAAAAAAAAACCGGTAATGTTAGGTAACTGTAACAGAGGTTGGGTTTTAGGTGGGAAAAGGCTACAGCACGACTGAGCATCGGGATGGAATGGGAGGAGAGATGCTCAAGTCGTGACGTAGTTTGTTGTCAAGAATCAGTTTACATCTGAACCTAGCCCTAGAAGGCAGGCCGTCAACACGTTTGTATTCTACCATGACATTGTATCGGCTATAACGTTTAATAAAGTTGATTTAGAATTTCTACAAGACTTGTTAAGCCATCGTTTCATCATACACTGTTATATATGGCTTAAATGGAGCCGTTTGACCAGGATTCTGGACTTTGCCGTCGCGGACGCAATGTGAAGTACTAAGAAACAGCAGAGCACAGCAGAGAACTTTTAATGAACACCTTTCTCAGCTTGCGGCAACAAGAAAAGGAGGGAATCTAGAATCTTGTTGGAAGTAATAATCAAAAGATCCAGACCAGACTACCTTTTGAGGCCTGCAACTTAGAACAAGCGTTTTTTCCCGACAAGGCGATTGGAATACCTATTGAAATCAGTTTTTGGATGGAGCTACCATCTACCATGGTAAGATTTTTGTTAGAATCGGGGGCTGTTTATTATCGTGCTCTGGAGTGACCGAACTGTTGTCAATATCCTGTGAGGTTCGACCTGCCGTCATTGCAGCCAGTGTTTTAACCTAGCTTGTCTGAAGGTCACTTGCTTGCTGGAGGACTGAGGAAATTTTTCTGCTCTCAAAATATAAAACAATGGCCACTGCGTCGTCTGTGAAACTTACAGCAACCAAAAGCCCGGCTAGGGGTGGTTGTCTGTAAATATTTTCGGAATTCTGGTATCAAGAATCTTAAATTTGCTAACAGAACATCTTGTCAACTGAAGGTCAACTGTCAACTTGAACAAGAATTTTGCTCAAGGGCAATCCAGTTTGATCGTTGTCTCGAGCGAATAAGAATTTTGCTGAAGGTCAATCCAGTCTGATCATTGTTTCAGGTGAGCAAGAATTTTTCAATTCCTCAATCAAGTTCAGCCCTTGCCTCAAATCAAATTTGCGGAAGTTAATCAAAATCTTTAAGACTTAATCATCTAGAATCAAAAATCAAAAATTTTAATTCCTCAATCAAGTTCAGCCCTTGCCTCAAATCAAATTTGCGGAAGTTAATCAAAAACTTTAAGACTTAATCATCTAGAATCAAAAATCAAAAATTTTCCAGAATGGTGATGAATTCGGACAACTCGTTTCATCAAATCAAATATTATCTAAGATCTGTGGACAATGTTAAAAAGTTTTTGAGCTCTCTTGCAACTGAATCGTTATAGGAAAAGAAAATCAGGACAGCAGCTAAATAC
Organism: Cepaea hortensis; assembly: GCA_963921405.1. Classification (NCBI taxonomy): domain Eukaryota; kingdom Metazoa; phylum Mollusca; class Gastropoda; order Stylommatophora; family Helicidae; genus Cepaea; species Cepaea hortensis. Next base: position 116,941,247 of record OY992879.1, read on the forward strand.
TTCATTCCTTCATTGATTGGCCCATATCTTTTTGACGCAGTCAGACTATCTCTGGGCTCCGCTGCATATGAGAGCTAATCCTTTTGGGCTCTGTTGCGTGTGAGTCGTTCTCAAGACGTCGATTTGATGTACCCCAACCGGGGCGAAGTCAGAAGCCAGAAGTCTGGTAGGGACCCAACCAGGGGTTGAAGTATTGAGGCATCCTAAGAAGAGAAACTACCTGAAGAGTGCGAGATCCCTTGGAAGAAGGAACTACCTGAAGTGCGCGATTGGTTTCAACTTATACAGACTCCAGGCGTTTAAGTTCAACCTGACGGCGAACCTAGAGGAGTACGTCTTGCTTGAATCGGGAACCGAGAGTAGGGTAATCAGTAAACCTATTAGCTGGTCGAACTGTTCTTGGTGTATAAGGTAAATGTGATTTGTATTGCTTAAATTAGCTGGTTACAAATGTGAAATTGATTGTTTGGTTTGTACAATAATATTTCAGCATGACGGAACAGGATTCATTGGCACAAGTTTTGACGGGGGTAGGAACAGCGGTAGGTAGACTTCATACGGTTATAAAACAGCAAGAAATGGCAACTGAAATTGTTAAGTTTAGTGGACAGGCCAGAGAGTTTAAGAAACGGATAACTTCCATAGAGAAATATGCATATTTAGTGTCTGCATCAGATGAAGAGAAAATGAGACTTGCTTATAAGGCGGCAACAGAACCGGTTTCGGATCATATCAGAAGAAAATTAGAAGCTAGAGTAGATGAGACATGGGAACAATTCAAAGAAGACCTGGCACACAAATACGCGGAAATAACAGATCCACAACATGCGTTTTCGGTATTGAGGCAGTCTAAACAAAATAATGGAGAGACGGTACAATTGTTCAGCGATAGGTTGATTAACCTGGCTGAAGAGGCATTCTTGGGACAGAATGTACGAGGAGAAGAGGTGGAGAGGATGTTAGTCGGGATTTTTGTGGATGGCATAAAATCCGATGGACTGAAGTTTAAGCTGATGAGAGAAAACCCCGAGAGGTTGTCACAAGCTGTAGATATTGCAGTACAAGAAGAAAATTTGAGACGTAGATTTAGATTGAGAACAGGACGAGAAATAGGAACTAGTCGAGAAGATAGAATTGAGGAGCCTATGGAGATAGGACAAACGAGGTTCGGATGGAATAGGAGAGGAGGTGTACAGACGTTACAAGGTAGTAATAGAAATGCGGATGATGAAAGAAGACAAATGAGGTATTCTACCGGTGAGACAGTGGGTAAAACAAATAACACAAATGTAGTCTGTTGGTTTTGTGGTCAACGCGGACACGTTTCTCGTTTTTGTGGTAACAGGCATGTCCAGTCGAATACACAGAGTAGAAATGGCAATAGCAGGTTAAATAGGAATGCTGAAGATAGACACATAAATTTTACAGGTACAAGAACACAGGGAAACGGGCGCCCTACCTATTAAATAGGACCTGTGATAGGAGGGAAAATAATACGGTCCCAAGGTTTAAAGAATATGTTAATAACAGGCATAGTAGAACGAACAGAGAATACTTTCAACTAGATGAAGTCAAACAGTTTACAGAAAATAAAACAGATTATAGCTCATGTATAATAGAAGTAGGAAAGTATAGAGTTCGTACATTAATTGATTCGGGAGCTCAGGTTAGTGTGGTAAAAGAACGTTTTCTATACAAAATAGTGAGAAATTGTAGAATATTTAAGAGTCATAATAATCTTCACTCTGTTACAGGACAGAATTTACAAGTAATTGGACAAACAATGATAAATTTTAAGTTAGGAGGGCTCAACGTAAGACATCTTTTTCATGTAGTGAAAGGTTTAAATAGAAACATGCTGTTAGGAAGAGATTTTTTTAATAAAAAATGGAGTAAGACTTTTCTTTGATTTACATAAATTAAAATTCAAGGACGTCTATGTAGATATGGAAGAAGACATGCATATATCAGCACTAGTTAGAGTTAAAATGTCCACGACATTAAAACCACAGTCGGTTAATTTGATACAAGCAAAGGTAAAGAGAAACCCATATTATGTGGCAGGAGACACAGTCAGAATCACTGAGTTGCAAGAGGAAGTAATTGATGAGCCTGGTTTGGAAGTTCCGGATGGAATAATAGCGTTAGATAAACACTTAACCTTTCCAGTAATGGTGATTAACAACACAGGTAGAGAAATTAAATTATACAGAGGGTGTGTAGTAGCTAAACTGGAACATAACATTAGTGATATATTGGCAACAGATAGAGTAGAAATGCCGGGAGCAGACTATTCACAAACTTATAGTGAAAGAATTAATAACAGACGCGGACGCGGAAGTAGAGGGAACGCACAAATGGATGAATTGATCCATCCATTCGGAAGAAATACAGCCCAAATACATTCACTAGACAAAAGGACAAGAGAACAAGAATTGTTGGCACAGTCAAAAGCTCCACCAGAAAATAAGAAAGTATTAGAACAACTTATAAAAGAAAACCAGGATGTGTTTGCAATTAATGATTTAGAATTGGGAAGGACAAAAACAGTTACAATGGAAATAGATACGGGAGACCATCCACCAATTAGTTTAAAACCATATAGAACTCCCTTAAGAAATAGAGAAATTGTCGAAAAAGCAATAGAAGATGTGTTGAAAGCAGGAATAATAACAAGATCAAAGTCAGAGTGGTCGTCTCCGATTGTAATTGTAGCCAAACCTGATGGTTCAAGTCGGTTCTGCTGTGACTATCGGGCGTTGAACAAAATCACTAAGAATGTAGCGTACCCACTGCCGGTGATTGATGATATTTTAGGGTTGCTTAATGGCTCTACATTTTTCACGACACTGGACGCAAGATCAGGATTCTGGTGTATCCCGATGTCGAAGGACGCTCAAAAGAAAAGTGCTTTCTGCACTCATATGGGTTCCTACGAATTATTACGAATGCCATTCGGGGTTCGAACGGCTCCATCTCATTACATGTTGTTAATAAATGAAGTACTAGAGGGTATGCAAAAGTTTACCCTGGCATACATAGACGATATTCTTATCTATACAGCAGGCGATGTAGAAGATCACTTAAAACATGTAAGGTTAGTATTCGACAGGTTAAGAGTACATGATGTGAAATTAAAGCTTAGTAAGTGCGAGTTTTTAAAAACAGAAACAAAATATTTGGGATATATTATAAATAGAGACGGAATTAAACCGGACCAAGACAAGATAAAGGTTATTAAAGAGTTACCTCCTCCAACTAACGTAAAAGAAGTGCGTGCGTTTATAGGAACTTGTGGGTACTATAGGCGCTTTATCCCAGCGTTTTCAAAGATAGCAGAACCTATTACGAATTTAACGGGCAAATACGCTAGATTTAAGTGGGATGATGAGTGTCAAAAAGCGTTTGAGTTCTTAAAAAACAGTTTAACAGTGGTACCGCTATTGACGCATCCAGATTTGAATAAACAGTTAATACTATACACAGATGCTTCTGATAATGCTATAGGAGCGTGTTTGGTTCAACCATATGAAGGAAAAGAATCTGGAATACCAGGGGTTAAAAATGAAAGGCCAATTTATTTTTTGTCTCATAAGCTTAGCAGGTCTCAACGGAAATGGACTACTATTGAGAAGGAGGCGTATGCAATACACTATGCTCTACAGAAATTAAATTACTATTTACATAATGCAAATTTCGTTATTAGAACTGACCATATGCCTTTAAAGTCTCTATTAGAAGCTCCAGTGCAGAACAGGAAAATACAGACCTGGTCGTTGAATCTACAAGGATACAATGCCAGAGTTGAATATATTCCAGGTAGGATTAACACGTGTGCTGATTTATTGTCTAGGATCCCCTATCCACAGTCATCAGGTAACACAGAAGATGAAGGTGAACCAGAGATCGACGACCGAAACTGGCAAGTAAATATATTAGACTCTGCCATAATAAATAGAGAAGAGTTTGAGAGTTTACCATCGGATCAAGAGGTTGAACCTAGAGCAGAAGACCCACATTTAGCACAGTTTAATATGAAAGAAGAACAAGAATTAGATCCAAAAGTATTACAAATAAAACAGAAATTAAAAGAAACGGAAGAGAATAAATATAAGAAGAATTACTTAGTTTTACACGAAGATGAACAGTTATATTATATGACCGAAAAGAGTGAACAGCTAAGGAAATATATTCCCACACATTTGGAAAATGAAGTTTTAAAAGCATATCATGATGAGAATGGTCATCTCGGTCGTGATAAATTGGTGAAAGCGCTTACGAGTAAATATTATTGGCCGAACTTATTCAAGTCTGCCTGTAAATATGTAGATAAGTGTGAAAGATGCAGATTAAGGAATATGAAAGCAATTAAGTGTCCATTACAAGATACAGATATTCCTCAGTTTCCAATGCAAAAGATTAGTTTAGATATATCAGGTCCTCACCCTAGGACATTGTCAGGGAACGTGTATTTAATTCATATAGTGGACGTCTACAGTCTTTGGCCGGAAGTTTATGCAATACCAGATAAGAGTGCAGATACTGTCATTAATATTTTTTTTACAAGAATTCGTACCAAGATTTAGTTGTCCACAAAGTATACTTACGGATAATGGTAAAGAATTTGTAAATAAAAAATTTGAAAAGTTATTAAAAGATTTGAATATAAAACATATAAAGACCTCATACTATAGACCTTCTTCAAATGCTAAGAACGAACGTCAACATAGGACGTTATACGACGTTATAGCAAAGATTGTTGATGAACATGAAAAAGATTGGGATCTATTCTTAGGACCTGCCCTTAGTGCTATTCGCACAAATCAAAATGAGAGCACGGGGTTTTCACCATTCTATTTAATACACGGGAGAGAACCAATACTACCTATAGATAATCTATTAAAACCAAGACGGAAATATATGGGGGAAGACTTTCAAGAAACCATAATACAGGAAATGCATAAGGCACACGTAAGATTAAAGAATAATATAATTAAAGCTAGAGAAAGACAGAAAAAGTACAAAAACGTAAATACAAGCTTACAGGAGTTTAAAGTAGGCGATAGAGTTTATTACAAGAAGCATAGAAGGAACTCTAAATTTGATGCTCGTTGGTTCCCAGGTTATTACGTTTTGGAAAAGCTAGGAAATGTATCGTATAGTATCAAGAACCAGGTTACGGGACATGTGGCAAGGGCACACGTGGAACACTTAAGAAGAGATGACGATGAGAAGGAAAATGATAATTATAATAATAATTGTTGTTCAGACACCGGATACTTAGATGAACGAGTCGTCAGGGGAACTACAATAACCCCAGGTTTTAGAAGAGATCCAGCACACAGTCAGTTAAAAACAACTCCAGTTTACGATGATGCTCAAGAACAGACAATACCGAAAACGATAGAAGAAGGAAATGTGAATGAGAGTCATTATGATAGTATAGAGTCTATGGAAGAGGAAGTAGGTGCTCCATTTAAGAATACTAGACAAGCGACAAAAAGAAGAATGGATAAACAAAGAGAAAGAGAAGTGAAAAGACAGAGGAGAATTAGAGAATATTCAACAAGCGGTGAAGATATGCCTTTACTAGAAAGGTCCTTAAGAAATAATGATAGACAAATTAGATGGGATATTGAACGGAAGAGATTAGCGGCTGCTAGCGAGAGACATACAGATGAAGAAGAAGAAATGGATGAGAAGTCAGAGTCAAATAGTAGTATGGAGGAAGTTGATAGGTTATACGAGGAGGAGGATATTGATGTGGAAATAGCACTTATTCAAAGAAACTTGGAGTTATTGAAGAAGTGGAAACGTAGGAGGTAAATGGATAGAAAATGTTGCAGATAGCAAGATATGAGAAAAGAGATACTGGATGAAGTATATGAGACGGTGGAAATAGAAAAGGCTTCTGTTGATACTTTTCATAAGTGATCTTGAGGAGTAGTTAAGCATTAAGATAACTAATATGGATATAGGTTCGAGTGAGACATATATATTTTTTTTCTCTCTCTGTGATGGAATGGCTGGTTGATTATATGTTAAACTTCTTATCAGATAGATAATTTAGTCAATGTTACAGCAGTTAGATGTACTCTATAGTAAATAGACAAGTGTTGATTGGTGCTAAGAAATACCATGGTTGGTGGTAATGAATAAGTAGTTATAAGAATATGTGGAACAAATCCAGAAGAAACAGTTGGTGTGTCGAATCACAGGTTCTGTTGGTAGATAATACGCTCATTGTTAGTTAAAGACTTTTGTGAGAAGAATAGATATTGTTTTAAGTTGGAAATTGGTCTGTAGATAGCAGATATATATATATAATTGGCAGTGAGTTGTTTTAGTTTCTCGGTTATAAAAACAATGGAATGACTTGAGTGAATAGATATGAGTTACATTGATTCGTATAGGAGGACAATGTTGCTTAGGCACTGTAAGTAGGTAGTTCTATGTGAGTTAATTTTGTTTGAAAACCTTCTCTTTAGCGAGAAGACAGTTGTTTTATTGAGTTTGAGTTTTAAATGCCTCATATATAATATGTTTTTTTTTTGCTTGATTTGGTCCTGTGAAATGATGGTTGTTATGTGATTTTAGAATAGGATTATTGTGTTCCTAGATTTTCCGTACAAACTATTGGTCCGTAAAAGAGACCAATAGTGATAGGTAGTAATAGAATATTTTCTTTTGATTTGATAAAATGCATGTTATGTCATTTTAAAATCTGTTTTCTTTGAATGAGTTGGGGGGTATGATATTTTATTTTGATTTTATTTCGTTTAATTTAATTAAGTTGTTTTGTGTATTATGTTACCTAGTTATAAATTTAATTAAATAAGTTATTTTTCAAGTAGTTATGGTGTTGGCTGGAATAAAGAAAATATATGAGGGCTAATAGAGAGACACATACTGAGGGCTAATAGAGAGACATATAGATAGTCGGCATGAAGAGGTTCTTATGGATATGAAGTATTAGAAAATAAAATAGGAGCTGCATTGAAGTCAGCGTTGTATGAAGAAAAAGGAGGGGGAGACTGTGAATGGCAGCATATAAGCGGGAGTGTTGATATAGGTAGACAAAGAAGCACATTATGGGATGTGAGGGGGCAAGATATAGGAGCTATGAAATACCAGCGTTTATTAAATCAAAAATGTTCATAGAATATGAACATTGGCTTGTGGTAAAGGATGAGGTAACGGAAATATAGACAAGATTGTGGATGGCAATATAAATGTTGAATATATAAATGTTGAGAAAACTTATGACAACTTGATTTATAGAGAACAAAGATCTATTTCATAAGATATATTTTAAAAAATTGTTGTACAAAATTTTTTTATTGGCAAGGGAGGTAAATGTGATTGTGTGGACTATGCATTACTTTAGGTAAATGTGATCATGTTGACTATTCATTCTTTATGCTTTTCACTGGGTGCGCACCCCTTCTTTACTTTTTCTAACTACGTTATTTCTGTTTGTCCTGTGTTGTGAAAGAGTGAGGGATTTCATAATGCCATGTGTACAATAACGATTATACGAGCTATTATTCTTATGATATGTATATTTGATACAGGAACTTGAGATGCCAAGAACGAACCCGAAATACCTAGTGGATTACTATATGGTTTGGGGAAAGAGTTACGAATAGATTGGTTTACTTAAAATAACGTGGTTTGGGGAGATTAGAGGAACGGTGGGAAGTAAGGAAAGGGAAGAAGGAAGGTTTAGTTTAAAAAAAAAGGTAACCATATGTGGTATGAGGTATTGTATAAAGTTGAGATTTATATGTGTCAAAGTATGAAGAGGCAGAAACGAAGAAGAAGTTTATAGTGGGTTACTATATGACAATATGACAGGGAGAAGAGTTAAAGAATAGAATAATTACTCAAATTGGAGTTGGTTTAGGGAAGATTAGAGGAACTGTGGGAGGTAAGGAAAAAGAGGGAATAAAGTAAGGGAATTGGGAGTAAAGAATTTTTCCTTTACAGGAAAAATTCTTTAGAAAACATAGGGAGGTGTAACAGAGGTTGGGTTTTAGGTGGGAAAAGGCTACAGCACGACTGAGCATCGGGATGGAATGGGAGGAGAGATGCTCAAGTCGTGACGTAGTTTGTTGTCAAGAATCAGTTTACATCTGAACCTAGCCCTAGAAGGCAGGCCGTCAACACGTTTGTATTCTACCATGACATTGTATCGGCTATAACGTTTAATAAAGTTGATTTAGAATTTCTACAAGACTTGTTAAGCCATCGTTTCATCATACACTGTTATATAACATTAAATAATTTAATGCTTCATTTATTATGTATATTATGTTGGGGATAAACCATGTATATTGGGCGGGGAGAGTTTCGTTTTGAAATGTTTGGTTTTTAATGACTCAAAAAAATTGTAGTTTCAATTATTTTGAATTGTTTAAATTAACATGTTGAGACTTGTTTAAGAAACTGTTATTATTTTGTTCTGAGTACGGAGTTGATTTAGACCTTATTAAATATTGAATAGGTTCCTTCGTTCAGAAAATAATAAGCAAACGACTTTAGACTCTATAGAGAGACATATTTGCATTGGTAGTAAGTTTAGAAGAACATGGAGTAAGGGCCATGTTTGAAAGCTTAGTAGATGGCGATAGATAAAGTTGGGGGATGGCAGTACATATTATAATGGTTTGGAAATAAATTAGATACGGTCATAATAAATGAACGATGAATCTTAAAGATGTTTAAGAATAGAAAAACATGGGATGATGGGGTTTAACTAGAATATAGTTGAAAATGAAGCTGTGAATAGCAGAAAAAGAAGTCATGGGAAGTAAGAAATATGGGGGGATGAAATAGCTGATCTGTTATCAGCATTAATAGAAATACATGGATTAAAAACCATGTTTGGGATGCGAGGGGTTGGAGTTATCAGCTCTAAACATAAATCAGTACAGTATTTGGAAAGTAAGTATGTCTATGAACATTATTAATTTGGGACGCATGAAATAAGGAAAAGTAGAGGTTTGCACAGACATATATCACTGACTGTGAATACAGGTCAAAAAGTAATTTTAATCTTGAGAGTGTAAAAATAGAGTTTTTAACAGAATTGAAGTACATTTTTCATTTATTATATGATAGTTTTTTTTGAAACTTTATTTTGTATAAAGTTTTGTGTGTGCAAGGGAGGATAAATGTGACTATTTCTTACTGTCTCTTGGGTGCGCACCCCATAGTTTCTCTGTCTATACTGTGGTTATCCTTGATGTCCGCGAGAGTATGTTATGTGTATTTCATAATGCATGATGATCTTCAATTTTTGTTTATATACCAACAATTTGGATAGACATACCACTCTATTTTTAACTATGAAATAATGCAAGCGGATTGCAGTGATCTTAATAAAGAGAAGAAGAAGTAATGGTAATTGACCACATGAAGTTTGTGAAGACTAATGACCAGAGGAGTGTGTGTGGATATACGAGGCACAGTTAAATGGTTTTTGGGAAAAAAAAGGCGAACTTTTAAGGAAGATTAAGTAATAGTTGTACGAAAGGGGGAATTGGTAAAATTTAGGAGAATAGCGGTTGGCTATAAAGATTTCGAGTATTTGGGGCAAGGGATTTAGGGATGTAGAAATAGGAGATAGTTATCTCGAAGTTACTATAAGGGTTGTAAATCGAGGTAGATAAGTTTTGGGTTAAGACTTTTCGGGGAAAAAGTCTCGTTGAGGGTATGAAGGAATATAACAGAGTCTCTGTCTCTGTTAAGGGAATCTAAGTTGGCGTGCAAGAGAAAAAGGGGCTAAACTTCAGTGCACGCGGGAGCACCCTGGGACAAATGTAAATAACTAGGGATGCTCACGCGTGACGTGAGGAGATAGCAACGGGGAGTTATGAGCCAGCAGTCTTAGAGCGAGGTCATGTTTAAGTCACCATCCAGTTTCGTTGATATATCTGGACCTCTGTTATTAATCTACAATATTTATACGAATCTGTAAACCTGAAGCAACTACTATTAAATGTCATACATCAAGAGACTGCTAGAGTTATGTTATATCTGATTTCACCAATTCGCTACTCTGCAATACTATCCCCTCCACCCCCATCCTCCATCCCTCCTCCATCCCCTCCAGTTGGTGTAGATCAATCGGTACTTGATGGGCGTTGAGCATGTAGAGCTCCCCCCCCCCCCCCCAGTTTGTGTAGATCAGTCGGTACTTGGTGAGAGTTGGGCATGTGGTGATATCCCCAGTTTGTGTAGATCAATCGGTACTTGGTGGGCCTTGTTGTCATGATCACGCTGACCACGTTTACTTCACATAACATTTTCTGATGACATATGACATATGTAGGCCTATCTCTAAACAGCATATAATCCACCCGTAGAGAGGAGCGGCTGGCCGAGTGGCTAGAACGCCGGACTCTCATTCGGGAGACCCGGGTTCGATCCCTCGGTAAGGTGTGGGTTTTTTTTTCTGTCGGGGGGAAAAAAGAAAATCCTAAACTGCACAGTTCGCGGCGACTGCACTAGCCAGGCGGCCTTAATTCCTCAGGCTATACACCGCAAGGTACTATATTGGCAGTAAATGACAGTTTTTAACATAGAAGAAACCTGGCTGCAGTTATTTTCTTTAAATCAATGTCATATGCATCGTGCTCTAACAGAAAGAGAATTGCAAAGCAATTATCCATTTCACATGGTCGTCGGAACATTTTCCATAGTAAAATATCCACGGGTTACTACAATCTTTTGTAAAACTAATGTACTGTAGTTTTTCATAAACCAATCCTTTGCACAGCAACACATTTATCTTTGTGTTTTGATTTGTGAAAAATGTTTCATTGTTGTCCAATGCTAAACGTATAAATGAAACGGAATTGACTTCATTAATGCACATTATTTAGACCTAAATAGCATGTTAACTCTTACCAATATCCATCTGCACAGCCGCTGAAGCATTCACCTGTCTCCTTGTTACATACTTCATCATTTTTACAATTACAAATGCTTTCACACTGTGGGCCGAATGTTCCATCTTCACATGCCCATACCTAAAGAAGCACGTAACACATTGCCCGAATAAGAATGAAAATATCATAAATGGAATTCTGAAAAAAAAGGTAGCACAGAGCAATGAAAAAGTGTGCATTTTCTAATAATATTACTCGTATAACCACTTGCTGAGTATGAGACAGTAAAATGAGATGCATATAATGGCATATGCGGTAATTAAGTTTTTACTTTCTATTTAATTTCAAATTGGATCACAAGAAATAAAAATATTACTTGGTGATTTTAATGCAAAAGTAGGAAAGGGAAAAATGGAGGATGTAGTGGGGAATTATGGTTTAGGTACAAGAAATGAAAGACGGGAAAAGCTAATAGAATGGGCAAATATCAATGATATGATAATTGGAAACACATGGTTTAAACACCATAAAAGACGACTGTACACATGGATAAGCCCTGATAAGAAAATACGCAACCAAGTTGACTACATACTAATTAATAAAAGATTTAGAAATGCTTTAATTAATGTAAAGACAATGCCTGGTGCTGACTGTAATAGTGATCATGTACCACTATGTGGACAAATAAAAGTAAGATTAAAAAGAGGGAAAAAAATGGTTAAGAACATGAGACTTAATAAAGAGGTTCTAAAAATAGATAAAGAAATGCAAGAACAATACAGAGTGACTGTGAAAAATAGGTACAATGCAATAACTAAAATACAGAGTATAGATGAACAATGGGAAATGTTAAGGGACTCCATTCATCAAACTAGCAAAGAAGTATTACCAGAGAGAGGCAAAATAGCTAAGAAAAAATGGATGAATGAAGATATCTTAAAACTGATGGACAAAAGAAAACAGTATAAAAATGACAAACAAGAATACGCTAAGATAAATAAAGAAATAAAAGATAAATGTGGGAAGGCTAAAGAAAGTTGGTTAAACGAGCAATGCAAAAAAATTGAATTAAATTCCATTAAAGATACAAAAAATATGCACAAACAAATCAGTGAGCTTACAGGGAAAAAAATAAGAATAAATACAGGGTGTTTGAAATCAAAAACAGGAAAGATAATATTAGAGGAAGATGCTATAATGAAGAGGTGGAATGAGTATATAAGAGAATTATATGAAGGAGAAAGGGCAGAATTAACAGAAGATAGTAACTTAGAAGGTCCACCTATTCTGAAAGAAGAAGTCGCTGACGCTATGAAACGTATGAAGAAAGGAAAAACAGCTGGGCCAGATGAAATCACAATAGAAGAATTAGAAGTATTGGGAGAATTTGGAGTAAATATATTAACCAAAATGTTGAATGATATTTACAGCAGTGGATATTTACCCAGTGATATGCTGAAATCTGTATTTATAGCTATACCAAAAAGACCAGGAGCAATTGATTGTGAAGATTTTCGTACAATTAACCTTATAAACCATATCACTAAGCTTCTACTCAGAATCATAATGAGAAGAACCAAAAAGAAAATAAAAATGGAAATTAGTGAAGAACAGTATGGATTTGTGGAAGGAAAGGGCACAAACAATGCAATTTATACATTGCGGACACTAATAGAAAGGTCAATAGAGAAACAGAGGGACATATATTTGTGCTTCATAGATTATACTAAGGCATTTGATAAAGTAAAACATGATGAACTGATTAAAATGTTGGAAGATATCAACACTGATGGAAAAGATTTAAGAATAATAAAGAATATTTACTGGAACCAAGTAGCAGCAATTAAAATGGGATATAAAGAGGGTAGTTACGAACAGATAAAGCTAGGAGTACGACAAGGGTGTGTCTTGTCACCAGATCTTTTCTCCCTGTATAGCGAAGTAATAATGAGAGAGATCAAAGAGATGCCAGGAATACTAGTTGGAGGTTATAATATAAATAATATACGCTATGCAGATGACACAGTATTGGTGGCGGATAATTCAACAGACCTACAACAATTATTAGACGTTGTAGTAACAGAGAGTGCAAGGAAAGGACTCAACTTGAATATCAAGAAAACTGTAACAATGGTAATATCAAAGAAAATGGTGACACCAAAATGTGACATAGAAATAGAAGGGAAAATCCTTAACCAAGTTGATAATTTTAGATACCTAGGGGCATTTATAACATCAGATGGAAGATGTACAACAGAGATTAGGAGCAGAATAGGGCAGGCAAAAGCCGCATTTCAGAAAATGAAGAGTATCTTATGCAATAAGTCACTGTCACTGAATGTAAGAAAGAGAGTGCTGAAATGCTATGTAGAACCAGTTTTGCTGTATGGCAGTGAATCTTGGAATGTAAATGAACAAATTAAGAAGAAATTAGAAGCAACAGAGATGTGGTTCCTGAGACGAATGTTGCGAATTCCTTGGACTGCCAGAGTAACTAACGACGACTGCCTGAAACAGGCTAATGAAACTAGAACATTATATACAACAATAAGACAGAGACAAACAGCTTTCCTCGGTCATGTGATGAGAAGAGAGGCATTGGAGAACATCGTAACAACTGGAAAGATCGAGGGGAAGAGAGGCAGAGGTAGACCAAGAGAAGTGATGCTGGATGGATTGAGACGGTGGCATGGAGGAATATCAGCAGCAGAGTTGATCCAGAGAACCAAAGACCGAGATCTATGGACAGCCATGAACGCCTACGCCAGCCGGCACGGCACTTGATGATGATGATGATGATGATGATTTCATTGACGTGCATAATTACGATAGATCTCATATTCCTTTGTGACTACAATTAGTTTTTGTGTGTATTAATTATCACATTGTTGCTATTTTTTTAAGTTCTGTTGAATTCCCTTCAGTTATAAACCTTGCGTTCTATCTTCCTCTGTGTGATTTTCACTACTGATATTGTGATATTGGGATAAGTGGACAACTCTGCAGCTGAGCAGAGCAGGGAACTAACTTGTCCTGACAGTCGAAAATGACTGTCAAAGGCAAAGGTAAGAAAGTAATGTCTCGACCATGCCTCATGTGGATGTTAAAGTCAAAGGAAAACCACAACAATATCTTCTCAGGACTACATGAATAATCACATATTAAAGGCAGTGAAAGACGTTAATGGCTGTCTTAGGACATCCTCGTTCAGTAGGAACGATCATGAGTCATGGTAACACCAGATCATTAGGCTATCAAGCTACTGATGTCAAAATCATAACGAATAAATTTAAAACAGAGAATACATTTAACACAAGAAATACATTTAGAATAGAAACATGGAACGTTAGGACATTAAATGAGTTGGAAAAGTTGAATAATGTTACAAGAGAAATGGAAAGCATGAAAATGAATATCCTAGGCATAAATGAAATGAGGTGTAACGGATGGAATGCTGTGTATACATATACTGAGAACAGTAACTGAACGTTCTATAGAAGTAAACAAAGATCTATATCTTTGCTTTATTGACTACAAAAAGGCTTTCGATAAAGTAAGACATGTCAACATGATAAGGATGCTTGCGGGTCTACAAATTGATAGGAAATAGCTTAGACTTGTAAAAAAACATATATTGGAAACAACAAGCTGTCATACAGATTGATAACGATGTAGGTCAATATCAGTCTAATAAAAGAGGTGTGAGACAGGGATGTGTAGTGTCTCCAGATCTTTAATCACTGCACAGTGAAAATATTTTCAGAAATATAGAAGATATGGAAGCAATCAACATTGGGGGACGATACATCAATAACATTAGATATGCAGATGATACAGTCTTGATTGCAGACAATGAACAGGACCTGCAACATTTAGTAGATGCGGTTGTCGCACGCAGTGAACAACTAGGGTTAGAACTGAATATTAAGAAGACACAGATTATGGTCGTCAGTGGTAAGAAGGAAATACATCTGATGGAAGATGCCTTGAAGAGATTAGAACAAGAATTGCCATTGTGAAGGTAGCCTATTGCAAGATGAAAAACATACTGACCAATAGAAAGATATCAATTAAAACGAGAAAAAGAGTGTTGAAGTGCTACATAAAACCTGTACTTGTATGGATGTGAAGCGTGGACAATGAGCAGTCAAGCTGAAAAACAGCTGATGGCTGTGGAAATGTGGTTTCTGGGGAAAATGCAAAGAATATCATGGACAGACAGAAAAACCAATGAACAAGTCCTTCAAGAAACAAATGAAGATCGCAAACTGATTAGAGACATTAGACGTAGACAGTCACAAATTTTTGGGCATGTTATGAGAAGAAATGACATGGAGAACTTGGTGACGACTGGCAAGATCGAAGGGAAGAGATCAAGGGGGAATACCGAGAAGTAAATACCTGGATGGCTTAGCCACGTGGCATGGTCGGATGGATGAAATGGATCGAATAAAATTATAACCGACAAACACGCAATACTTTATTCTGAAGGAAATACACACGAAACAGGAGCAGAACTACTATTTGATAAAAACACAGCCAAGTCAATTAATCGGCCACATTCAAATAGATAATATGACCATTAAAAGAACGGAAACATACAAATACCTGGGTACAATCTTCAACTGCTCCAACATCATAAGGGAAGAAATACAAACTAGAATTAACTCTGGAAATAAGATATACTATGCACTACAACATCTACTAAAATCAAATGCGCTATCTCGTAACACCAAAATCACAATATACAAAACACTGATCAGACCAGTTGTGCTGTATGGCTCTGAAACCTGGAGTGCAACGAAAGGAGACGAAGCCTTGTTACAAACCTTTGAGAACAAAATTTTAAGACGCATCTTTGGACCCATTAGGGATACACAAAGTGGAGAGTAGAAAAGAAGAAGTAACAAAGACATTTATGATCTGTTTAAGTCCCCGCTAATCACTGGTATCATGAAGGCTAATAGACTACAATGGCTGGGGCATATAGAAAGAATGGAAGATAATAGGGAAACAAAACTCGCTTACACCCAGGAAATAAATGACCGTAGACCCCGAGGTAGACCAAGAAGACGGTGGAGAGATAATACATATACAGACCTACAAGCACTTGGAATCAACGACTGGCAAGAGAAGGTCCACCGGAGAGATGAATGGAGACGGATTGTATCTGCAGCAAAGAACCTCAATGGCTCGGAACGCTGAAGAAGAAGAAGAAGTCAATTAATCGTTACTGGTGTATCTCAGATAGAGTTATTGTGGTCAAAATCAAAGGCAAATCAATTGATATTAATAGTATACAAGTATACGCACCAACAACAAGCAGTAGTGACGACACAACATTTCATGGAGTAGAAATTGCTGTGTCTCAAATTAAAACACAAAAAATAAAAATAATAGTAGGAGAATTTAATGCAAAAGTAGGAAAGGGGAAAATGGAGGATGTAGTGGGGAATCGTGGTTTAGGTACAAGAAAGGAAAGCGGAGACAAACTTATGGAATGGGCAAATATCATTCATTGGCACCTTGCCGTCTTGACAGACGATAGTTTGTGCTTCAAAAAGGCATAATACCTACAACCCAAAGCGGTAGCGAATGTGACTAATAAGGCCAATTCGCGCTGTAAATGTTCGTCCACAGTGAATACATGTGAACACATAGTCATTTCCACCATCATGCACCATGTTTACGTCTCACACGCTCGGTGTCTTACTTATCTGCAATAATTTTCTCCTTTGTCTTTATTCCATTTCTGATATTTACCCTAAATGCAACACGTTCAGTGGCGACTTGCTCTGCTCCCAATGTGCATTATCGATGCCTGTATCAATCATGTGCCGCTTACACACATCTTTGTATCGTAGTAGAGGCCGACATTGAGATCTCTTACCCATCTGTAATTCACCAAAAAAAAAATGATGTCCTTTGGTATTCTACCATCATCCATCCTCCTAACGTGTCCTATCCATCTAGGTCTACGAAGACTGAGAATGGAATAAACCGTCACACAACCTGATCTTTCCAATACTTCAGTATTTATGATTTTGTCTTGCCACTTAATACCAAATATTCTTCCCAGACACCGCATATGAAAGCTGTGTAAACGTTCTCTTGGTGTGAGTAAGTTGTCCAGGCTTCACTGCCATAAAGAGGAGTACTAAGGACACAGGCTTGATAGACAAGGACTTTTGTTTTGGTAGTAAGCTTCCTGTTCTCCCAGACTCTTTTTCTTAACCTGTTCATTGTTGTTGCTGCCTTACCAATCCTGATGTTGATTTCCGCAATGGTTGACCGGTTCTGTCGAAAGCCACACTGTGATTTGGGGTAGACTTGATCTCCTAGGACTTGAAGTCTGCGCAGAACAATTCTGGCAAATACTTTTCCAACAATACACAGAAGTGAGATACCCATATAGTTGTTGCAGTCGCTCCGGTCGCCTTTGTTCTTGTACAGTGTTATGATGCTTGAATCTTTGAAATCCTGTGGGACTTGTCCTTCTCGCCAGCATAGCTGTATTAGCTAGTGGATCAGCAGAGTGAGTGTGCCGTGCCCACTCCTGATAACCTTTACTGGCATCTCATCCTTACCTGGAGCCTTTCCAAATCCAAGTTCATTTATAGTACCTTAACTTCTATTATGATGGGAAGTGTGTCCAGGTGGTCAAGAGTTGGTAGGACCTCTATGGCGTTGAGAGCATCATCCGATAGTTTGGTCTCACTTGAGTAAAGCTCCAAATAGTGTTCTACCCATCTATCCATCTGCTGTTTCTTATCAGTGATGATTTCTCCAGTCAAGATTTTCAGCGGTGCACTTCTTTTGATCATTGGACCACAGGCTTTCTTTATCCCTTCATACATACTTCTGATGTTTCCCTTATCACTTGCGATTTGAATGGACTCACATAACTTGATCCAATAGTCATTCGCACACTGCCTGGCAGCCTTTTGTACATCCTTCCTCGCTTGCTTCAGCTCACTCAGAGTGTTACGCGTTGGTCTTTCCTTGTTTCTTAAGAGAGCTATCTTCTTTTTATCAATCAAGGGCTGCAGTATCTGGCTGTTTGCCGCAAACCAGTCCTGCCTCTTATGATCCACAGTGCCGTAAACCCCTACCGCTGTTTTATAGATAGTTTCCTTAAGTTTACTCCATTTATCATTTACTATACAACTTTCTGATGTATCATTGAAAAGGTCTTCAAGTTGCTGTTGAAATTCAAAGCACTTTCCAGGATCGTGAGTGTTAGTAATATTAGTCCTGGGGCTAGACTTGTGTTTAGCTGTGTAGATTCTCTTTGGTCTCAGTCTAACCCTTGCAACAACCAAAGAATGATCTGTATCACAGTCAGCACTGTGGTAACTTCGAGTTAATGATGTATGGTTCAGATGTTGTCTCCGTGTGATAATGAAGTCCAGCTGATGCCAATGGCTGGATCTTGGATGTTTCCATGTGACCTTATGCATCTCTTTTGTTTTAAAAAAGGAGTTTGTAATACATAGGTCATTTCTAGTGCAATGCTCCAGCAGCCTTTGCCCATTATCATTCATGCGACCGATGTTGTATTTTCCAAGGCACACTGGCCATGAACTCGAGTACTGGCCCACACGAGCATTGAAACCACCGAGCATATAAATGTAGTCGGATTTTGGAACTGCCTTGATCGCAGAATTTAGCTGCTCATAGAACGTATCCTTCACATCATCAGAGGAAGCGAGTGTCGGTGCATATGCAGTGAGAATGGTGGCAAATCCACAAGAGGTTGCCAAGCGCAGTGATATTAATCTTTCATTACCTCCAGCTGGGATATCAATCATTCCCAGTAGCGAATTCTTCACTGCAAAGCCCACACCATGTTGCCTTTTTCTGCCTGCCCTCTACCCTTCCAAAAAAAAAGGTGTAATTGTTTTCCCTGAGTGACCCTTCCTCGGCGAGGCGAGTCTCCTGCAGGCCAGCAATATCAATGTTAAGACGATTGAGTTCAGCATCAATCACAGCCGTTTTTCTCACATCGTCAATATTTGTCAAGTCAGTGGAAAATCCTGGACACATGGTTCTCACGTTCCAGGTTGCAAGCCATAGCTTGAGGTTTCTATTCTTTTTATTAGTACCTAGTGCATTGGTTTTACAGCCTGCGATTCAGATTTTGTCCTAGCCCCAGGCACCCATTGAAGCAGGTAGACTGTGGCGGATCAGCACCCAATTGGCTGGGGGATGCCCAGCTTGAGGCGGGTGGTAGCTGATCAGTGACACCTATAGGTGTCTCCCACCGTCAGAGGCAACGCGTGGCGCCCCATGTCTACGCCAACTGACAAGGACTTATAACCCGTAACAGTTGCCTCTCGCTTTGATTCCGAGACCGGTTAAGACCAGGGATGGAGTTATTGCCTCTCCATAGCACAAAGCCTGGGCTAAAATAAAGAAACCATGTGTTGCCCATGCAGCATGATCCCTCTCTCGGCCTGCCTAGTTCACTCCAGAGGAAGGTTGACACCTATAATCTGGAACAAGACAAGCTGCAGAAGCTGCCGGATCAGCAAAGCAATGCTCTAACTGCCATGGTATGAAAATCAAAACCCATTACTATGTTGCTATCCACAGGTAGTGTGAAATCTTCTTCGTAATGTTCTCAATATTTAACCTGTGGGATACTTATACCATTCAGCTCCACCGAGCAATGTTTATCAACTTCTTCTAGCATAGGCTCATTGAGAAAGTTGCTGGCCAATCTTCCTGCACCAAAAAATATCCAGGATCTGATTTTTCAATGGTTCTGTGTTCTTCATCCCAACCAGAGGGAACCTGTAAAATATATAACACAACTGGTGATAGCCTCCCCGTCACTGATCCTTATTAGATGATCGTGGGCCATCGGCCTTGCTCAGAAAAATACAGTGAACCTAACTCTGTCAGGGACAGATGAACTCAACACATTGGTTTTCATCAGGCCAAGACAAAAAGAAAAAACAACAACAAAAAAGAATGCGGAACCCCGCCCACCAGGGAGCACCCACTGGAATATCCCAATTATCCCCACTTACTCAATTCTCAACTAGTAAAGCTTATCAACACTTCACTACTCTATTTTCAACTAACAGAGCCAATCATCACTTCCCTACTCTAGCAAGTTTCAACCATGCTACTGCCTAAATTAATTAGGACTAATTATACAATATGAACTACCTTAGGCAACACCGCAGTTCTACTAATCACATCTACATTTGACATGACAGGCACGTGTAAAATTAAGTCCACTTAATTCGCACACGGTAGACATTATTACAATCCATAACTGCAGTACCACAGCACGTCTGCCTAAATCAACTGTTTGAGTTACACTGTGTCGCCCAATCATGTTTTTGTCCAAGAGCCTTGAATTGTTCACGTGACGTTCCTTTTGATGTCAATACATCAGATTCTCAAGGGGCAGATCATCCATTTTTTCAGAAATCTTATGTCCCCTTGCGCAACCAATGCAAGAGTGATTCCCCTTGTTGCAACTTCCAAACAAGGTAGCGAGTTCCTGCATTACCCCAACACCGGGTTTCAATAACCAGCCGCCAATTCGCTTTGATGTCGGAGACCTCCCAATGTTCCCTGGGTGTCTTTATCTCACCGCTACTCGAAGTAAACAAGTTGGAGCTGCGAACACAGACTGTTTTTTCTGTACCGGTTTAAAACAAGTGTGACCTTGAAAACATGCCGTTAATCCGACCGCCTGTATTTTCATCAACTGCCACGGTGATTTTCATGACATAGGCCACCTCTTAAGAGAGTAGTCCATCTCACTCTTCTCCACCGTGAGTTCAATCCAGATGATTCATTCCTCTTCTTCAGGAGCTGGGTGTCTTGACAAGAAGTCCGCTCCAACATTTTCCTTCCCAGGAATGTACTCCACTGTGAAATTATAGGGTTGAAGTAACAACGACCACCGCATCAAACGGGCGTTGAGCTTCTGAGAAGTAGCCAGGAACATCAGGGGCTGATGATCTGACTGGACTCGAAACTTAACTCCATACAAATATGGCTGGAATTTTTGTACGGCTCATACGAGAGACAAGCACTCTCTCTCGACGGTCGAATAATTCCTCTCAGCCTGGAGTAGTTTCTTGCTTGCGTATGCCACAGGTTTCAAAACCGAAGCATCGTCTTTTCCTTCCTGTAACAAAGCTGCTCCAATCCCAATCCCACTCGCATCTGTTCTCAACACAAATGGTTTGGAAAGGTCCGGGAGCTGCAATACAGGCTTGCTGACCAAGGCCTCCTTTAACTGACTATAGGCAGTCTCACATTCTGGTGTCCAAATGATTTGGTCCGGGAATCCCCTTTTCAAGGTTTCCGTCAATGGAGCTCCCATTTCAGTAAAATGTGGGATAAATTTGTGGTAGAACCCACACAACGAGAGAAAGGATCTCACATCCTTCTTCGATTTTGGACTTGGTGTATTTCTGATTTTCTCTAGGTTCTTTTCCTTAGAGAATGACACTGGGTAAACCTTTTGGCGAACAGGCTCCTGTGTGGTCAAAGTCATCTCGAACTCAACCAACCTCGTTCGTCCTGGTTTATCAGTCAGTATCTCCTCATGAGACTTGAGAACCTGGATTATCTTTTCCCTCTCCTGGGAAGTCAGATTAGGGTTCACTTGCACATCCCTATAGGTTTCCTGGTGTACCAAGGGATATTCCCTGCCCTCATTGGTTCCCATTTCAGTCTCCACTGCTACTGCCATTGTCATGAGGTGAGCTACCTTGTCTCCGGGTCTCTCTTCGTATTTCCGCAAGAGATTGATATGGAAAATCTTCGACTTTCCCCGGATCCGAATCTGATAGTTGGTTCTGGATATCACCCTTTCCACGGGAAATGGTCCTTGCCAAACTATCTCCAGTTTGTTGTTTCCCGTTGGGAGTAGCAACAAGACTTTGTCTCCCACCTCTAGAGATCTGTCTTTAGACCTACGGTTGTAGTAAGCCGGATGTCTTTTTCTGGCCTTTTTCAAGTTTTGTTTCGCCAGAGTCCATCCATTGTGGAGTTTTTCTTTCAGTTCCTCCACGTATTTATAGGAGGATATCACTTCTTCTGACGTCCCCTCTTCAGTCCAACTCCTCAACATGGCTTCCAACGGTCCTTTGATTGGACGACCAAACAGCAACGTAGCGGGTGGTAGTCCTGTTGAGCCATGAGGAACTTCCCGATAGGCAAAGAGTGCTGCTGGGATATATTCATCCCACCTATCAGGTTTTTCCTGTGCAAGTTTCCTGAGCATTGTCATCAACGTGCCATTGAAACGCTCTACTTCTCCATTGGCTTGAGGATGGTAAGGGCTGGTATGTATGTGGTTAGAGTGAAACACCCTAAATACCTCCTCCATGAGTTTTCCACAAAACTGGGACCCATTGTCCGTCAGAATTTGGTCAGGGAAGCCTAATGTGGTAAAGGCCTCCATCAGTGCGTCCGCCACTCGTTTCGAGTCAATCGTGGTCAACGGTATGGCTTCTCCCCACATTGTACAGCAATCCACCATGGTGAGTATATACATGTTCCTCTTCCTAGTCCTAGGAAGTGGACCAACAATATCGATGGCTACCCTCTCGAAAGGAGAGTTCATTATAGGCATCTCACCCAAGACCACCGGTGCTGTCCAGTGTTTCGGTGCCACCCTCTGGCACTCATGGCATGACTTCACATACCGACGCACATCATCTGTCATTCCCGGCCAATAGTAATGGCAGGAAATTCGCTGCATGGTGGCGGCAATACCCATATGTCCACTAAAGGAGATGGTATGCCCCATATGAAGAATCTGGGACCGGTGAGCTTTCAGGACGACCAACTGACCGTATAGATTGTCTCCCCTTCCGGCTCTCCTGTAGAGTATCCTATTCTTCATGTGGTACTGCCCCCGTCCTGGTGGATCAGCACTTCTCTGCAGCTTTTTGTAGCAAGGACGTAAAGTAGCATCCTCACTCTGGGCAGTTCGTAGCTCCCCCGGCAGTGGGTTAGTCACAATTGCTTCTGCCTCTTCCGTTCTCGTCTGAGAGCGAGTCTGTATTGCTCCCATATGGATTGGCTCCCTGGGCATTCCCAGAAAGACATACCGGCAACCGAGGATTACTGGAAAAATGGGATCGGTCAATACAGCGGCCTTGATTGTTCCGGTGACGTACCTTGACCGAATCTCCACATTAGCAATGGGCAACTTCATCGCCACAGCGCTCCTCTGTGCAGGCTGAATCTCCATGGTCTCACCTGTGAATCGTTCTGGGTGTACCAGATCCGCAGAAATCACGGCCTCCCCGTCCAGTACTGTGTGGTACAAACACTCCACTTGACGACTGTTAACCTCTACCAATTCCACTACAGGTGGTTTATCCTGGTCTGGAGTCTCTTCCTCGGCCTCGACCTGTTCAGTGGGCTCCACCTTAGGTTTCCCGGGGCACACGACGAAATGAGAGTCTCCTGACTTTTCCCTGCAGTCAATAGCATTGTGCGTGTTCGACTTGCAGTTTTTGCACCATTTCCCTGTCCTAGAATTTCTAGTGCCGGACTTGAGTGAGCTCTCCTGGTGGCGAGCTTTCTTGTTGACCTTGGCATTTCCCGTGACCACCTCCTTGGAAGTCACTTGACATGCTGCGAAGTGAGGGCTCTTAGCCTTCGATTTGCAGTCCCTCGTATTGTGAGAGGGTGACTTACAAATTGAACACCATTTCTCCGACCACGGTCGTTTTGGTGTAGAGCTTGAAGTGCTCTTGCTTCCCTCCTTTGTCTTCTCTGAACTATCCTCTGATTTTTGCACATAAGGTTCCCCTTTTTTGGTTCCTGAGTTTTTGGCTTTCTTTTTGTCATGTTTCTCCTGACTTTTGGTGTTGGTGGAAAGGTTTTCCCCTGCCTCCCCATGTACCTCGACGAACCGTTCTGCTAATTTTGTCACGAGGTCAATACGTTCCGCTCCTTGTTCTCCCAGGAACGTCCTGAGAGGTTTCGACATTTGCTTCTTCAGCTGGTCGACCACCATGAGCTCTTCCAGACTCTCATAGTCATGTGCGAACCCAGCCAATCCATCCACTTATGGAGATAGGATTTTAGACGCAAACTGTAGGCTGCAAACAACTCCCCCTGTTCTCGTTTCGCTACTCGAAATTTTTTCCGGTAGGTATGTGACGTAACCTCGAATCGTTTCAGCAGAGCCGTCTTCATTTCGTCATAATTGTTCTCATGTCCTGGTGGCAGGCGAGAATAAACCTCGTAGCCGGTCCCGCGTAATCCCTGGGATAGCTTGAGATTCCATTTGTTACGCTCCAGACCCATAGCAACGGACATGGCCTCGAAGCGTTGAAGGTACTGGTCAATCTTCTCTTTGTCCTCTTCGTAGATCGCTAGAGGGAACTTCATAGTATGATAACTATGCCCACCTACTGGGGTTGAGCCTGGGATGGAGGAACCTCCAACTGCTCCCTCAGTTTCCCCATTAGATTGACTCTTCAACTCGAGTTCCCTCATCCGGTACTCGTGCGCCCTTTTCTGAGCTTCTTGTTCAGCTTCCAGTTTCTTAGCTGCTTGCTCAGCTTCAAATTTCTTAGCTGCTTGCTCAGCTTCAAATTTCTTAGCTGCTTGCTCAGCTTCAAATTTCTTAGATGCTTGCATAGCTTCAAATTCCAGCCTTCTAGTGGCTTGCTCAGCCTCAAGTTTCTTCGCAGCTTGCTCTGCTTCCAATTTCCTAGCTTCTTGTTCCAACTCCATCCTTCTCAATTCCAACTCAGCCTTTCGATCTTCTCTTTCTGCTTGACGATACTCTCTCTCCACCTCCTGTATGTAACCTGTTAGTGCAGAACTCGACAATCCCATTTCTTCCCCCTTTGCCCTTAGTTCTGCGGTGGTTAGTTTAGGAGTGGCCATTTTTCAGAGAGGTAAGCTAGCAGGTTGAGTACAATATAACTGCAAACTAATATATAGATATATGAACAAGTACTAAAGATCTATATATTCACCACACCCGGCACACCACAGCACAATTACTCAGTGACAAGAGTAGAATCAGGACCACAGACCTATGCAGACGTGTGAAGTGTGAACAGGTAAGATATTTGTCATAACAACTATCCACATTCACTCAAGCTGGATTCTCCAATATGATATCTCCGTCTTATAACTAAGGATCCCGTATCAAAAGACCCCGTTGTCAGAAGATCCCACTGTCAAAGGATCCCACCTGCAAGAGTTCTCGCTGTCCAAGGATCACGTGTACGAGAGATCCCGCTGTCCAAAGATCCCGGACGATCCCCCAATAATGTCGTGTCTTACTTTAAAGTTTCGTCCCTGGAGTGAGGGGAGTCAACACCCACATTATATTTTACCCCTTATCAATATCCTGGAGATATCTAGTAGACTACGGCCACAACACTCTTCTCACTCTTTCTCACTGTCGTACTATGCCCCCTCTCATTCTACCCCAACGCAACATATTCAACAACTCCTGCTTCTAAAAATTAATAAAGATTAATTTATTAAAAGAAAAGTGTAATGTACGTGAGACGTGTATGCGAAGAAAATGTGTGTTGTGTATTCTAATGTAAATGTAGAGGTCAGACCACAAAGTTCATGATCAGAGTCCACTCATCATGGCAAGGATTACACGACATCACAAGAATCAGCACAATAGACCTCACCAAATGTCGTGTCCTTCCCTCCAGACAGGTCCTCCTCCAGGAGCTCTGATAACCATGAGATCTGATTCCCATTCAAATCTACAGTCCGGAACGATACTATTTTTGTTCCTAACAAACAAACAAAAACTGTTCCTAATAGTTTATAGAAAAACTGAGACCTCACAATTCCTGCGCAGTGAAAAAAATGGAACACTGTCCCATGAACATGACGTTTTTCCTTCTTGCGAAATGTTCTACAGTTCTCACTCTTAAAACAGTCATTGTATCTAGTCTCAAATAGATGTCTTTATTTTCTAGATATTGTCTTAATGTTATGATTTCCTTGATACTTGGAACAACCACTCTTCAATGTTTGGGTTTCATCTACTGTGAACATCAGTCCCTACTGATCTAGTAATAAGTGGACTGAACATCCATCACCACTGGTGTATTCACGAATGGTATGAAAATCAAAACCCATTACTATGTTGCTATCCACAGGTAGTGTGAAATCTTCTTCGTAATGTTCTCAATATTTAACCTGTGGGATACTTATACCATTCAGCTCCACCGAGCAATGTTTATCAACTTCTTCTAGCATAGGCTCATTGAGAAAGTTGCTGGCCAATCTTCCTGCACCAAAAAATATCCAGGATCTGATTTTTCAATGGTTCTGTGTTCTTCATCCCAACCAGAGGGAACCTGTAAAATATATAACACAACTGGTGATAGCCTCCCCGTCACTGATCCTTATTAGATGATCGTGGGCCATCGGCCTTGCTCAGAAAAATACAGTGAACCTAACTCTGTCAGGGACAGATGAACTCAACACATTGGTTTTCATCAGGCCAAGACAAAAAGAAAAAACAACAACAAAAAAGAATGCGGAACCCCGCCCACCAGGGAGCACCCACTGGAATATCCCAATTATCCCCCCTTACTCAATTCTCAACTAGTAAAGCTTATCAACACTTCGCTACTCTATTTTCAACTAACAGAGCCAATCATCACTTCCCTACTCTAGCTAGTTTCAACCATGCTACTGCCTAAATTAATTAGGACTAATTATACAATATGAACTACCTTAGGCAACACCGCAGTTCTACTAATCACATCTACATTTGACATGACAGGCACGTGTAAAATTAAGTCCACTTAATTCGCACACGGTAGACATTATTACAATCCATAACTGCAGTGCCACAGCACGTCTGCCTAAATCAACTGTTTGAGTTACACTGTGTCACCCAATCATGTTTTTGTCCAAGAGCTAAGTAGTATGGGATGTTGTAACTACTTAGTATTTGTGGTTTCAAAAAACCGATAAATCGTTCTTTACGGGGTTATCCGGCCATCTTGTTTCGTCACAAAACCGGCCCTCCATTGAACCAGATATTTTGAACTTGGCGAGTGTTTTTCTTGGGTTTGGATTACCACTTTCGGTTGTCGTGATGACTACTTCCGACTGACTTCCGGTTCCGGGGTGGGCGGCGGCGGTGGTGGTGGTGGTGGGGCGGGCGGGGCGGACAACGAGACAAGCCAAGGGTATGTGGAATACTTATATAAGTAGACCAAATAGTTGCCGGGTTCGAGTACCAGTGTGTGTGTGTGTTTGTGTGTGTGTGTGTGCGGTGCGGTGTGCGCGACCTCCAGTCATATCGATCCGATTCGATGAGGGAGACCGAAGTCAATATAACAGAAAATGATTCAGTCCATCTCTCGAGCTAACCGGAGTACGTCAAATAATGACTGCATGAATAAACTTTTACACGCTTCCACAGGTTTTCTTTACCCATGTTTTAACATTACTCGCATTGTGGAAATCTGGTTTATGACTATACTAACCAGATAAAGAAATTTATTAAAAAAATTAACTCTTACACACGTAATAACGCCAAAATTTCTTGTATGTATACTGGCGAGTAGGTACGTCAATAAAAAAAAACTCTAGTCCTCCTTTAAAATAAGCCATATCTTCCCGAGATATACATTAAAATATATAAATAAACAACACAAAAAACGTCCCCTTTTACAAATATAAATAGAATTAACCTAGGGAGATTAATCGTTGTCCCTTGACTCAAACCAGAATTGTTCCCCTTAAATGCCCCATTACCTGCGCGCACAAACAACCAGTGACGCTTCGCCAAACACGAGTCGACGGAGACGACAATAGCCAAGGGCCAGCGGGGTATCGATAACCGGTAGATAATACATGAAGGTAATTACCTGTGACACGGTAGCCGAGCTTGTGGTCACTAGAAAATATGCAGTGATCAGGCATTCAAGAATTCAGCACAAAATATGTATTTCTACTTGCTGTAAAATCTCTCTCTCTCTCTCTCTCTCTCTCTCTCTCTCTCTCTCTCTCTCTCTCTCTCTCTCCCTCTTTACCTCTCTGTCCCTCTCACTCTCTCTGTCCCTCGCTCTCTTTCACTCTCTCTCTCGCTCTCGCTCTCTCTCCCACTCTTTCTCTCACTCTCTCTGTCCTATCGCTCTCTCTCCCTTACTCTCTCCATCTCTCTGTCTCTCTCTCACCCGATCTGTATATCTCTCTCGCTCTTGTGTCTCCCTCCCTATCTCTTTCTCTCGTTCTCTCTCTCTCTCTCCCTCTACCTCTCTGTCCCTCTCACTCTCCCTGGTCCTCTCTCTCTCATTCTATCTCCTTCTATCGCTACCTCTCTCTTTCACTCACCTCTCTCTCACTCTCTATCTATGGCTCTCTCGCTCTATCTAGCCCTCTCTATCCCTCGCTAGCTCTCTCTCTGGCCCTCGCTCGCAACTCTCTCTCTCTCTCTCTCTCCCTCTCTCGTCACTCTTCCTCTCTCACGGTTTTCTCTACTCTCTCTCTTACTATCTCTATCATTCTCTCTTTTTCTCGCCCGCGCTGGTTGTCTTTCTACCTCTACCTCTCTCTCTCTCACTCTCTCTCTCCCTCTTTACCTCTCTGTCCCTCTCACTCTCTCTGTCCCTCGCACTCTTTCACTCTCTTTCTCTCTCTCTCTCTCGCTCTCTCTCTCTCTCCCACTCTTTCTCTCACTCTCTCTGTCCCTATCGCTCTCTCACCCTTAATCTCTCCATCTCTCTGTCTCTCTCTCTCACCCGATTTGTATGTCTCTCTCGCTCTTGTCTTCCCTCTCTATCTCTTTCTCTCGTTCTCTCTCTCCCTCTACCTCTCTGTCCCTCTCACTTTCTCTGGCCCTCTCTCTCTCATTCTATCTCCTTCTATCGCTACCTCTCTCTTTCACTCACCTCTCTCTCTCACTATCTATCTATGGCTCTCTCGCTCTATCTAGCCCTCTCTATCGCTCGCTAGCTCTCTCTCTGGCCCTCGCTCGCTACTCTCTCTCTCTCTCTCTCGTCACTCTTCCTCTCTCTCGCTTTTCTCTACTCTCTCTCTTACTATTTCTAGCATTCTCTCTTTTTCTCGCCCGCGCTGGTTGTCTTTCTACCTCTACCTCTCTCTCTCACTCTCTCTCTGTCTCTCTCTCTCTCTCTCTCGCTCATTCTAACTCCTTCTTTCCTTCTACCTCTATCTCTCTAGCTCTCTCTCACCCTCGGTATCTCCCTCGCTACCGCTTTCTCCCTCTCTACCGCTCTCTCTCTCTCTCTCGTCACGCTTCCTCTTTTTTTTCTTTAATCAATTACAGGACGTCGCATGCAGCCCCAACATTGATTGGTTGGTCTTGTGCCACCATGCTTTACCATGTCATGACATGACCAAAGGTATACCCTGTACAATAGTTATGTGTCTACCTATTACATACGGTAGTCATGCTGTAAGGCAAGCCATATACAGGACGTCGCATATTTACAGGACATCACAGTCAACCCCACAATTCATTCTGCGTGGGCAAGGTTGCCGGTGTCTTTCTACACGATGATCACCCATGATCTTCTGTAGTATCTCTCAGCAGGAATACCACCAACAGCATCACCCAACACCACCAACAAACAAATCATCATCATCATCATCATCATCGTCATCATCATCATCATCAGAGCAGCATCATCATCATCATCATCATCATCAGCTCATCATCAGCAGCATCAGCTGAGGGTGACCGACTGGGTGACAGCTCTCACTCTCTCTCTTTTACGCTCGCTCTAACTCTTTCGCCACCCTCTCAGGTGGTCTCTCTCTCTATCCAACTCTACCTCTCTCTGTGTCTCTCTGTGTCTCTCTCTCGCTCTGTCTCTCTCACTCTCGCTGTCCTTCTCTCACCGCTCTATCATGTGATCTCTCACTATCCCGCTCTAACTCTCTCGCTCTCTCTCACCCTTGCTCTCTCCCCCTGACTATCTCGCTCACCCGCTTCGCTCTTTCCCTCCCTCCTCTCTCGCTCTCTCTCTCTCTCTTTCTCTCTCGCTTTCTCTCTCTCAACCTTGCTCTCTCTCCCTATCTATCTCTCTCACCCGGGTCGCTCTTTTCCTCCCGCCCTCCCCCCCCCCCTCTCTCTCTCTCTCTCTCTGAGGGCAGAATAATGACTTGTCCTAATCTGTCCATAACACGGTAGTCACTTTGAGCAAGTACTGTGGCTCTCTGGTTGACTTCATCATTCATTTTCTTTTGGTGGTATGTAACGAGTGGATCAGACTTATCTTATTCCACTCCGGCCGTACCCAATCGACTGTCGTGTCTGAATACTCCACAGTGGGATGACAACCCTTGTAAGGTGACCTTATGCTCACTGCTAAGTTCAGATAGTAGTGTCCTTAGTACCGACAATGTCCCACAACGATCGTCTCGAGCAATGAATTTTGCATTGGCCAATATAAACTAATGATACAACAAAGACAGGAGTGTAATGACCCAATAGGTCAAAAACAGTGGTAATGGAATAAACGAACATGGAAACTAACTCACAAAATATCCCAGAGGGGGAAAGAAATTCAGGCTGGTGCCTGTGTGTGGTCGGCGAGTGCCGCGACTAGAGATTGTCTTCTTCTGTCAACTGGTCGTTATATACACAGTCATTGGCGTATAACTATTTAATCTGTCTCGAGACAACGTCGAAGCGGTCGAGGGCAAGTTGTGGATCGCTCTTCTAAGCAGCTGGCTGGGTTACATGCTACCAAACCCTAAAACATGAGCTTATACGTGATATTACCGAGTAATGCTTCGCCAAATATGTTTCCCAAGAACACACCAGGTCACTATTTCGTCAAGTTACCACAGACTATTGAGGTGAGTCAACATTTCGAAGCGGGTCTGGCCGAAATTCAATTCCCCAACTACTACTGTAATGTGTTAGAGAATGAAGTGTGGCTAAGATACAGCCCACCCAATGGTAGAGTGATAAGAAAGGTGTGTCCCTCAGGCCTGTACAGTTCACCAGACGCGTTTATAGCTGCACTGAATCGCCTAATGAAAGATCGGAAGGTGGACGAGCAACTCTGTGGTCTATTCCATTTCGACAACGCATCAAAGAAAGTCATCGTGAAAATACTCGAACCTGGGGCCACTATTACATTTAGTGAGAAGTTACAAGAGATACTAGATACAATTGAAGGTGAAGGGTCGATAGACCCGAATAACGCCCTGCGAAATGTCTACGTATACTGCGATCTCATTGCGACAAGACCAGTTGGAGACGTCATGGTGCCACTACTAAGGACTGTTCCTATCATGATACAGCAATCGACCTCAGTGTTTCGCGCCTACGACAATCCTCACTACATACCGCTGAATCGTTACTCCTTCGACACGGTGGAAATACTTCTAACCACTGAGACGGGCACAAAGTTCGCATTCACTACCGGGACTTCAATGCTGACGTTACATTTTCGAGTTCGGAAGAGATCAGACCTAGAATAATGGTGAAATACGGGGTGGTACATCGAAAACCCCAGACTGTCCGAAGACATGATGTGTCCGACTCTCAGATGATTGATGCCTCGGGTATCTACAAGACTCAGATATCAGCCCAACAAGCAGGAGACCAGTTTTATGATTACATGCTAAGTGACATGCACATACCAGGCTACCAACCGAAATAAAAAACGCAACCTACTCAGACAATGGCGTGTAGAAATCCAGAAACAGACAATGTGTATAGCTTTGTATGTGAAAATAAAACATTGTGATGATACTATGTATACCACCTCATATCACATCTGCCATTTCGTATAATGACAATATGCATTTTTCTATTCTTGAAAAAATGTACTGGAATACTGTAAAATGTACTTGAAATACTGTAAAATAAACAGGTATATATTATAATTACGTCTTGGTTATTGAATTTTTGCTAGTGTTTACGGTGTATATAGTTGTCATGTGATGAGAGAATGGTACATATTGATGACAAATTCAAGAAATATTTCAACAAAACTAAGGAAACGGGTTAACCAAAGTAGACAAAACTCTCGACCATAGTCTGAAATAACTCAACCAAAATTATGAAAAGTAGGAAACTTTGCAAAACGTAAGAAAAATCTGTTACCCAAAAGGGAAAAAATATTTAGCCACATTTCAATCAAATTTATGAAAAGTAGGAAAACTTGTTAAACAAATGGCAAAAATCTTGGTCAAGTAAGAAAATTTGTTAACCAAAAGTGAAAAGGTTAGCCGAATTTCAAACTAAACTTATTTAAAAAATCTCAGTCAAACATATGAAAAGTAGGAAAATTTTGTTAATCAATCGTGAAAAGTTTGACCAACTGTCACCCAAACTTGTGAAAAGTGGGAAATTTTGGTGTTCAGATGTGAAAAGTTTGACCACATTTCACCCGAACTTATGAAAAGTACGAAACTTTGTTAACCAAATGGCAAAAATCTTGGCCAAGTAAGAAAAAAAGTAGGAAACTTTGTTAACCAAATGGCCAAAATCTTGGCCAAGTAAGAAAATGTGTTAACCAAATGTGAAAAGGTTAACCAAATTTCAAACCAAACTTATAAAACTCTCAGTCAAACATATGAAAAGTAGGAAAATGTGTCAATCAAAGTGAAAAAATTTTGGTCACATTTCAATCAAACATAAAAATCTCAGTCAAAACGCACGAAAAGTAGGAACATTTGTTAACCACATGTGAAAATGTTAGCCGAAGATCAAACCAAACTTATAAACAGCTCAGTCAAACACATGAAAAG
This sequence comes from Cepaea hortensis, assembly GCA_963921405.1. Lineage (NCBI taxonomy): Eukaryota > Metazoa > Mollusca > Gastropoda > Stylommatophora > Helicidae > Cepaea > Cepaea hortensis. The sequence continues at coordinate 116,973,871 of OY992879.1, forward strand.
TAGGAACATTTGTTAACCAATCATGAAAAGTTTGGTCAACTTTCACCCAAACTTATGAAAAGTGTGAAATTTTGTTGTCCAGAGGGGAAAAGTTTGACCAAATTTCACCCAAACTTATGAAAAGTAGGAAACTTTGTTAACCAAATGGCAAAAATCTTGGCCAAGTAAGAAAAAAAGTAGGAAACTTTGTTAACCAAATGGCAAAAATCTTGGCCAAGTAAGAAAATGTGTTAACCAAATGTGAAAAGGTTAACCAAATTTCAAACCAAACTTATAAAAATCTCAGTCAAACATATGAAAAGTAGGAAAATGTGTCAATCAAAGTGAAAAAATTTTGGTCACATTTCAATCAAACATAAAAATCTCAGTCAAAACGCATGAAAAGTAGGAACATTTGTTAACCACATGTGAAAAAGTTAGCCGAAGATCAAACCAAACTTATAAACAGCTCAGTCAAACACATGAAAAGTAGGAACATTTGTTAACCAATCATGAAAAGTTTGGTCAACTTTCACCCAAACTTATGAAAAGTGTGAAATTTTGTTGTCCAGAGGAGAAAAGTTTGACCAAATTTCACCCAAACTTATGAAAAGTAGGAAACTTTGTTAACCAAATGTGAAAAGGTTAGCCGAATTTCAAACCAAACTTATAAAAATCTCAGTCAAACATATGAAAAGTAGGAAAAATGTGTTAACCAAACGTGAAAAGTTTGGTCAACTGTCACCCAAACTTATTAAAAGAGGGAGATTTTATTGTCCAGAGGTGAAAAGTTTGACCAAATTTTACCCAGTAGGAAACTTTGTTAACCAAATGGCAAAAATCTAGGCCAATTAATAAAAAATTTAACCAGAGGGGGAAAATTTTGGCTACATTTCATTCAGACTTATAAAAAGCTCACCCAATCTTATGAAAAGTAGGAAAATTTGTTTACCAAATGTGAAAAGGTTAGCCGAATTTCAAACCAAACTTATAAAAAATCTCAGTCAAACATATGAAAAGTAGGAAAAATTTGTTAACCAAACGTGAAAAGGTTGGTCAACTGTCACCCAAAGCAAAATTCATTGCTCGAGACGATCGTTGTGGGACATTGTCGGTACTAACGACACTACTATCTAAACTTAGCAGTGAGCATAAGGTCACCTTACAAGGGTTGTCATCCCACTGTGGAGTATTCAGACACGACAGCGCTGGTCGATTGGGTACGGCCGGAGTGGAATAAGATAAGTCTGATCCACTCGTTAC